>JAWNOV010000185.1:2400000-3000000 GCA_035045575.1 Drosophila falleni | reverse complement strand
TTCCGAATTCTCTGAAACCATAAAACGATTTCCTTTACCTCATACCTAATTAATTTTCTAGCTCTAAAGGATACCACTTTTTTTTAGCTAGAAACAGTCAAATTTAACCATATTTTTACCTCTTCACTGCTCAAACAAAAGCTCAGCTCTTCAAACTCTCCAACATCTTTAGATTTATAAATGTTAATTGTTGTGTAATTTTCCAAATTGCATTAAGACGTTTTATTTTTCTCCTTCTTTTTTTGAGGGGGATTAAATGGAGAAGGGAGTGGCCGCTGACATTCAATTGGGCAGCAATAATGCGGCCTAATGCATGTGGGCGTGGCCAAATGAGAAGTGGGCGCATTAACATTAACAGCCGCAATAGCCAAATAAAACAAAAAAAAACCAAATAAATATAAAAATTGATTATGTCGCGGGCTGGCAACCAAATTGAAAGTTTAACAAGGGGAAAAAAAAGTGAGAAAAAACCAAAACAGAAAACGGGAATAAAATGAAAATAAAAGAAATGTCAACGAGCGTGAAAGTGATGGAAGAGAGGAAGAAGAGAAGTGAGGGGAAAGGGAAGGAGAACTGTGCCGGCAATCAAAGTTGAAAATTAGGCAATAAAATTAAACGAACGGCAACGAAACGAGGCATGAGGCACAAGGCGCAAAAAAGGAGCATAATGGAGGCAGAAGGGAGAAGTGGCAAGAAGGCTGTCGGGAGGGGAGGGGGTGTTAACCTTTTTGCCAGATACAAAATAAAATAAGGAAAAGAGAAAAAAAGAAAAATGAAATTGCTGCAAATGCTGAAAATATTGACTGCCTTGCCATATGGGGCAAGTATATTCGTACTCCTACTTACATTGTTGCCACATTTCACACAGAAGTCGAGTGTATTATCGAGCCATGAATTATGCCGCGAAGCACAAATAAAACTCCCATTTTTTTTTTGGGTCATTACAGCGATTGATTTGCCTTCAGCCCTCGACTTGAGAGTTGAGTCTCTTTTTGTTGTAGTTGTTAGCTAGGTAGGTGTCTTGTATTTATTTGTGTGTGTGTGTGTGTAACCTGGCAACAGTTGGTTTTGGCCACATTTTGATGTGAAAGTCGCGTGCGCTCTTTCTGGCCAAGTCAATAAACATGGCCAGCAAAAACAACAACAACAACAACACAGCTGCTCCATCAAAATAATAATGTTACAAGTCTGTTTTCTTTCTGTGAATAATGTGAAAATCTTCAACTCGAGTGAACATTACTTGCAACATGTGAGGCATGCAACATTGTGTGTTTAACGCTGAAAAGTCAATCATATAAAACTCGCGTGGATTTACAATGTTAAAGGTTTCGATGTATCTCCGGAATATTGCAGTACAGTGTTGTTAAATGCCTTAAACTGTATTTTATTATTTCAGTAATTGCCAAACTTTACTTTAATTAAAGCTTAGCTCTTGGTTCAATCTCTGAACTCAATAAATGTGGCGCTTTTATATAAAAGTGTTGAATAATGTCGTATTTGCATTAAACTTGACTTTGCCAGTGTTGTATAAGAACGAAATATTTTATATGAAGCTGTATTACACAGTTACATAGTTTTAAATATTTCAGCTGCAATTGAAAACAGCTAAGCAACTAACGAGTGTTGTAAAATGATATTGGAATAATTCTAGTATAGACAAATCTACGGATTTCTGTTTAACAAACAAATTAATTAAATCTACTACAAGGCAGTGTTGTAAAACGATTTTATCTAGAACTTGTAACTTATTCCGCAATTCAATGAATTTTTACATTCATGACAGGGAAATCATATTCCTAATTAGTTTTCCGTATAATTAACACCAATTGAAATGAGTTGCAAACACTGTTCACTTTGTTAAGTAAGGGATTATTTATTTAATTTACTTTTTTGCTTTTGAATAGATATCCAAGCTGCTGATCTCATCTTAATTTAAGGTGGTCTTGGCATTTTAACTCAGAGTTCTCTACATTTTAAGGTATTTAATGCTTTGCAGTGTTGTACAACGTCGCAAAGCTCATTAAAAACTCTCGCAGCAGCAACTCAATTGAAAAATGAACGCCAACTGTTTGCCATTGAGCTGTCATTTGAACCTTTAATATGCCCATGGGGCACGGTTTAGTCATTCCATCCACACACCCCCATCCTACCCCATCCCACCCCAATATCGTTGCCCCGTTGCATGCCCCAACACAAACGCTGTGTTTCGGCTGCGCTCTAAATGACCACAAAAGTTGCAAGCTGCTGTGCTCCAATTTGGCATTTGCAAATTGCAACGGCAACGGCAACCAGCGAGGTTGGGGCAGTGGCAAAGTCGAGGTTTGCGCCTCATAATCAGCTAAATGCATCATTACAAAGCTGCCCCAAGTTGCAGCTTAACCAGAGTGTGCCTCGAGAGAAATTTTGATGAAACACTGTTTGCAGTCTGTTGCAATTACCACACATACCACATACCATGCCCCAAAAAGTGTGTGGCATGAGGCATGAGGCATGAGGCATGCATTGAATGGTGGTGGGCGGTGGTGACGCTGACGTTGCTGGCTGTGGCACAGCAGTGGTGCAGTGTTGCAGTGTTGCACTGCTGTTGCTCATTAAATTTCCGCTCTCTTTGCAACATGAAGTGGCCGGCGTCAACGTCGACGTCGATGTCGATGCATTGGGCCCGCTGGTTATGCTCTGCAAACTCATAAAATAACTGTAATTGTCGTAGTTTCTGCTTTGCAGCCATCTTGCCGCACTTCGTCCATCCATCCATCCAGCCATCTAACCATCGGGGGCAGCATCAGCAGCTTCTGGGCCAGAGTCTGGGTCTGTCCTGCGCTTAGTACTTGTTGCCAGTCACGTTTTCTATACCCTGTTGCGAAAAAATGTCTACAAATGGGTAGCTATATCGGCTTCAACAGTTCACTAATAAATTCTATAATTAGTTTTCGGATATAACTATCGGATAAAACTATCGGATAAAACTATCGGATAAAACTATCGGATGAAACCATCGGATAAAACTTTCGGATAATTTATCGGATAAGACTATCGGATAGTTATCGGAAAATCTATCGGAAAAACAATTTTTCTAATTTTTCCAAAATTCTAGTACTTCTTTTTTTTAATGTTAGTGAAATGACGATTTCATTAAAAAAGTAGTTAATTAGGAACAACTCTGAAAACCAGTAAGTTTCAGAAAGATCACTTAAGAAATGCAAAATCTGTCTTCATTTTAAGCCAATTACAGGTTATCAGCTAGTCTATCAATACAATTTTTACTGTTTTTAAGATGGCTTTAGCGTATTGTGCAATTTCCAAATAAATTGCTTGACAAACACAAAAAACATCTTAATTTTAAGAACCTTACAGGGTATCTCACTATCGAGCAATGCTTCTTCTGTCACTTTGAGTTGTTACTGTTATTGTTGTTGGCTATCTTTGGCAAATCTTTGCCTGCTCTTGCACTTTTTTTTGCCATGCTGCTCCTCAGACAAAGCAAAGTGGATGACAAAGACAAAAGGGAAACGGCAATAGATACAGAGAGGAGAGGTGGAGAGCAATTGGGATGGAAGGGAAGACTGGCAATAAGCTGCAGTCTGGCTACAGTGGCAGCACCTGTTCGTTGTCCGTTGTCCGTCTGTGTCCACCTGGCCATTTGATGCGGCCGCATCACGAACGAATCTCGGCACAAAGCAAATTTTCTGGTTCATTGCAAGCATTCAAACTGTAATCAGATACGAGCATCGCATCCGTTCCCCTCACTCTCTCTCTCTCTCTCTCGCTCGCCGTGCTTTGACCACATCGTCACTCCTTCATTCCACTATGTGGATGCTGACTGTCCTGCAGTTTCCAGGGCCTGTGGATCGTGTGGACTCTGTGCATTCCATTGTGTATGCAGTGCAGGCCTCAACTTAGATATATGTGTGTTTTGTGTGTTTGTGTGTGAGTGGGTGTTTGACTTGGACTAATAAAGTGCCAACAAATACCGTTAAGCTGTTCGCTCCTGCTCTTCCTCTTCCCAATGCAATTCCAATTCCATTTAGCAGCTGCAGCTCCTTGCGGATTTACTAGGTAGTATTTCCTTTATTATTATAGAACTGCAGTGTCTTGTGAGAACAATTGAAATAAGCTTCAATTTAATTCAATTCTACAGTTTACTCGAACTTTTCGATTATATGTTGAGTACTGTAAAAATAAATTTCGATATTGGTAGATCAATTTATATTTCAAACAATTTATATTTTCTTATTACTTTACTTGGTAAGCTTTTAATTAATTTTTTTAGAATTATCAATGACTAGTTTTTAGAAAACGATAACTTTGAAATTTCCAAAACCTTAATTATTCATTACCTAATCGATAACCTTATCTTTAGGTGGCTTGAATAATTTCGCTCATTTTAAAAAGATTACTCATAGATTTACTGAATGTAACAAGTTATTATCACAGTTTTTCTATTAAATGTGCGTTTGTAACATTATCTTTCTATAAAAAACTCTTACAAAATTAAAAGAGACATATTAAAACAATAACTTATCATTTTGCTAAGTTAAATTATTTAAAATACTATTCATGTAGAATACACTGATTAATAGCAAGTAGTGAAAGCTTTTATGAAGATAAGTACTTACCTATATTAAATCGATAATCAATTACAATTTTAGTTATTTCGATAGCAACGATAATCGAAATACTATGTTTATCGAAAAAGTGATCTGAGATCCCAAGATCCAGCTCTATTTTTTTTTTCTGAAGTTTTTCAATGAGTTTTATTTAATGTTGATCTTCTGCTGCTTCTTGATCTGTTGAACTGCACTTAACGGTTAACCGCCGATCGGCAGCTGATCGCAACTTGCAACTGTTGCAACATGCTACAAAAAACAACAACAACAAGCTGGCAGTTGACCCAACGACACCCTTTTTGTTATTGGAATGCAAATGACTCGTGTTGGAAGAGAGAGAGAGAGAAAGAGGGACAGAGAGAGTGAGAAAACTATAGAAAGAAAGAGTGAGTGGGGAGGAGGAAGGGGGAACGGGAGAGCGGGAGAGCGGAGGTGAGAGAGTGGAGCATGCGGCGCTCTCTCGCACATTCCACACGCAGCATTGGCATTGCAAATGAGAAACTTGTGGCAACGCCATCGTCAGCTATTTGTGTTGAACTTTTACAGTTGCGTTGAACAGAGAGAGAGAGCGAGAGAGAGAGAGAGCGAGAGAGAGATAGAAAAAGCGGCGATCGTTTGTTGGGTCTGATAATTATTGCAACATTGCTTTGCCGCAGTCTAAGTAGCAGCTGTTGTTTTTGTGGATTCTATCTATGTGTATGTGTGGGTCCTATCTGTGTGCAACATTATTCTGCGTGTGTATGTGTTTGTGTGCATCATATTTCTTTCAAATTGCTTTTTATGCTCTGTTGTCGATGATTCAACAAGTCCAAGGCGTAAAAATAACAACAAAGCATATAAACAACAACAACAACAACAACGACAACAAGCAACAAAAATACGCTTTAAGCTTTGTAAAACACTTAAAAAATGTACAAAAAAAAAACAAAACTACTACAACAACAACAACAAAAACATAAATATTGTAATAAAAATATTTTTATAAACGAAAACGAAAATGAAAAGTTTTATAGAGCTACAAAAAGATGTACGAAAGTTCTACAGAAAATCTACATAAATTTCATGATTATTGTTGTTGTTGATTATATTTATAATGTTGTTTTTGTTGTTTTGTTATTGTTGCACGACGGCAAATTGAAAGCATTTTAAAATCATTTCATAAGGTAAAGATAAAGCTCACTTAATTAATGTGCCATACTAGATAGAAGAAGAATGAAAGAAAAAGAGGCAGTGCGACGAAGATTCTAACGGTATTGCAGCAAGTTTGACCCAGCGACCAACAAAAGAAATTAACTAAAGCAAAAGAATGAAAATGAAGATGAAAAGAGAGAGCGAGAGAGGGAAGTTTGTGACTTAAAGATAACCTGTAATTAGTTAGTTAGTTGAAGCAAAATAAATCGAATGAGTTTTGAAATATAAATGGCAGTTAGGTCAGGAATATGTATAAATTTGAAGAAAGTATAACATAACCTATAACTATAATTACATATATCTACATGTATCTATCGATTGACTGACTGATTGATCATTTAGTACACAAAAAACTGATTTTTATTTTTAAATGTTTTAGTTATATGTTTTAAATAATTTTAAAAATTCATAATGAATCAGTAGAATGGAAGTTGAACCACTTTTGATTGGATTTTTAAACAAGCTGTTATATAATTTGAGAGTAATTAATATTCAATTGAAAATATTTGGAGAGGGGCGTATATAAAAAATTAGCTCAATTTAAAAACACAAGTCGTAATCATTGTTAATCAAACCAGAGACCAGACGAAGAATTATAAATATACATTTATGTAGATCGCACTCTTAAGACAATTAAAACTTGCAACAAATCAACCTCTTTCGCTTGTATTCTACAGGGTAGCCACATAAACAATTCTCCATCGAAGCTACTTTTTTATGTAAATTATCCCCCCAGACTTGACACACACAACATGAAATGTTGAAGGCATTTTCATTTTGTATTTTAATGTTGTTCATATGCAAATCGAAGAACGCGAAAGTGTCAATTGACTGTCGTTGCTATTTGTTGTTGTTGTTGTCTTTGTTGTTATTGGTTATTGTTGATCGGTCGAAACGCATGATCATAAATAAACTTTAAACACTTTTGCAGCCAAATTGGGCACAAGCCTTGACTCAATTCTGTTACTTCGAAGTAATATCAGAGTCTTAGCCAAGTTCCGCAATGGCAATGCCAGAGGCACTTGATTGTGGTGTGTTCTTTAAAATGATCGACAGGGCCTCTCACATGATCCCATAAGATCTTACAAATTATTAGCAGAGCAAATTAAAGTGACCGCCTGCCTTTCTCTGCTGTTACCCTGTAAGCTCAGAAATGTGTAATGTACTGTGTTTGATTTTTAATTTTTTTTCTTTAATTTTTAATGTTTAATAATAACTTACTTTTATAAGTTACAGCATTAATATAATTATAATATAATGTAATTTTTTATTAAGTATATATACTGAAAATTTCATAAATATGGAATAAGAAACATTCGAGTTATTTGAGTTTTTTTTACTTTATACAGGGTAGCTTTAGCTCTGGCTAATAGATTGCGGTTTGTGGTATTTCGTTTGGCTCCACTGCCCATTTCTTGTTAATCGTTGTGATCGTTGCCTCAACTGTCTTCTAATTGCGCCCCGCCATGAGTTCTAATTAGAACTTGTTGCCATATTGAGATCGTTACTTGTAATACCCTACAATCCTCCCTCTCCTCTATACATCGCTTTACCTAGTGAACGATGACGTCAGCTACTGTGCGGCTGCTTCTTCTTGTTATTCTTATTGGACTATTAATTGGCCGCTGAAAGTGAGTAAACTGCGTGTCAGCTTCTTCTCTCAGTCGCTCTCCCGCTCTCGCGCTCTCGAACGCTCTCTTTGCACTCTCTTGCTGTTAACATGTAAATTTCGCAGTCGACGTCGACGCTGGCGTCGCTGCTAAGCTTGGCTTTTGCAATGCATTTAGTTTTTGTGGTTCGGGGTGGAAGATGTGGATTATGTTTGACTGTCGCACCTCAAATGGCATCCACATGCGTTCCACGCGGCGTAAAAGTTGCTCAGCCAGGTTTTTGTTGTTGCACTTTCATATTTTATTTATTTGTTGTTGTGCAGTTTTCGTTGCTGTTTTTTGTTATTTTGTTTGCCATTGTATGGTCAACATTGCAACTGAACCGTAAACTGCAACAACAACAACAAACAGCAAAAGCAGCTGCTGCTGCAACAACAGCATCAAAAATGTTGCGACTGCATTTTGTAGCTGACTTTTATCATAAATATTTCAACGCCTCTGTTTAGTTGCTGCAGCTTTTCCTGTTGTTGTTGTTGCTGCTGTTATTGTTGCTGCTGCTGCTGCAACATTTTTCTAGCAGCGCCTTTCACCAAAAAGGCGAAATGGCTTAAAATCGTATCTCTTAGATACGTTGAATTGTGTAAGCAACTACAAATTCATTTCCTTTCCAACGCGTGAGGCCAAACAATTAGTCACACCCAAACTGACCCACAAAATGTATCTAAATATCTCACAGATACTGCCCAGAATTCTTATAAATCTCAGCAAATCGTAAAACTGCCAGCAATAAGTATATTTGAGTGTTGCAAATGTCAAAAGTGTTGAGTCTTTTAAAAGTAAAATAGAAAATCTACACGTTTAAAAGTACAAATTGACCCACTATAAAATTATCAAATTAAATCAAAAAAGAATCTAAGTATCTTACAGATGATCACAATAATAGTAACAACATTAAAGATACATATCCAAATAGTGTATCTTACAATCTTTGAAATGCCAACGAAATGTATGTCATTTATATGATAAAAAAAAAAGTATTTTAAAATCGAACAGATAGCAATTAGCTGATAAGAAATATTGTGGTATCTTATAGCTACCAACTGGTCGACAAAAAGTATTATATCTTCGACTCATATATATAAATTCCAACACAAATATTTGTGTATCTTACAAATGCCAAGAGAAATATATTTAAGTACATCACAAATCGGCAACGCTGTCCAAGTATCTCACAGATGCAGGCCAAAAATCTCAATCACAAACCATCCAAGTGTGTGGCAGCAATCAAATGACCCACAAAAAAAAGTATCTTACAGATACCAGAAACTATCTTATGGCCTCCAACACTTTCCATTCAGTTCACAAATCACATCAAATTGCAGACAAATTAAAAATTCATAAAAACCAAAATCAAATTTTCCGAACAACAACAACAAACATGATTTTGATAATAAAAGCAAGAAGTCTAAGAAATGGATGAAAATAATCCGATTTACATTTTACACAATTTATGGGTCCCCACATACTTACAGACATACACATACATATACAAATTTATATATTTATTTAGATAACTTTGCTTATCGTTGTTTTGTTAAGCTTGTTGTTGTTGTTGCTTTTGTTGTTGCTTAGTTTTTTGTTGAACGCCGCGCCGTCTGGCATTTTTGATGTGGGCGACAAGAGTGCGACGTGGGCGTGCCAAGAGCGCAGGCCTTGAGTTATATCGTTGTTGTTGTGGTTGTTGTTGCCGCATATGCGGGATGTTGTTGCCTCAATGCCAGCAGCAACAACAACAACAACAATAACAGCGGCAGCAACAACAGCTCATTCAAACTCTGTCGAAATCAATTTGCTAATGTTGTCACCAGAAAGAGCCAGAGCATACCTTTTGGCTAAGAAAGTTATGACCCCAACTCCACTCTCTACACTGATAAAAAAAAATGTTCTAAAATTAAGATTTTGGTCTCAGAACTAAGATCTTTGGTCTAAAAAATGCGTCGAGAACATAAAATTCTTAAATTAAGAGAACACATCTTGATTTTAAGAACATTTCAATTGAGACCAAGTTCTTATTTAAAGAATAATTGTTCTTAAAATTAAAACTAAAAAATAAAATAAATAAAAATTATTTTATATATTTATATATATTTTTTTTTTAATTTTTAATTTATTCACATTTTTTTCTGTTTTAGTAATTTTTTAAATTTTTTAATTTGATACGAGTAGGGTTTGAGCCGCCGCCTACTGCTTCACAACTGAAGCGGCCTTTCTAACCAGAGCGCCATGGTACCAACATTTGTTTGATATGAAATAGTACCTATTTATAAATACTTTTCTAACAATTTAGGATTTTTATTTTTATATTTAGATTTTAAGATTTTTTAGATAAATAATCTAAATTTTAGAAATTTGGTCTTAAAATAAACTTATTTTAAGAATAAAATATTTAAGTTGAATGTTCTTGATTTTAGAAGTTGGTTTTTTTTCAGTGTATACCTCCCCCCCTCCCTTTACCACTCTTTGAGCTAGGCCAATTACAAAAGGCAAAGAGCAAAAACTCAAAATGTTAAGCGTGGCACGCAGCAAACGCATTTATTGCACAGCAACAGCAACAACAACAGCAACAACGACAACAATGCGAAATCAATTACAGTAAAGCCCCGTGTGGGTGGTTGTCCAAGGGATGCAAGTGGGGCAAGTGTGTGTGTGAGGGGTGAGGGGGAGTGATGTGTGTGAGTGTCAGGCACGTGCCAAGCGCACCGCCAATAATTTGTAGTAACAAGCAAGAACCAACAACAACCACCAAAAGGTCGCACTTCCCCCCTGTAAAGCTACAGACATAAAAAGAGAGAGAGAGAGTGCAAAAGAAAGAGAGACTAAGCGAAGAATTGAAAAATTACACATACACATTCCTTAACGGAACCACATAACAAATGATATTTAAAAAGCAAAGCAAACAGGAGAAAAACCAGAAAAGAATTTAAATTTTACCACGACAAAGATTGAATACACTTGCTGAGCTAAATAAACGTAAATAAAAAATGTAATACAAAGAACATTATGTAAATAAATAAAAAATAGTATCTTAAATCAGCTTAAGTCAGATTCAAACTATCAACACCGAAGGATTTAGTTGAAAACTTGATTTTCATTTAAAACAAAGACTTAT
Organism: Drosophila falleni; assembly: GCA_035045575.1. Lineage (NCBI taxonomy): Eukaryota > Metazoa > Arthropoda > Insecta > Diptera > Drosophilidae > Drosophila > Drosophila falleni. Next base: position 2,989,423 of record JAWNOV010000185.1, on the reverse strand, counting down.
TTTATTTTCTAAATTGGTTTTTCATTTTCGTTGCTTTTTTTTAAGCTACTAATATTATTTTATAATGATTTTCGTATTACGTTATCACTATTGAAAATAATGTAAAAATATATATATATAAAAATTAAATTTAAATTAAAAAATTAAACTACAATTATAACCCATTCTTTATTTAAAGAAATAAATCTAAATACTTAAAAAAAACAAAACACTATTTGTTAAATTCTCAGTCGATTGTTCCTATTATAGACCAAGTTGAACCAGTTTAGTTACAAAATTAATATACCCACTGCAAGCGTATACAAAATGAAAAAATGAAAATGGAAAATTATTTATTTTGTATGGCAAGTTTGTAAGGCAATAACTTTATGGAACGGACTAAGCGAAACTCGAAAGTTTATTGCATTCCACTTATGCGCTGCCACAAAGCAGAGGGAAAGAAAGAGCAAAAACGGGAGAGGGAGAGAGAGAGAGAGAGAGAGAAGAATGAGTAGAGTAAAGATAAAAGCAAATGGGGAATGCATTCGCTCTCTTCTGTACTCCTCCCTCTAAATACAATGCGAGGCAGCTGAATATGTGCATACATTTGTTTAAATTGATGTGATGATCATTCATTAATCATTCATACGCATGTGAATCATATTCATAGATGTGTAAATGTGATTACAAACAAGCGACAAGCAGCATACGACAGAGATTCATCACAAAAGACAAATGCACTCACTGGCACTCACATTCGCATTCGCATATACTTATAATATGATTCATATGGATTAAATAATTCGAATTTAAATCCGAACATAACAGTTGAACATTAGTTTTTATGCATTGTGAAGGGTAAAAATGACTAGCGGTTACCCTGCATATAAAGTAAATTCAACATTATAAGTGAATACTATTCATCGTGAGTATTTATCATCATAAAAGTGCCAAAAGTCACTTAAAACACTTATATTTATTTAAAATGAATAAATGTTTTCATACCAATCACAAGTCACAATTTGAATAAATTTCAATGCATAACAGATAAAAAAGAGTCTCGGCTGTAAATTGCAACTTATATGAAACTTATTCAAATTTATTTGTAGGGAAAGGAGATTAAAGAGAGCAGATACTTAATGGAGTCCGATTACTATATAATTGTCCCTATAGGATACCCTGTAATTGAATGTTAAAGCTTCGAAACGATAAATAAAATTGATTGCATTGTAATCATTATAATAGCAACCTGTAATTATGTAACCTGTAATTAAAATATAAATCAATTTTTTAGACAAATAAGTAAGAGGACTTGCTTAAGATCGAAAAGTGCATATGAAAGCATAAGAATTCGGAATATTTTTTAATTTAATTTAATAGAACCAAATAGGTAACTTAAGAGTGAATTAATTGTGGTATTTGAATCTTAATTCACTTTCAACATAAAATTACTATTTTAATTCATACACATGACACGTTTATAAATAGGACAAAGTAATCCTTAAAAGTGTGTTTAGCATTAATTAGTACTCGTGTAAATACCCTGTAAATTTTTGCAGTTTGATTTACGATCGACACGTTTTTGCATTTCTTCCGCTAATAAACCCTTAATGAGGTTTATTTATATTGATTAACTGGTTGAACGGTCAATTGTGGCGTTTAATGGCGCCCATTAAGTTACCCTATTGGATAGTTTTATATAGTGATAGTTTTATATAATTGTCTATAACCATAAGTTGTAAGCACTGTCGGCACACGTTTAACGGTCTAAAAATGCAAAAAAAAAAAAAAAAAACATTGCCGATTGAGGAGCCGCCTTAGCCTTGAAAACAAAATACAACCAAAAATGGGTGGTATAAATAACTGAAATGCATACGCTAAAAGTAGCCAAACCCCTCTTCTCTCTCTCTCTCTCTATCTCTATCTCTCTCTCTCTCTCTCTCTCTCTGTCTCTCTTGGTTCCATTGTAAATCCGCGTCGGTTCTAGAAAATGTGTTCAACTATCGCCAAGTTTGGTTCACAATTTGTTGACAATTGCGTTTCACACTTTGCATATTAATCAGGCGTGCCGGCAAACAGAAATCTTTACTCCAAATGCCATACAGTGTGTCTAGTATGTATACGCATACTATATGCGATTGCAAAGAAACAAAAAAAAGAGCTGTCACGAAGTGCAGTTATTGGGAAAACAAAAAAAAAATAGCAAAGTTGGCGCAACGTTTTCTGTTTGAACTTACAACTCTGGTGTAAAAAACAAGCAAGAGAATGATATTTAAGAAAAAGAATGACTAGAAACTACCCTGTAGACAGTTCTTCAATAATATGTGCAAGAACTTTTTAATTTATAAAGAATTTGTCAACAAAAAAAAGGGAAAAATTTACAATTGAAAATAAATAAAGTTATACAGCTTTTTTATATTTTAAATCTACACATGCTGCTCATTTATATTAGAGTTAGAATTTTTGACGTGCTAATTAAGTACAGGTTTAATATATCTTCCAAGCACTTCAAACATACAGGGTATTCAATATTTATGCGGAATTCTGTCAAGCAAACGTACAAAAGAAATGAATCATGTTGTGAATGCGAATGAATATTTCGAAATCGATTCGAATGAAATGTCTAAAACACACCTACCAATACACCCACACACACACACACACACATACAAACTCTCACATACATACGTATGCATGTATATGTATGTATGTTAATATGAATATCGAGCACGAACATTGCATTTGATTGCAAATCGCAATTGTAATTGGGTTTCGAATTGTTGTAATTGCCTTTAGTTGTTGCCATTGTTGTTTGTTGTATTGTTGTTGCTATTGTTGTGGCTACGAATCGCATTACATACAACAGAAAATACGACATTAATTGCAAATTGCTCGCGATGTTTTCATGTCGCGTCTCAATTTACCTACCTTCTCTCTCGCTCTCTCTCTCTCTCTCTCTTACTCTCTCTTCCCTCTCCCGCTCTTCCTTTCGGTCTCACCAACAAATCTAGCAAACTGATAAATTGCCAATGCACGACAAAGAACAACAACAACAATATCAATAATAACAACCAGGTGAAAGAGTCGTGAAAGTTACGAAATTGCAATGATAAGAAACAACAAATTGCATACTTGTGAGGAGATAAGGGGGAATCAGAAAGAGAAGAGAACACTTAAATATTCCCTGCAGTTCAACTGAATCACAAAAAATCACAAAATCATAAACTAGTCATAAATAATCATTGTGAAATTACACTAAGTCTTTAAATAACATGTAAATGAAATAACTTTCAATTGAAGCAAACTTGAATTGGTTTAAAAAGGTTTAACAATTAACTATAAAACATGCACTTGTATAAATGGAGTTAATAATAATATTAAAGTTATGGAACACATATAAATCGTGTGACTAAAATAATTATTTTCGTGATTTGAGGCATTTTTATCAAAGCAACTAGTAATTGGTCAATTTAATTACCAACATAGAAAATAAAAAATATATATTTATTTAACAAAGAAAAAACATTATATTGTTCTAAATATAAGAAATATTCAAAACATACCCACAACAAATATGGAAAAAGTAATCACAAATTATATTGCATATAGAGAATACATATATATTTCTATTTTAAAATATTCCGAAAAACAAATTTGTTATTTGTTTTTAATCAAGTGTGATAAAAATGTTAGGTACTAAATTAGAAACACTACATTGAAATATAGTGATAAGAAAACATCGAATATAAATTACTATACATAAATATAAATACATAATTATATTATAAAATATATATAAATATATAATTATATATAATTCATTCATAAACCACAAGAATTCATAGAATATGTTAAGCTCAATGTAAAAATGTTATCGATTTACTATATTTCTATGTTTTCTGTTTTACACATAACATAAACAACCATAAGACGCATTCAGTTGAATTTCCAAAAAGCAATTCCATTTGTGGTTTACTTCGCTGACCTTTTAAGGTATTTTCAAGGCGTTTCTAATCAACCAGAGTGTTACAGCAAAAAAAAAAAAATATATGGTATAATAACGTTTGTCATTTCTAAGGCAATTCAAATATATGAATTTCTTCGAATTTATTCGCAATTACGAATATGTGTATTTTCTGTCGATTTATTGCTTATGAATGACATTAACGATAAACGGAAGCTAAAATGCCGCAAAAATCATCCAACAAACATTTCGATAAACTTATGACGAAACAGACACACACACATGTGTGTGCGAGTGTGTGTGTGTGTGTCGTATAAATAAATTAAAAATTCAGTGAAGCACAACGACGCAAAATGAAACCCACTTTGGCTCTGGCCTTTCGAGATGAACGAGATTCAACTCGACTCGACTCAACCCAACGCTTTATTTTTTCTCCATCATTATTATTATTATTATGATTTTTTGTTGTTTTTTTTTCTTCTTTTTTTTGCTGGGGTTTCTTTTCAATTTCTTTTGATGTCAAAACACAGAGAGAGAAAAAAAAAAACAGTTGCAAATGTTTATAATTGCTTATCACTAAGAATTGTTGTTGTTCTTTATGTTGTTATGCGTGTGTATACAGAATTATATGTGGGGCACTTAATGTTTTGAGTACTCTATGACACATTCCTAACTCAACCGCCCCGACTTCCTTTTGGCTTGGTAATTCAAACGATGTCCATGCCCATAAAAAAAAGCTTCACTTAGACAAGGAAAAAAAAACAACGCAGAGGGGAAATAATAAACATAAATATATTTTTTAATATTTTTTCTTCTTGCATTTTCAACAAAATGAAATAGATACCACACGCACAACAAAATTATTGCGGAAAGTTCATAAAGCCAAGAAAACCAAAAAAAAAAAATACATAAAATTAATCACAACGAATTTTAAATGCTCTTGCCTACAACCTGTTATGAACCTTTATGAGATTAACAGAGTTGTTTTAATAATATTTTCTTTAAATAAAATTTCATAAAACCAGCAAAAAATACGGAACCCTTTCATATTTAGTTCCGGAACCGGAATCGTATCCAAAACAAATTCTTTTTCAAAAAATGAATACCGAAACGTTTGTAGCGGTACGGTTTCGGAACATTTTTACAAAAGTCATTATATATTTTCATTATTTATGTGGTTTAATATTTATATTAAAAAATATCACAAATTTTGACTTCTAAAGATTAAAAAAAAACGATTTATATTGAGCAATATTTCTTAGTAAAATCATAAAAGGAATTTCGTAAGAAAAATCTTTAAGGAGTTGTAATAGAATCTAAAGTGACTGCGTCAAATTTAAAATATTAATCTCTAAGTTTTTCACTAGAAATCCAGCAACTATTTTTATAGTCTAAATTAAGCTAGCTTTATTTTAAAATCGAACTCAAACGTTTAGCAAACAAACTGCTTGACAAACACAATATGCCAAACTAAAAGAGAGAGAGAGACAAAGAGTAAGAGTAAGGAGAATGAAAGACAACACACATTAATGTAAAAAGCCAAAAGACCCAAGAATAAGTCCCAAATACCAATTCCCACCCCGCAGCGACGGAAGAGAGTGTGACGGAGTCGAGTCGAGTCGAGTCGTTTTTAAAGGCGGACAGTTGGCAGGTGTTGCCGTCGACTGGAATCTATAAAAGCGTCACATAATATGGACTCCCCCCCTCCCCTCCAACACTCCCCTACCTAACGCCTCTGCTTAGGTCACGCCCCCCGTCACACAATTGTTTTTAGGCCTTTTTGCTGTTTTTATTAGTAATAACATTTTGAAAGCCTCAACATGGTCGTTAAATTAAAATTCATGCATTCGAGTGGTCGGATATGTGATACCTTAACGTGCCACACACAGAAGCAGCAACAACAACTAGGCTGGAGAGAGGGGGGTGAAGAGGGGTAGGAGAGAGTGTGAAGGGGGATGGGGGTTGGGGGATGGGAAGTCAGTGTGACAAACGATACCAACACGTTGGTATTAAATGTCGAATTCAATAAAACTGATTGACACATGTGCTGAAGTGTGTGTGCGTGTGTAATAAGAGGCAGGGGAGGAGAGGTGGCAACTTTTGGGGGCATCCATTTGAGTTGCAAGTTGTGTGTGTGTCACTTTATTTTATATACTTTTTGGTAGCATCAAAACATAGAAACGAAAAAGAAAAAAAACAGTTTTCCAATCAATAAACTTTTTGCAGCATGTCGCAAGAACAGTTAACGAGCTGTGTGGATGCCACAGCTGTTGCAACCGTTGCTGCGGCAGAGGATACATCCAAAGTGGAGGTCATTGTCTACACAAAATCGGACAAAACACTTAAACAGAATATGAATGCCAAGGATGAGACATTAAGGAAACGCACCTCATTGATAATTGTGCCACAACAGGTGGATGACACCGATCACATTGAGAATGGCAATCGTAATTCAATTGCCAGCATGGATAGTTGTGTCTCCACAAACACGAGTCAAAGTAATCAGTCGAGTGGCTCCAGCTCCAGTACCAGTTCCAGTTCCGAGGATGCTCATGCCGCCTATCAGGATCTACAGAATGGCAATGCGGAAAATGGAAATGAACTTGCCACATTGCCACATTCACCCAGCTGTTCATCCAGCACCTCTGAGTCGACTTCATGCTGCAGCTCTGTGGATTATTCTTTACGCGAACAATTGCAGAATTTTGCCAATCGCACTGAGGATCAATTGAAAAATGATTTGCCAACAGCTGCACAACTGTTGAAGGGCATGAACTTGCCAATGGAACAGTCTGTACCACATTGTGATGCCCTTTTGAGTCCACAGGAGGCGCCACTGGGTCGTCGATATGCCGAAGTGGCACAGTTCAAGTCACACGGCAAGGCGAGGTGAGTGCAGTGATCAAGTGATCAGTTGATCAAGTGATCATTCAAATGGATCAAATGCTTTCAACAATTATTTATTTATTTATTTAACGGCGATTTAAATCAATCCACTGACTACAAATTTTTTAGAATTTAAAATAAATTTACAAAATGAGACAATTAAATTATATTTTAATTAATATTAATTTTACACATGATAAGATAAATAAACTGAGCTAAGTTAAGTTTTCTAGAAAGCGCCGAAATTAATAATATTTGATATGGTTTACAGTATTTCTGATAAAGATAAAACTTGAAAGGAAGTAAATCTGTAAATCCGTAATAATCCGTAAATAATTTTTAGAATACAAATTATTGGTTGATTAAAATTATTATTATTATTATTATTTCATTTCATGGAAATAAGAGATATTTTTATAATTCTTAAATAAATTTTGAAAATTAATTATTAACTCAACTTTTTTTTACAGATCAAAAATATATTTTATATTTTATTTTATATTTTATTTCTATGGATCAAAAATATATTTTATATTAGTTTTGTTAAAAATATAGAAATTTGAAGCTTTTGTCTTCTGATTCATCAATTTCCCTAGTCATTCTTCAATTCCTTTAGCTGTAATTATCTTCCGTGTTTTTTACTCGACTTATTTTTAAGTAAAATGTAAATTTTGTGTCTATATTTGGCTTAGACTGCAGTTAAACCATCAACCAAATTTTAACTTTGTCTATTTTCTTTATCTAGTCCTGCTATACGTGTATTCTTTTCTATTAAAATATTGTTTATTTCCTTATTCTCATCCTGCTTATATTTTTTAAATTAACAGCCTTCTTTTGTCTTTGCCACGTTTCATACTTAATCATTAGTTCAATCAATTACCTGAATTCTCATTAAAACGCATACCACATCCTGTCAGTTGAAGCCACATTTTAATCCCAGAGCCTGCATCTTATAAATTTTATCTCAGTCTAGTATTTTGTGCATTTGATTGTTCTAGTCTCTCGTCTCCTAGTTTTCTCCCAATTCTACTATCTGTAGCCCCATGTTTATTTTCTACTCTGTCTCCTTTCAAGCCATTTGCTGCCGTATAAACTCTATTGTTCTCGTAGCACCCTCGACACGTTCTCAACGTGGCTAAACGATGTCAAAATATATATACTCCAAGTTGAGCAGCACAACCACAAGACAATTTTCCTGCAGTTTCTCCTTTTCCCCCATTTTGGGTATTCCTGGTACTCAACTCTTTTTATTATGACCTGCAGCAATTTTCATTTGCTGCTCTGGCTTAGGTTCGTCTTGCATAATACACAACTTAATTAGTATTACTACTTTATAGCACTCTCGACGATGTAACCCCCTCTCTCTCTTTTATTTCTTTCCTCTTTCTTTCCCTCTCCCCCCCGTTGACTCTTCCCTAACCACAAGGCACACACACAACTTTGCGAGCTGAAATCTAATAATGGCACATTCCATACACGCATTGCCATTGCCACATTACCATATCAAAAACGACTATGACTTGCATGCCCCACGGGCACAGACAAGTTACACCCTTGCCCCATCCTCACCCCATCCCTTAGCCATCCCCCTTTTAATTCCCCTTTCAATTCCTGCCCCCTGCTTCTATGCATAACTCAAAAATGCATTGAGAGTGTGTTGTTTATGAACTTTGAACGTTGCTGAACTCTCGTCAGTCTGTCAAAGCTTTTTCTCTCTTTCTCTCTCTCTCGCTCTCTCTCTCTTTCGCCCTCTCTCTCTGTCCGAGGACACTCTGGGACAAGAGCTGTCACTGCTCTATGAGTGTGTGGCACATGGTGTTGCATGCCACTCTATGGATTAGTCTCTTCTCTCACTCTCACTCTCACTCTCTCTCTCTTTCTTTCTCTCATCTCTCTACTCAACATTGACAACTATGTTGGAACTTTTTGAAAGCTGTCACAACTAATTTGCATAGACCCGCACTCAAATCGAAGTCACCTCTTTGCCTCCTCGTCCACGTCTACCTTTGTTGCCTGCCACAGTCATGTTGCAACAACAACAAGAGAGCAACATATGCACGCTGAAGATTTGATACCCTGAATTTAATTCTTTCTGGTTAATTTAAAATCGATCGTTTATATGACAGCTTAATGATATTTAAACCAAATTTGGTCTGGTCACACCTCTTTTAATTTTTCTTATTTATTTATTTTAATATAATATTTTCTAATACTAAAATTTACAGCAAAAAGATTGCATTTCTATTTTAAATTTACTGCGTTTTGTATAAGAAAAATATCTTTCACCACACTTAAGTTATCTTACATCTAACTTAACTAATTAATTTTTTATTATTTTGGGTAGCTTTTAAGTTTAATTTTAAATTGCGAATTTGATGACAAAATCATAATATCCTTATCAAGGGTATGACAAAGGCAACCCGCATAATTCGTAACTCGGTTTTCCATATTTGTTTTGTGCTTTTCTCTGCTTTGATTTCGACTCAACAAACACCCAAAAAATTATTCATGACTGCCCCACAAATAAAAAATAAAAACTTTTCAACAACTGTAGCATTGTACACAGTTGTGTCATATATGTACGAATGTATATATTTATATATGTGTGTGTGTGAATTCTGGAATTTCTTGCAGCAACCAGAGAGGTAAAAAGTGCCTCAATTATTATTATTAACTGAAAGTGGAATCTAATGTTGCTTAAAGTGTTTTTCTTTTCAAGCATATTTTAATATATTTATTATTGGCCTAGTCCTTGAGTTATGTAACTTCTTCAACTATTTATAACGTCGTTTCTTCTTTTTTACTATTTATCCCTCTCTTGTTTACATTTTGATAAATGCCACTTGCCACATTTTATCTTAATTGCCACGCGTTGGCAATTTTCTTGCGGCGCCACAAAGTATGCTACAGTTTTTCAAACTCTTTCCAGTCTAAGAAAGAGAGAGCAAGAGAGAGAGAGAGAGAGCGAGAGATAAGTGCGCATATCTTTCAGCTCTTTTATACCCTTTAGGTATTTGAATTAAAAATATTTATTATTTCAGAAATTTGTGCAAAAGCTGATGATTTGTTTTTCTTTTATTTATCATTTATGGTATCTGCAATTTATTTACAATTCACATATATTTATTTACAGTACTACAGGATATCTTGCAAGTTGAGCAATCTTAGGTTTTGGCTTTAATTTTTTTTTGTATTTTTATGCTATATTTTTGCTTGTCTTTTGCAATATGTTCATAAATTTGCTGTTTGCTTAATTTTGCTTAATATTGCGAGCTCTCTTACTCTTTAACCCACTGTCTCCCACACTCCTTCTCTCTCTCTCTGTGAGTGTGTGAAATGTCCTTGAGCCTGCCTAGGTCCCCGTCTAATTCCTTTAAGTGCTTTATTATCCACGTTGCGTGTTTTTGTTGCCGTTGTTTGTGTTAATTTGACATGATTATGTCAAAATGTTTGACAACTTGTCATATGGCTGGAAAGCAAGAAAGCATGTTCAACTTCTTAGTCTCCCCTCTCCCCTCTCCATCTCTTACCAGTTTCCTTCAACTTAGCCTTATCCTGACCCATTCGTCGTCTGCCTTGACGTTGAATTGTCCTTGAAGGCGTCGTCAAAACGGAAGCGGAAGTGGAAGCACATGCCAAGCCAAAGTGTATTTTATTTTTATACTCTTTTAGAGGGTATTATCATTTATTCACGTAATAAAGGCCGTACTTACAAAAGTAACTGTTTCGACTACAAAAAAAATTATTTTTTTACCAAAATGAATTTCAATAAACACTAGCAACTATAAGATAAAAATCAATAAACAATTTTTTATTTTTTGCAAAATACATACTACATAATAATATGTAATATCATAAAAAAATTTTGACATAACAAGAATATTTGGCGAAAATCTGAATATTTTACACACACATCCTTCGTAGAAACGATCGAACAAAAATGTATATTTGCAATATATATTTTATTTAAATAATATAAAATTATAATAATACAAAAAAAATTTCTTAGTAAAATACTTAATTTTTTCAATATATTTTATTTAAATAATATAAAATTATAATTAAAAAAAAAAAAATATTTCATAGGAAAATCCCTAATTTTACTTGTCCTTAATTGTTTTCAAGGGTATTAAATCTGCGATGTTCCCAAAATAACTTTTTTTTCTGGTCTTCCTTTCTTTTTCGTTTCTTTTTCATCCGCCATGCGTCTTGTGGCACATTCATTAATAACATTTGTGCGGCAAGTTTACTTACATTCTCCGTCCAGAAATATTGTTAAAATGGCGTAAAATTGCCCACTTTTTGGAGCGTCAGCTTTGTGTGGCACGCGTCGCAGAGACGACAAAAAAAAAAATATGTTGCAAATTAACCTTTTGACAGCTGCGCATCGAGTGACAAATGAGCAGGCTTCAATAGATAAATGGAGGGAAAGAACTTTGACTAACTTCTTGCTGTCTTTCTTTTCTTTTATTTAATTTGCAGAACAAGTGAACAGTTGCCATCTGCTGCCGCAGCCAATGTTGTTGCAACATCGGGCATTGCCACGCCCAACACAGACAAAACAGAGGCTGCAGTTTCCACCATCAAAGGCAACAACAACTATAATATCAACAACAACAACAATAACAACAACAACAGCAGCAACAATGCGTCACAATCACATAAATCTCAAACGAACAACAACAACAGTGGAAATGGCAACAAATTGAATGGCCAAACAAATCTTGGCTCAAACAATATTAACAATAACGTTAACAACAACAACAACTTGGCCATGACTGCAACTAGCCAACTTGATGCCACAAATGGTGACAGTCGCCGCAGCAGCAGCCTCGACCCAGATCCCGATGATGTTCTTGACCTCGCCCACGGAGGCGCCTTCGAGGATGACATGCAGGCCCTGTTGCCCAAGTGCACGCGCCGCTCGAGAGATGAGCTCAGTCAGGTGAGTTCCATTTTTATCCCTATCACTGTCATTTTTATCCGTACTTTTCCCTTAACCCTTACTCAAAAACTTCCAACTCTCATAACTTTGCCAAAACTTGATCGATTTTCATGCGGAATATCGTTTTGATCATTTTTTGGCCTCTACTTTCATTCTGCATCAATATATTATTTATTTAAAAAATTCGATTATTTTCCCTATCACTGTCTATTTTATCCATACTTTTCCCTTGACTCGTCCCTTGACCCTTACTCAAAAACTTCCAACTCTCATAACTTTGTCAAAACTTGACCGATTTTCATGCGGAATATCGTTTTGATCATTTTTTGGCCTCTACTTTGGCTCTGCATCAAAATATTATTTGTTTCAAAAATTCGAATATCACTGTCATTTTAATCCGTACTTTACCCTTGACTTGTCCCTTGACCCTTACTCAAAAACTTCCAACTCTCATAACTTTGCCAAAACTTGATCGATTTTCATGCGGAATATCGTTTTGATCATTTTTTGGCCGCTACTTTGATTCTGCATTAAAATATTATTTATTTCAAAAATTCGATTATTTTCCCCATCACTGTCTATTTTATCCGTACTTTTTCCTTGACTTGTCCCTTGACCCTTACTCAAAAACTTCCAACTCTCATAACTTTGCCAAAACTTGACCGATTTTCATGCGGAATATCGTTTTGATCATTTTTTGGCCTCTGCTTTAATACTCTAATACTCTAATCGAAGAAAAAATCTTTAAATCCCAGATTAAAACGAAGCAAAGCTTCAATTGAAGGGCTGATTTTTATAGCAGCTCACTACACTTACCTTAAATTTACATTACATTTGTTGAGATTTGTTAAGCAAGTTTCCACAAAAGTGCGAATATTTTCCCCTCCAATTATGAAACACTTTGGCACAATGCAAAGGCCTCGTCGGGGGAATTGCATAGAGGCAACTGTTGAGCATATTGATGAGTCCAGTTGCTGTATTTGTCGCCACACTATTCATAACGCAAACCTGCACAGAAAGAAAGGGAAGGAAGTGAGAAGAGAGGGAAAGAGAGAGAGAGAGAGACAGAGAGACAGAGAGAGAGAGAGAGAAAGAGAGGTATAGTAAGTGCCAATTACGCAAGCTGCCAATGGGTCTATCAAGAATGGGGCATGCCACATCTCTTCTCACTCCTTCTATTTATGTGCCTTTTGTGTATATATGTGGCACTCATTCATTCATAATTTGCTACGTGTTGCCATGCCAGCCATAATGATAATGATAATACTGAATGCCTATGTCACTCCTGCTGCTGCTGGTGCGCTTACTCATAAACTGTGCATCAAATGAGAGGCGAAAAACACTGTAGTCCGGTCCCCGACTATCAAATACCTGTCACTCATTTAAAATACATACAATTCCGAGAATATAAAAATTGTAGTATACTTTTAGGTGTATATAATGCTTGATAACTTAAAGCAGCCATAACTATCTTTATATTTAACTGATCTAAATGCAAATTTTAAGTATGATTGATAATAATATATAATTAGCCCGTGTGCCAAAATTGGTTACTCTAGCTCTTCTAGTTACAAGAATATATATATTTGAAAGGGTCTGCCACGCCTCCATTTGATTATCTGATCTAATTGCGATTTTTAAGTAAATTGATGATAATATAAGGGATTGCTTACCCGTTGCAGGGGCGTAAGAAATTCTTGAGAGAAGCCTGTATGCCAAAATTGGTTACTCTAGCTCTTATACTTTCAAGAATATATACATTTTAAAGGGTTCATCTCCTTGTTACATCATTGCAACGAAAACAACATACCCTTGTATTGTACGTGTACCGGGTATCAAAAAGAAGGAAAAGAAAATTACAATACACGTTCATTCGCAGAGATTTTCATCTTTTTTTTTTTGCCTCCCGCCATTATTGCTTCATTATTTACATGCATTCGTGCGTGCTCTGTGGACGCTGTCTGTGTCCTGGCATTCGCTTCATTAATAGCTGTGAATCCTTTTCATCATCGTCATTAAAAGAGGCGACGCCTCGTTTCTAATGTCTGGCAGGAAATTATAACAGCAGCTTGAATAATGGAAGCACTTTACAGACAAAACACTTTTTGACAAGTCAATTTACTAGTTAATTTGATATGCTTCACTCCATTTGAACAACAACAACATTTACACATACTATACACACTCCACACACAGTCCACACACAATCCAAAATGTGAGTGCTCATTCATGTGTTGTATAATTGCTTAATAATGCGTTAGTTATGCAGTTTGTCGTTGCATTGTTGCCAAATTTCACACAATGGCAACGTTGCCAAATTTCTTCAAAACGCTGCAAAGTAGGCAACATTCATGCACCTGTAAAGCATGTTGCAAGTCATTTGGCTCTATCAAGTTCAAAGTCAAAAACCAAATGAGAACTTACAAAGCTATTAAGATTCTGCACTGAGAGTGAGACAGAAAAGAGAGAGATTGAATGAGTGAGTGAGAGAGAGTGGGACGTTTGTCCAGACAGGAACTGTAGTCAACTGGGCAACCACAAACGAGTGGCCTGTCTGGACCACTTGGAGCAGCAGCAGACACATGTTCACATTTTAATTTGTGTTGCATTTCCTGTTGCATTTGCACCAATCGAGAAAGAGGCACCAAGTGTGGCAAGTGGCATGTGGCAAGTGGCATGTGGCAAGGACAACGGCAAACGACAAACGACAAACATCTTCTATGTCTCGACCATAGCATAAAATATTGATTTCAATGGGCTTCGGTTGTCCAGCTAGACAGACAGGCGCCCAATTGGTTGCACAGTGAAGCAATTGAGTTCAAAGATGTCTTAAAATTATAATTATTAAGCTAGCGAATGAATATATATTTATTGTTTTACCTTACAATTATTAACTATAATAAAACTAGCTAAAAGCAAGCACATTTTAATTGCATATTAACCAAACATCGATAAACAAACATTGATAACCAAACATCGATAACCAAACATCGATTACCAAATATCGATTACCAAACATCGATAACCAAACATTGATAACTAAACATTGATAACCAAACATCGATAACCAAACATCAATAACCAAACATCGATAATATGACTTGAAATCATTCTATTAAGCTACTAAATTCACTTAAAATTTAATAAAGCATGCAAGGACATTTACATATACCGATATTTATATCGATAATTTTTTACGATTCAAAGCTTAACAAAAATATATTATTTCTTTATAATTGAAATTGGCAGAAGCTAAATTTTCAGACAAATATATCGATAATATGTATCGATAACTATACACCAAAACCATGTAGATAAAATTTATAACATTATACATTTGGAATGCATTAATCGATAATAGAAATCGATAATTTTGTGTGTATTGCCTTATTGAGTTTTTGTCACACTGTGCGTTGCAAGACAGTAGCAGCTGTGGCAATGCCACTTTGATTGCGCCAGCCAACAATTTCCTCTCATCTTTTTTGGCCATTTATGAATATTCAATAAAAACAACAGCAACAACAACCGATGACGATAAAAATGTCTGCCTTTTTTTAAAAAAAAAGAAGAAGCAGAACGTAAAGCTGGCTCTCATTGCCTGGCGTTGCCATAACCACAGACAGCTTCAGCCAGCGTGCAACACATGAGCCGATGCTGCCGTTGCCATTGCCGTTGCCGTTGGTTGCATGCAACATTTTGTGTCTGCCAGTGCAAAGTTTTTATCGCCAGCCTGGCGATCGGCAGTGTGGCATGAGCTCAACTTTATTACATTCATTATGCTTTTTCAACCCTGCTGGCATTTTAAGGGGGCGCCCCAAACTGTTGCTGGCACCGTGCCACAAAAGTCCATAAACAAGTTTTGGGAGAGTCCTAATCTGCAGCTATGTGGCATGTCCAGGTGCACGTGTACTAATTGCAGCGGTATTAGTGGCGCTTTGTCAGCGACTTACAAAAAGGCAAGTGGGGCATGCCCCAAAATGTTGCTGCCCCCTCTGCGTAGCTTTTAGTTAAGCTTGTCATGTCAGTTCTGTTTTAGCTC
The DNA here is from genome assembly GCA_035045575.1 of Drosophila falleni. Lineage (NCBI taxonomy): Eukaryota > Metazoa > Arthropoda > Insecta > Diptera > Drosophilidae > Drosophila > Drosophila falleni. Next base: position 2,973,610 of record JAWNOV010000185.1, on the reverse strand, counting down.
CTGACTCCTGACAAGACTTCTTTTTTTTTGTTCTTGTTGCTGCTAGCAACATGTTTGCTAATACCAGGAGAACATGGAACAACGCAGGTTGCAAGTTGAGTTGCAAGTTGGGGGAAAATGGAGATTGCCATCGAAAAAAGGGCAGCTTTAAAAATGTTTCTCTAATGAAGTGTATTCTCTTCAAGCTTCAACTCCATTCGCAAACTGATGTCTGGTCATCTGTAACTTTGTCACTTTGCTTTTCGGTGGATAAGGTTGCGGGGAAGGGTCAATGTGAGGCCTTGTGGCATGCTGTGTCTCATGTTGCAAGCTGCCATTGCCACATGCTTCGTGTGCCTAATGGTTGTGACTTTTTGACAGCTTCGCCAAGTATCCACTTTCCTCTGTCCGCTGCAGACAATTCTCTATCATCTCTCTCCTTTTTTTCTCCGCCCATCTTTCTCTCTCTCTCTCTCTCTCTCTCTGCTCTCCCCCTTTGGGGCAAAGGAAAACATTTGTCTATGTCTCGCCAGTGGCCATTTTATGGCCATATATTTTATGTGCAGCTTATTACTTTGCCTTCAATGTTTATTGTATTTATCTTTCACTGCGTATAAAGATTGCTTATTGCTGAATTAGGCTATAGTTTCAACCTATTCAAATCTGTGCGCTGTTGCCAAACTTCAACTTCGCGACGTTGTCAAACTTCTGTATATGAATTAATATTGAACTGACTAACTATTTTCCATTAATATAAGCTGTTATATGTTTGATTTCTTTCATATTAAAGCTATAGTTTAGCTATGGTTGCACTATTGTTAATCTTTAGACTTCTTTATTTTATTTTATTTTTTTTATTTTAGTGCAATGTTCAACTATTGTACACTTTTCTCTCTAAGAACTTTTCTTTTTTATTTTGTGTAAGCTATTATATAACTTAACAAAAATATGATTGGATTCTTTGTTAAACTCAATTCAACAATGTTGCCAAATTTCCTGCAGCAACGTTGCCAAACTTCACAAATAACACGGTGAATTAAACTAAACTATTCATAACTAAGTTTTTTCTGTTGTATTTAAAATTTTTAGCATTTTTGGGCGAACTTCAAGCAGCAACGTTGCCATACTTCATGCAAAAACCACTTTTAATTATGCATTCATAGGACGAACAAGCAACAAATCGACAACATGTCAACATCACGCTTCAATTAGCCAAACCCAAATTTCAGCTTTAGGCCTGGCCATACAACACACACACAATCATAACGGCAAGCTGTCGTCAACATACGTCTAGGACACACTGTTGTCCTGACTCGCTCTAAATTCAGCATAAAACTAAACACAACGCAGACAGAACGCAGAACATTCACATATGTCAACTTGGTTGGAAATGTTTTACTCAGTTCTTAGTTTGTCTGTTGTTGTTCGCTTTTTGTTGTTGTTGTTGTAGTTGTTGTTGCTTTTGGCGCAGTTGTTGGCATTGCGGTTTTTTTGGCTGCCATTAAATGTAATTCTCTGTGGTTTTTATGGTTTTTTAAAACATTCAACAACATTTTACGTGGCTGCTATTTATCTTTTATTTCGGCACTCGCTTTCAAATTCCCCTCGTATCTCTCTCTCTTTGTTGCCCTTTCAACTATCTCTCTCTCTCTCTCTATTGATGCTGTGTTCCGTGTCATGTCCCTTGCCGTGTTGCACGTTTCGTTGTCGTTGTCGTTGTTGTTGTTGTCGTTGTTTTTGTTGTTGCTGTTGTTAGTTGTGTGTGTCGTCGCTGCGCTGCGTCAGGCAATAATTCAGTCTCGAGTGCAATTTGGCGATTCTATACACTCACACACACTCACACACACACACACACACACACACACACACACACACACACACACAACCATGTCGGTGTAACACACGTGCAGCACTTTTGAGCTTATCTCGCCGCTCACCTTTTGTCAAACTATTAGCACAACGACAACGACTGGCACCACTGTCGCACAGTGGGATTTAAATTTGCATTGTGCACTGTAAAAAAAAGACCAAGTTTTAAAACCAAGAACATTCATCTTAATTATTTTATTCTTAAAATAAGATTATTTTAAGACCAAATTACTAAAGCTAACATTATTAATCTAAAAAATCAAAATAAAATGTAAATAAATCAAAAATTAAAAAAAAATATATAAATATATAAAATAATTTTTTTTTATTTTATTTTTAATTTTAAGAACATTTATTCTTAAAATAAGAACTTGGTCTAAATTGAAATGTTCCTAAAATCTAAATGTGCTCTCTTAATTTAAGAATTTTATGTTCTCGACGCATTTTCTAGACCAAAAATCTTAGTTCTGAGATCAAAATCTTGATTTTAGAACATTTTTTTTATCAGTGTGGTTGCTTTAAGATAAAGCCAAAAATATGACACTATCTAGATTGCGCAATAAATAAGGTTAAATCTTTAAATTTAATGCAAAAAATTAGAATATTTGTAGGAATATATATAAAGAATGCAGCTTGGACTTCCAAGTAATTGTTATCTTATAAGGAGTTTTATATACATATATACTGATTACTTTTGTGCCATATTACAACTCTCAAATATTTCTTATAAATTTGCTGAACAATTGATTCATAGTACCTCCACTTGAAGGAAAAAAATGCTTGATCCTCGAAGCATTTGTAAGACAAAAATTCATCATTTTGAGATACAATTCTTAATTATTAGTACTTTTGAAAAAATAAACGCATTGAGAAAAAATAGAGAAAACATTTTGATTGTAAGACAAATTAATTTTGTAATTGTTTTATTGCTAACATATTTTTTTTAGCTAAAAGTTAAATATAAATAAAAATATAAGAATACAAAATTGGCCATTTTTATAAGTAAAATTTCTGTAATATTTTAGAACAAATATTAATGTCTTTCTTTGTGCTTCTTAGCAACACTAAAAGTCAGAGTTTAATTATGCTGACTGATCAAAATTAATTTGTTGTCCTGCTCGTAAACAATCTGGAATCTGGAAACAGTATCTGGAGCTCAAGCAGCTTTTGATGTCTTTTATCTACGAAACTTTTTCATTAATTTCGATTGTCTCTTTTGCTGCAGCATTTGTCGTAGCATTTGAAATATTTCATTGCATACTTTTGTGCGGTTGCATTTTGTTGTACGCTGTGCGGCAATTTGTTGTGCAATTTATTAGCAAGCTGGGGGCATGCAACGCGGTGGCATGAGTCGACGTACGATATTTTGTCAATGCCGGGGAATTTTTATATTGGAATTGGCATTGAATTTCAGACAGACAGACTAATATTTAACAAAAGGTGCGCTTGTCTAGCTTTTGTAAGTGGCAAGAACTGATGGCAGGTGGCAAGTGGCAAATGGCAGGTGGCAATATAGCAATGGCGATTTTCATTTTCAGCCGGCAGAAGTCGGCCGGAAGTCAACTTACTTTCGATGTCTGAGCTTCAACGTCTGCAACTCTGTTGTCTGTTGTCTGCTTCCGCAGTTGGCAGTTGAAACTTCTCTGACCCTGAAATGGCAACAGAATAAAGCTGCTGCTCCAGCTGCTGTTGCTGTTGCACGACTCTTGTTGCCGCTGTTTGTCTGGGCGCTCCGCTTGGTTGCCCATTGTGTTGCAAGTTGCAGACAAGATTTAAAGTCGCGACTGTTTGCTTAACATTACGCGTAGACAACGTAACCCCATTTTCTCTCTCTTTTATATATCCTGTACTTACAATTTACAAAGGGTCTATCAATTTATAGATACTCTAAATTGAAAAAATACAGATATTTGTTACACTTAAAATATTTAATTTATTTTTTGAAATAAGACAAATATAAATGAAAACCAAATAAAAGAATATATAAAAATATATGATAATAAAGTTCAGATATTTTATTTATTTTTAACATCTTTCGATTTTTTAAATGATAGATCTAAAAATTGGGATTTATTTTTTACATCTTTTGATTCTTTAAAAGATAGATTTAAATATTGGGATTTTTATCTTGAAAAATAAGAATGTTGCTATTAAAACTTCATATCCCACAAAAAAAAACCTCTATACGAGGTAAAAGTCTAGTGACGAAAGCAATTTCCAGCCCCAAAATTTCTGATATCCAATTTTGTGACGAACAAAATTGAGTTTAATATAAAAATTTTAAATAAAAATATAAATTAATAAAAAAACGCGAACTGCCGTCCGCAGTGACAGAAGCAAAATTTTGTCAGCATAGCGAAATGTACGTGCGCATTAAGTATACAAATTTTTAATCAGCATCAACAATCGAGTCGAAAATTTCTAGATCTCAGAGACTAAAAGAGCTAAAGTCACAAAAATTAGTTTATTTACATTTGCACAACCAATGCAAATCAAATTTGTTTTAAAATTTTGTTTTCTAGCGTGTGTATAAGTTTTTATAGAATAAGTACACGGTCTCTTAAAGTCTGGTTCTCTCGGGTGTGGCCTTTCTTCTAATGCCTTCTCTCTTCGCTATCAAAAAACACACACACACACACACACACACACACACACGCATGTGTGTGAGCAGGCAGCAACCCTCGTACAGGAAACAAAAAATTGCACTCGAGCTACTTAGAAACCTTTGCAATTTTACTTATGTTGAGGGTTGCTGTAAGCAGCTTCCCAAAAAAAAAAAAAAAAAGAAAATAATACAGAAAAAATGAAACTGTAAACAAATGAGAACCTTGAGCTAACTTAATAAGCAAAGCATTATGGCTGACTGCCTGCCGTTTGGAGCCAAAAGTTGCGAGCCAAAAATAGTTTTGGGTATTGCTTACCAACAAGAAGAGCAAAAGAAATGACTGAAAATGGAGCAAAAAGCAGAGAAAACGGGTAAAAAAAGGGACTCGGCTTGCAATAAGCAATACTTAAGACTTAATGCAGGGTATAAAATATGCGCAGCATTTACAACAACAACAACAGCAGCAGAGCATGAGTTGAAGAAGCACGGATTGGAGCTGCGGGTTGCAAGTAGCCGCATCCCGTTAAGGGTTGTCCTGCCGCCACACAACCGCAACTCGTCTTTCTTTCCCAACCACCCCCCTCCCCCTTCCCACCCCGTGACTTGGTTTTTTGCTCTGATTTTTGATTTAAGCATAATTTTGCAAACATTTTGCAGCTTGAGAGACAGACGTCCTGCTGCCAGGGTTGCCAAGGCTGCCCGCTGTGCGCTTTTGAAAAATTTCAAACATTTCTTCAAGGGATTTGCACAATTTTCCTTTCCTTTTTTTGCCCAACTCACTGAACCTTTGCCTTTCTCGTCCTTCCTCTTTCTATATCTTTTGCCGTGTCTGTTTTGTCTCACATTTAAATGCTTGGCAAATAAACTGGCAACACTTAGCACCATTTCCATTTCCATTTTTTTTACCATTTTCATTTCCATATCATTGCCTTTCGTTGTCTTGAGATTTTTGCTCCCGTATCATTTCCTGACTTATTTCTTTGTCAACGCGGCGTATGATTAATGCCACAAAGAGGTGCAACATGGCAACACTGTAAAGAATGACGGCTGGCTGACAAAACCCGTTTAATAAATGATATCAAAAATTAAAACTCGCGCGTAAATCAAATTTATACACTTTTTCTGTACCCAGAAGGTGTGCTTCTGTGTGTGTGTGTGTGTGTGTAAGGACACAACCTAATTTGACAGTCGGCCAGAAATAACTCAATTAGTGCTCGACCTTTTTCGACTTTAATAAACCCAAAAAACAAAAAAAAAAATGAAGAGATGGAAAAAAAATGATGAGAAAAAAAAGAACAACCCTATCCATGACGTTGTTAGCGGTAACGAGCGTTAATGTGGGCTGAGAGCATGTTTCACAGGGTCAAAGTGGGCGTGGCATGGGCAACTTATGGCAGCCACGAAGGCCACTTGACTTGCTTGCCACTGAAGTGGCAACTTTTGGCGTTGCTGCCGTTGCAAATCTATTTTTACCTTATACCCTATTCAAGCTGTCTTTTAAATATTTATGGAATACTTCATTATTATAAGATCGGATATATCTAAGCTCAATATAAAACATGACAAACAGACATTAAATAAATATATTTTAAATAGATTTCAGAAAAATTTTACGTGTACTTAAATTTTACTTCAACTATTTCATAAATTGAAATAAGAAATTAAACTCAGGGAAAAATAAAAAATAAATAGATAAATAAAAGTACTTTTATTAAGACTATTGACTTAAGTTTTTAATTTTTCTTCAACTGCTTCAAATCAGGGAAAAATAAAAAATAAAAACTAAAATGTAATTAAAAGTACTTTTACTAAGGCTATTGATTTAAATTTCTAATTTTGAAGAGGCAAATTTATTAATACTGTAAACAAGATTAAGAAAATTTAAATAAAATAATGAATATGTTCAGATTCATTTATTAAATGAATATATACTATTTTACGCCAAAAAGTATGCTATAAAATGTGTTTTTTCTTTAATTTCTTGAGTAACAGGGTATATAAAGTTCTATCAATGACAGTTGCTATTTTCTAGCTATGCCCACATTATTATATATATATATATATTTGCTGATATTTAAACATCAAGAGATATATTTGCATTTGTATGAGCTTGTCGCTGTTGCCTTGGCATCAATTTGGAAGCATCGCTTACAATTTGGCAAACATCATTATATGCTCAGCACACCAAACCGAAATGGGGGGTGCATATAATACATGTACATGTACATTCATGTATACGGCAACCAACCCCCACTTACTACCCCCTACCTGCACCCCTGGCTGCACTTTTCAAAGTATGCTACGGCACAAATAGCGAGAGTGAGAGGGGGAAAGTGAAACCCAGAGAAAAACAACTTCAAAAGGCAGCCCACGGCAATTTTCAATTAAAAACGCCTACGCGGCTGCTACAGAATTTTGATTTTCTCTGTGTATTTTCTTTTTTCTTCCACCTCTCCCTTTTTCTCCCTCTCTCTCTCTCTTCTTCTCTTTATTTTTCGCTTTATTTAACTGCAGAGAAATGTGTAAGAATGCTGCCGAATGTTGCCGAATGTTGGTCTGCCTGCGGGGCTCTTTTTAAAGTTGAGCTAAAACATTTTTTTTCGTTGATGGCATGACATAAGATTGCACTCAAGATTTGACAATGTGTATGTGTGTGTGTAAGGGTGTGTGGTGTGGGTACGGGTCGAATATGTCCTAAAGCAATGTGTCAAGCAGGGAACATGTCAAGCAAAATGTTGGCTCTGTCTGCTTTTCTATGGCTGCCAACTTGAGGTGTGTGCTTGAAAATGCAGCAAAAGGCGGTCGAGTGTGCTCTTGTCTCGGCAAACGTGAATGCAGCAGCTCATTTGGTAGCCCTCGCTTGAGAGTGCATCCCTAAAAAAATGCAGCCGAATAACTTAATAACAATACGAGTACTTTGGGCTACCTGACATCATTTTAACTGCAAACTCAATCAGCTATTTTCAATTGTTAGCCCTGGTTTTATATGACAGCCACGACAACTACTCAAGTTAAGCAAGTGTAAATATAATAAATCACTTATAGAACAGCTTTCGCTTTTTTTCTATTATTTTGAAGAATTTAGCTCAAAGCGCTGTGTGAGTAAGCGCCAATTGCAGCCCTGACTTGTTATAAAAGACAAGATAAACATATCAATTCATTTTTACTGCACTTTCTTGCTACTTTTGATAGTCTATTAATACATTTCGGTTACTTTGCGCTAGTTGCAGCCCTGGTTTTTTTAATATATTCTGTGCAACTATCCACAAATAAAACGCATTCATTATCAGTCCATTGCAGCCCTGGTTTTCTATGGTAGCTATGCTTAAAAATTAAACCAAGTTGTTCACACCTATTTTTATGAAATGAATTAAGAATCAAAACATTAATATCATCAGGTGTGTTCCAGAAATCTCTAGAGATTTTGAAGAGAAATGATTTTTTTAAAACAAGCGTTCAAAATATTGGTGTTCCTAAAATGTCAGAAATTTAATAATTTCAAACACATATATCTTTTACATTTTTATTCAATTTAAAAATATTTTAATTCAATTTAATTTTGCCAAATCTCTCAACATTTTTTTTTTTTGCCATTTGAAAGCAATGGTTTTCCTTCTTCAGGAAGACCAACAACTGCTTTTGGGTTGCTTTATATGGATATATACTCTTACAGATTTTTTTAACACACAAAATTGCCTACTTTAAGTTGCCTTAATATATGTTTCATACTTATAATTGACATTTTCTTTATTCCTGATCATTGCAGTCACGCACATCTCTCGTCTCCAGTTCGGAGGGCGGCATTTTGGCCGAGGGCGAAACATCGAGTGATGAGGAGAGTTCCCGCGATTCCAGCGACAATTCACCGCCCTGCGATTTGGGCCTTATGGAGCGATTGCTGTTAACGCATCCCATGTGGTTTCTGCCCGGAATTCAACGTTCCGGCGCCGTACATTTGCTGCAGGGAAAGGAGGAAGGGGTGAGTGCCCTGAACTGACCGATAATTATTATAAATTTATTGATATCGTTTAATGAGACAATTGCGGACGTATGGCAAAAATATGATAAATAAATAAACAAAAAAAAAAAAAACAAACAAAGGGTGAATAATCAGCAAACACACAAAATTTGCCAACAATTTGCATACACTCGTATGAAATTGAGTGAGAGAGAAAAATAAAAAAAGCATTGCATGCACACAGGCGCAATTTACATATACAAATTGCAATCAATTAACGTGTGGCAATAGCTGAGGTTTTTAGGGGGCACGGATTTACATGCGTGTCCAGACGAAGTACACACAAAAAGAGAGAGTCGGGGTAGAGATTCATTAATATTACGACAGCGACAACAATGCGAAGCCCTTTTAATTGTAAATGTATAAAGATAAACAAAGAAATGTTGCCAGGATGCGAATCTAGCCAGGACGCCGTCAGGACGAGGATTCAGCTGGAGTTGCTGTGCTGGCAAAAAAATTCATTGAAATTTATCTGAGCAGCAGACAGAAAGACAGACAACTGGGACAAAAGGCGACCGACAGACCGACAGAGACAAAAGCCATTCAATGGGATTTACATTTACGTCTGCTGTTAGAGAATAAGGGGCGTGGCACTGGGCACTGGGAACTGGTCACTGGTCATTTTGTGTGATTCAAGGCGCTTTTTGCATAGACAATTGAAATTGCGAACGCCCAACAAATTACAGTACAGATTCAATAAGTTTGCCAACCACCCCAAATCGCTAGTACACTGAAAAAAAAGACCAAGTTCAAGACCAAATCAAGAACATTCATCTTAAATATTTTGTTCTTAAAATAAGAATTTTTTAAGACCAAATTACTAAAACTAACATTATTAATCTAAAAAATCTTAAAATCTAAATATAAGAATAAAAATCTTAAATTGTTAGAAAAGTATAAATAGGTAGAGGGCGGCGGTTCAAACCCCACTCGTATCAAATTAAAACTACATTTAAAAAATTACTAAAACAAAATAAAATAATTACTAAAAAAAAAACAAAAATTAAAAATAAAAAAAAAATATAAATATATGAAATAATTTTTATTTATTTTATTTTTTAGTGTTAATTTTAAGAAGATTTATTCTTAAGATAAAAACTTGGTCTTAATTGATATGTTCTTAAAATCAAGATGTGTTCTCTTAATTTGAGAATTTTATGTTCTCGACGCATTTTTTAGATCAAAAATCTTAGTTCTGAGACCAAAATCTTGATTTTAGAACATTTTTTTTATCAGTGTATGTGGCAGATGAGACAAGTCCAAGTGCTGCCCCAACAATTATCACGTGTACAACAGGCAGGCAGACGAAGAGACAAAAGGACAAAAAAGACAGATAGACAGACAGATAGATAGTCTGTCAGACAGGCAGGCAAAGGCAAAGGCAAATACAAGTACGGATACGAGTAGAATGAATCAGTGAATGCTTCATCGAATCACTCGAATGCCAACTAAATTGCTTGTCATTTGTTCTCGCAAGGCATTCACTTAAGCTACAACAACAACAACAACGTCGTTGACAACATTAGTCGTTGAATGCAACACAAATTGAAAAAAATTATTCATTAAACCACGGACATGCCATTTCATATATAATTTATCAGCGTTGTTTCTGAAATTTAAACCAGCCGAAAACCAAACAAAAATGTATGGATTTTTGGCTAGATTTTCAGTTGGTTTGTACTTCTGGAATTTTCGTGATTATGTGCTTATAGAAAAAACAATTTGGTATGTTTTTCTCAACCAATTTACCTAATTTAAGTGGTTCTCCAACATTATTATATTTTCCTCATAATAAGATTGACTAAAGTTCTCAGAAAAGTATTTAAAGTGTTTTTTTTTATATATTAATTGTAATTTCTTCATTTAAATTGGGAAGAAAATAAAGTTTGTACAATTAAATGAAAATTTAAATTCTAGTGCAAAAATAGTTTAAAAAAAAAAGCTTTCAATATTTCGAACAAGTGATTGAACAAATTTCAAAAAATTTGGCTATTTTTTAACTAAACTTTACAAACACTGTATACAAGAACTTTTACATTGAGTTAAAAAAATAGCTTCAAGAATGGTTTAACATACATAAGATAAACTTGCATTCTTTCAATTTAGTTCAGTTCATTCCCTGTCAAATTTTACATCAAAAATTGCTATAAACTTAGCCAAAATAGCTCGAATATTCGTATGCAACTAAAAGCGCTGTTTTTTGCAAATTTCTGTATGTAAATTTCCAATGTAGCCTGAAAGTATGCAACGGAAATTTCAATTACGAACTTTGCCCGCAGTTTTTTGCATCAAGTTTTGTAATGTGCATTGTGAATATGGAGAAAGAGAGAACTTTAAATTCAAACAGAATTGAAATCAATTGAAGTTTATTGAACATGGCACGCGACGCAGCTGCACTCGAGTCCTTTTTACTTTCCCTACTTCTGTTTCTCTCTCTCTCTCTCTCTCTCTCTCTCTCTCTCTCTCTCTCTCTCCCTCTCTCTCTATCCTTTCATAAAATGAGAAGAAATCAATTAAAAAGCGTTTTTTCAGCTCGGCAATTTTCAATTGTCGAACGCGTCGCAACAATAGCGCATTGATTGAACGCAGCGCGGGAGAGTGAGAAAGATAGAGAGAAAGGGAGAAAGGGAGAGAGAGAGAAAGATAAGGTTAGGGAGCATTAGGTAAGGAAGCATAGGCAAAAACTTTTCACTTTTCTGCCAGCTTGTGCACCTTTTTAATGCCCCATCTGTTTTGTTCCCTCTTTACTTATATGTCTGTCCCTTTTGCTCTTTGCAACGCTAATTGCATGCGTCGCGACGTCGACGTCGACGTCGCAAGCGGCAATTACACGGCTTGCCAGTCCGCTGCACCACCGCATCACAGCACCACATTTGTGCAGCAGTTGCTACGCATTTGTTTATGCGTTTAATAAAAAAGTATTTGCATAATTGAAATTGAAATTGAAGCAGCCGTTTCAAGTGGCTCACTCCCCCTCCCCCTCCCTTCCCCCTTCCCTTAGCTGCTCTCATTTGCTCCCCTTTTTTACCCCCTCCCCCCCGCTTTCAGTCAGAGTCCATTGAATGTGACCCTCTGTGTAAACGGCACTGGTAAATGTTTGTAATTAAAAATCAATCAATATGTTTGAGCTACGAATGCGGCTGCGAACGCTGACCATTTGTGGCAACACATGTGGCATGCAACAACAACAACAATAACAACGGGAACGAGAACAGCAATAACAACAGCATTTAGTCGCTTTTGGTCCATTTGCCTGCCTGGTATTTTAATTACTTGTTTTTGCCTGCTGTCCTCTTGTATAGTATATCCATCTGTCGATTTCTTTTATATACCGTGTAGTCATTAAATAACCCAGGGAAAACGGGTAGCTTAGTGTCGCCAGACAAAGACGGCTCTTACAATTTTTGTACATATTTTTAAATTAAAAAAATCAAATACATGGCAAGTAAATGTGTTCCACAAGTTTTTGGAATGAAATGTCAGTATTTCGGAAATGCCACAGATTTAATTATTCTGAAATATTTACACAAATATATACACAAAAATTGTCTGATAACCACCTTTTATTTTAATTCTAAAAGCATTTATAGTATCAATTTAAATGTGTTTCATTTAAAATTTAATTTGATAAATATTTCACTTTATCAAGTCTTACCAGGGTATCTGCCAGTCGTTTACTTTTCCTTTCACACATTCTTTAATTTCTTTTATTCTGCTCTCAGCTTTCACTGTCTACGCCATCAATCATAAAAATGCTGCAAATGAAAGCTGAAACTGAAACTGTTCACATGTGCGTGCAGATTGTTGTTGTTATTGTTGTTGTTGTTGTTGTCACTTTTTGCTGTGATTTTTTTTTTTTGTTTTTATATTTTTGTTGTTGTTTGTTGAGACAGCAGCATTTGGTGTCAGGGATTTGTTATGCCGACCACAGAATGTAATTAGCAGCAAATGGCGAATGATGAAGGTTTCCAATGTGTGCAATGTGTGTTATAGAAATTTATACATGTGTGTGTTGGTGTGAGTGTGTGTGTGTGTGTGTGTGTGTGTGTGTGTGTGTGTGTGTGTGTGTGTGTGTGTGTGTGTGTGTGTGTGTGTATCCCTTTAGACACACCTCTTTGAGGTTTGGCAACATCATTAGCCAAGTTAAGGGTAATTTTATTTGCTTGCACTTGAAAGTATGCAACAATATTAAACATTCCAATTTGGTTTCCCATTTTTTATTTTTCAACATTTTTGAAATTTCAAGGGAGAGAAACTTTTTGTTGACTTCACGTTTAAGAATTTAATGAATTTTAGCTGTTTGTTAAATGAAGCAACTCAAAAGTATCCATAAAATAAAAGTTGGTTATTTAAATAACTTATTTAAATATTTAATATTATTTTTTATAAAATTTATTTCTATAATTATATTCCAACAAATTAAAGTTTTGTTGAAATTTAAACTTAATTTATGACAGACAATTTTTGTCACTTTGAAAAATTAAATTTTTGACATTTAAAGAACACCGAAGAATTCGTTGCCTAATCAAAATCGCTGGAGATTTATCGAACCCACCTGAATAAAATACGTATTAGATAATCTAATTTAGATTAATATATTTATTTATGCTTTTAATAAGGCATTAATAAATAACAAGTGATAGATTTTTAATAAATTGGCATAGCTTATTTGCTCGTAAAATAAAATCTCTCTCATTTTATTAGAATTTTTTTATAACTAGTCAAAAGTCACCAAAATTCCTATCGAAACGCTGTAAAGTATGCAACGATTTTTTTTATTCATTCAATATTGATTCTCTACGCTGCACCACATGACGTATGCGCAATATTCAACTATTTGTGACTGCATTTATTTGCCATTGATGTTTTTTTTTTTGATATTTTTCTTATTATTATTTGACTGTGATCTCTTTGACTGCATTTGATTTATGCGGCAGGACATTAAACGATTCATTGCATAGCCGCAGGCGCCAAACCAAAATGAACTTGTTAAGCTGCAGCAACAGCAACAGCGTGACCACGCCCTCTTGACCTCCTCCCTACTATGTTACAACATGTCTATGCCAACTTCCAACTGAGCTCAACTTGAGCTTAAATGGCCAATAGACAAGCGGACAAAGCAATCAAATTGAATTTTTTTCGATGGCATTTTTTAGCTTTGTCGTTTGCCATGTGTTTCACTGTCAAAGTGTGTATGTTGTGGGGAGGGGGGGGGAGGGGGAGGGAGTTAGGGGTAGTCAGCTTACAACATGGCAAAAAGTCAGGCAAATAAGAAAAACCAGCGACTAAAAAAAAGGGAAAGAAAGCAACAGTAACTGTAGCCACATAGGCGCAGACAGTTTTTATTTATCACCAGCAGGGGTTAAGCATTAGAACGAGGGGGGGGTAGGTTATTGGTAGGGGTATGCCATCAACAACAGGCATTGGCATTGGCATTGGAACAGTAGCCGCCACAGCAGCCACAGCTGATGAGCGATAACGTTGCAGACAGCTGCAGTGTGGGTGCCAGTTGTATATGTATATATATATATATGAGAGACATTCAGATATTGGGGGTAAGTACAGATGACAAGCAAAGCCAGCCAGCCAAGGCCCAAAAGGGTTGCAAAAGCATGACACCAACGCAAAAGACTGTAAGTAGGGAGATCAATTGAACAGAAGTCATAAGTTGCATAGTTAACATGCCATAAGCAAAGCTGCAGCGTTGCCAGATAATATCAAAAAAAAAAAAATGTTTTAAAGAGTTGCCCAATATTTTTTACTAACTAAACTAACTAACTAAAAGTGCAAATTATAAAAAATAAAGAATTAACATGGCATGATATGATAAATCACTATCATCAATAAATTTTCAGTTTTCTAAAAGGAAAATTTCTTCTATAATTAATTTCCTTAAAAAACGTAACGAAAAATTAGCTTTAAAATCCTTATTCATAAAATATTAAAAATACTCCAATGTTTTATTTTGTTCATTCTAGTTCTAATAATTTATTGGATGTTATCCATTGTAAATATAATACTATAGGCCACTTTATGAAATGAGCTTTAATTAATTATATATTATACATATTAGAAAATGCATAGCTTTACTAAAATTCCAAAAGATTTCTTTATAATGTATCATCAAGATTTTCTTATCCATTATCTTTAAATTTGCAATCCATATAGTTCACTTAATAACTGCATAGTGGATTTAATCTACCATTATAACCATATGATAAAAAAATATTTTATAAAGATAGCTTTCAAATAAAAGCACAAATTTATGCTTAGCTAAAAATGATTTTATTATAAAATAATTTCAATATCTTTGCACTATCTTAACAAAATGTTAAAGCGCTTTTGAATTGTCTATAATATCAGCTATGAATGACATTAAATTTTCGACAGAATTTCAATCAATTTCACTTAAAGTCTGGTCACACATGGCGTATGCGCAACGAGGCTCAAAAATGAAGGGATGGAAGCTGTCTGAATGCATTTTGGCTTAACTCGTTATACAATAACAACGAAAACAACAACGAAAACAACAACAACAACAACGACAACAACAACAACTGGCAATGGCGACACATTCTGCTAATGAATTATTAACAAAAATTATAATTGAAAGCCGCTTGGCAAATGAGTTTAATGCACCTAAAATATAGCAGCAGATTGTGTGTTGTGGGTGTGTGCGAATGTGTATGTGTGTGTGTAAGTGTGTGGTTGTTGGTGTGTGTGTGTGTGTGTGTGTGTATTTGTGTGTGCAACTGACGAGCCAATGATGAAAAGACGAAATTGAATAGCAAAAGCCTGAATGGAACAAACAACGGAAATCAAGGGAAATCAGCTTAAGGCAGATTTGCAAAAGACTGCGGACAGAAAGAGAGAGAGAGATAGAGAGAGAGAGTGAAGGAGAGAAGAGGGGAGAAGGGAGAAGGGAATACCAATGGAAAGAGGAGAGCAGCAACTGACTGACTCTTGAACTGCACAACGAAAGCCGCTTAACAGACAATGCAGCAGCTTTAATAGAAGGGAGAATTGAGAAAGAAAATGGGGAGAAGGAGATGTTGGTAAAGTAGAAAATGAAGAAGAAGAAGCAGGTCAGTCAAATGGACAGCGAAAGGCAAATGAGATATCAGTCAGAACAACAACAACAATGAGAAGCCAAGAGAAGACAACTGAAGAAAATAAAGCATATAATGGGAACAGCTCCAAGGAAGAAGAGGTACACTGAAAAAAAAATCCGGGATTTCGGGCTAAAATTAATTCCAGCGGTTTTTCTCAACAATATTTTAATTTTTGGAGTTCTATAATATTTGTTTTCAGTTAAATCAAATAATTTAGGCTTCTTAGACTTTTTTTAATGTCGATTTTTTAATATCGTTGCCATTTTATCTACGTATTATCCTAATATAGGAATTATATACCGAATACATACTTAAAAAATTCAAGCTAATATCTAGTTTTTTAAACTTGATTGGGTGTAGGGTGTAGTGTACAGGGTGCAGTGCACTGGGTACAGGGTGTACCATCATTGTTTAACTTTGGATTCAAATTCAATTTGCTATGCAAAGAAAGCGATACGCAAGTAAAACAAAACCCTCAAAAAAAAAAAGAACCAAATGAATGTCAATGAAATGCAAATGATGGCTAAAAGGGGGGATGTTAAACATTCAAAAGTAGCAGAAGGGGAAGTAAGCAACCCCTGGAAAGAGAGAAACGCAAGAAGATGTATTTCATGCCATTCACAGAGCTCACATAACCAATTTGAATAAAATATGAGATTTTTATTATATAAAATAACCGCACTCTCTCTCTCTCTCGCTCTCTCTCTTTCACTCAGTCTTCCATTTGCTCTGTCGTGTCCTTTTTTAATGGCCGGCCAATGGCTAGATAATAGAGGTCCAGTTTTGGGGGCAGCACAGTTGGAGACGCTTCTTAGCATAATTTCATTATTTTATGCAGTTTTTTCTCTTTCTCTTTTTGTCTCTACTCTCTCTCTCTCTCTCTTGTCTACCACACAAACCGCCGACACTCATTAGGCGGCTGTGAATCTCCCTTGGGCTGCACTGTCTGGTGTTAAATTGCCGCCCATTGAAACCGATTCGCCTTTTTTTTCCCCCAGGAGGTGGCAGTTTCAGTTTCAGTTTCATTTTCAGTTGCAAGTTTAACAGCAGAAGGGGAGTTTTAGAAGAATTGTTGTTGTGCACAGTTCGAATGCAACTTTGAAACTCTATCAAAACTAAACTAAAAAATTAAAAAAAAAAGACAATATATTATTTTCAAAGCCATTTCTATAGAATACTTTATTTGACTATAGTCTAGTTAAAGTAAAACTAAATGTGACATTAGTTTTAATGTATTCCAAGTTGAAATAATTTAGGGGCTTAACTAGAGACTAAAAAATGTGTGAGTTTAAGTGACAAATCGTACAATGGTTTTCTTTAAATTTAACAGAAATATACAGGTGTGTTCTAGAAATGTCAAATAACCAAAAACCAAACAAAATCGTATGGGATTTTGGTTAGTTTTCAGTTGCTTTGTAGTTTAGGAACACTGCTTATTTATTTTTATTTAATTTTGTTTAATTTATTATTTAAATTTGCTTATATTAAAGCTAATAAGGGTAAACTAATTTTAAATTCAAAAGAAAATAATACAATTGACCATCAAAATAGTGAAATATTCATTATCAGGAACACTGTTGATTTACAAAATAAACTGAATATTCAATGCTGAAAAGTATGCTACATTTTTTAACTCTTTTCATTTCCGATTATAACAAATATACTAACTTAATTTAGCAGTCAAGTTAACACACTATCACTTACCACTTGCAAGTTGCAACATACTCGAATTCGTATTAGCCATTTCAATGGCCATTTGAGTCAGTTTACTTGATCGCTTCATTGCAAACCGGAGGCCATTATGCTGTCAATATTTGATGTCAAGCAGGCAGATGTGACGCAGCGGTTACATGATTGACAGAGGGAGAGAGAAAGTAAGGGTGAGAGGGAGAGAGACAACTACATGTGTCTAAACTAGATATTGTAGCATGATTTGATGATTATAGACTAGACTTGGCGCTCGAGCGAGCGCAACGAGTCTATTTGCGGGCCAAAACTTGATTACAACGTACCCCAAAGGGTTAGGAGAAAGGGAGAGGGAGAGAGAGAGAGAAAGAGAGGGGCAGAGTTAGAGAAGAGAAGCTGCACTCTCGATTCATGGCCAGAGACCGCAAAACAGTTAGACAGACAGCAGCTGCGACACGTTGCGCATTGTGAAGGACAACAGCAACAAAAGTCCCTTTTGGGGACTTTGGCAGAGATCAGGAATAGAGGAGTGGGGGGTCAAGGGGCATATCTCATTGGGCTGTGGGCCAAAAAAAAAAATACGAGTAACGCTGCGGACATTTCAACCCCTTCCTTCCCCCCCTTGTGCCCCAAAAGGCACTCGCGGCAAATAGACGAGAAATGGAAACCGGAAATGTTGTTACCCCTCAGCCAGGAAAAAAGTGCAACTGTAGAGTTGTAGAGTTGCCGAGCTGCCGGAAATGGGCGCAAATGCGACAACGAGACAAGGGTAGCGACCCCTCTCCCCTGTGTGTGTGTGTGTGTGTGTGTGTATTTGTGAGGTGTGTAAGTTTTTGGTGTGATTCGTGCAAGAAATTATTTTAAATTAAATGCAAATATAAAATTAAATGAAGCAGCCAGAAGTGCAATGCTGTAAATCAATTTCGACAAATATAAAAGAGAGTAAAAAAAAGTGAGATAGAAAAAAAGATGGAAATTTAAATTAAGATATTTTCAGGTGTGATAAATAACCCTAAACTAGATATCCAACAATTTTTGCATACCCCAGATCTAATTTTAATTCTAATTTCATTTTTTTTTTTTTGCAGTTGAAATTTATATTTAATTTTATATTTATTTCTAAGCTTTAATTTAATTTTTATACATGGATAAATTTGTTTCTTGCCGACTGCTTTTAATCACGCATAAATAAATAAATAAAATAAAAATAAAATAAAATCAAAAGCTACGCAAAAACAATTGTTGATAATCAGAATATTAAAAATAATAATATAATCGATCAATTTTGTTGAAATTTAAAACTCATTTATGGATTTTTTTGAATGCAATTTGAAAATTAACCGCAATTCAAATTGAATAACGAAATACGCCTTTTTCTCCCATAATTTGTCCATATAGTCAAAGTGTTGTGCCTGCTGTCACACACGCACAACACATAAATTCAACCAGAAACGAGACACAACCAACAAAAACGGAAATTGAAACCGTTAACAGCCTTTTGCGGTTAACAGAGACCAAAAATTGTTTGTGAAAATGTTGAAAAGTGCAAGTGAAATTTGGTTAGCAAGTGAAGAATGTCCATGCAAATGGGCAGCTGAGAGAGAAGGAGAGAGATGGAGAGAGAGGGAGCGAGAGGAAGAGTTGAGTGTATGCACAGGTGTAAAGTGGAGAGTTGGAGAGTTTTAGTCTACAGACTGCAAGTCAATGAACTGTAAAGTGGAAATGCATTTGTCGCCGTCCCATCGTCTAATAGCATTTCTAGAGCTTCCATTTTAGACGACGCTTAAAAGCAGTCTATACAAATTGTATGCAACTTCAGCTGTGTGTGAGTGTGTGTGTGTGTGTGTGTGTGTGTTTGTAAAGGTCTGTGTATGTGTATTGTGTATGTATTGCAGCCCAAAGTAAAAGGCAATTGATTGCAACTATTGTTTGAACTGTGAATATTTACAATGAACAATGCATTTAAATATATACACACATAAATATACAGTCAAAGTTGCCTATAGTGAATCAGCTGAACAAAAAAAGAAAACACCATTCTATAGAAATTTCTTAATACATGCATATAATATTAACTTAACAACCTCTTTATTTTTCATAGAATATAGCCAAGCATTTGTTTGAGAATTTATTAGTATGTGTAATAGAGACTTCTTAAAAATAATTATTAATTATCATTCATCTTGAAAAAACTTCAAGCAATCCAAAAGTCATTTCCGGCGTTTCTGAAACCAACTTTGTTTTTTTTTTTGCTTATGATAAAATTTTAAAATTTATTATATTAGATAAAAATTTATTTTCAAATTTTATTGACTGTATTTATTGTATGTGTCTTAAAGATACCAACAAATAATAATATAAAACTGCACTGCATAGAAAGTTTCTATACGAATGTTCAAATATTTATATCTACATACATATATGTTTCTATTGATGTATTTATTTTAAAATTTATTGTATTCAATTAAAATTTATTTTTAAATTTTATTGACTGTATTGATTGTACGTGTACTAAATATACCAACAAATAATAATATCAAACTGCACTGTATAGAAAGTTTCTATACGTATGCTCAAATATCTATATGTACATATATATGTTTCTATTGATGTATTTATGTGCATGTGTCTGGCTTTAAATGCCGTTACGCCTTTTTATTGTTAGCCACATTGGCAAAATTTGTCAAGGCGTCCATAAAATGCAGGCAAGCAAGCATTCAATCTCTCTCTCTCACTCTCTCTTACGCACTCCCTGGCATGCTCTCTCGCTCTTCTTTTTACTTTTCTCTCTCTCTCATTGCAGCCACTTGGGCTTTATCCTTTGTGCATTTATCTGCTTTTGGCCGAGCAGCTTGTTAAGACATTTTTACGCTCGTTTTTGTCCTTCGCAAATTGCATTTCCGTGACGGTCAGCTGCCACGCCCCCCGCCTTCTTTCTGCTCACACTGTGCGGTCACATTGACCACATTATTGAATCAGTAAATAATGTGCTTTCAGCTCGCTTTAAATGTGATTCCCCTGCCCTCTCTCCACTCTCAACATTCTCAAACATTCTCAACATTCTCAAACATTCTGTTGGCCTGCAGCATTTGCCGTCTGCGTATAATAAAATCAACAGCCGAAAAGTATGCTTTAAAAAATTGTTGCAACTTCAGCCAAATCAAATAAACGTACTCTCTATGCTCTATACTCCCCCAACCAATTTCTTGTCATATCTATACATACTTTTACTACCAAACAGTGATCCCCTTTTGGCCCCCTTTTAAGCTCATCATCTGAAGTGCGTTTTTTTTTTGTATGTTTTGCTTCTTTTGCTTTTGCGCTTTCAACTGCTTATTGAAAATTGTGCACAGAAATCATAAACAACGCTGCGGGGCGTCCATATTCGTTTTGCCCCCCTTTCCCCTACCTCTCTGTTCCTCCTGCCTTTGGTCCTTTAAGTTGAACTACCAAAAACCCCCGCTTTTGGAGTTGGCATTTATTGAAATCTGAAAAAATATAATTGCATGCTTTTAGGGTTGCTCAACAAAATTGAAAAACACACACACACACACGCACACACACACACACACACACACTTATAGACTCACACAATTGCTTAGCAAAACAGTATAAAATCATATAATAGAAAGCAAAGAATAAAAAAGAAAGAAGTCGCACATGAGTTCTTTGAAACGCATTCACCTCAAGTTATATTTTGAAGAAAGCATTTAAATAAGCTTGAAAGTGATAAATAATTGTCTGAATTTGATTGGGAAAATATTTGGAAATTGCCAAAGGACGAAGAAAGAATTGTAAAAATATATTTCTAATTTTTTTTAAGATAAAATCTTAAAAAAAAAACTGTATAAAATCTCTTTAGGTATCTTAAAAGCGATTTTTTAAAAATTAATCTAATTTTTGAGCTAGCGATTTAAGATTTGCTAGACTCACATTTAAAATTACTTGTCATTCATATAGAACATGATGTTTGCCACTTAGAATCTACACACCTTATGGTTATATCATTTTATACTCGTATCATTCATATATCAAATAACTGAGCTAATTTCAATTGTTTTAGTTGATATCTCAGACAGAATTGGTCTTGAAATAGATAAGATATAAACTTATCTTTGTGAAAAGAGTGTGTAACAAACTATTCTTTAGACAATATATAATTAGATTATCTTAGACTTAAAGAATTACGTGGGTTGTATACAAGTTGATAAAAACTAAAGAAAGAGAGATCAAAAGATTTAAAATTCTATATTATAGACAGTCTATTGATATAATTAAGTAAGCTTAACTTTGGTAGATTAGGTAAAAAAAATTAACTAGAAGTCGAGAGGATAAAGAAGTCTAGGGATATTATAAAAGATTGTTGGAAAAAATTTAAAAAATTGAAATCTTACAAACTTAGATATAATATCTAACTATATCTAACTAGTTTTTACAGCCCATTATTTTTTCCCTTTACTTTTGAACTTTGGCGAAATGGTGTTGAAATCGTTTAGCGGAACATGACGACATTTTAGGAGGGGAAAAACATTTGCTATTGTGCGTGACTTTAAGTAAATCGCTCATTATGAAAACTTTTGCAGGCGATTAACAAAAAGCGGACAAGATTCTGGACACCGCCTGCCACTTGACCAGGTTCAAGAGGAGTCCAAGACAAGCTCATGCCACTTGCCACTTGCCACTTACCACTTGGTCCTTGCCACTTGCAACACACACTTGGCTGCGTTGTCGCAGCGTCTGCAAAGTTTTCACTGTCCGCCAAGACAAAAGAAGGAAATGAATACACAGACAGACGGCAAGAGAGCGAGAAGGGAAAGAGAAAGAGAGAGAGAAAGGTGGCAAGCTGAAGGGGCAGCGGGGCAGTTATAGTATTGCCTTGTTGCATGCTTGCAGGCGTCGCGACGCATGGAATACCAATTTATCATTTATCATTGTTTTGGCGCCTCGCAAATGCCGGGAGAAAATGTGAAATTTATGTGCGCGCATTTTTAACGCAACATTTAACGCGAACGAAAGGAAAAGTGGGCGGGGCAGTCTAAAAGGGGGACGAGGGACAAGGGACGCTGATTTACGTGGCATGAAATTATGACAACATCTCACTCAACAACTTTTCTCTCCTTCTTTCACTCAACGGGGAAAATGGCATCTTGTTGAAAAATCATGATAGAAATAATCAAATATCTAGACTTCACCTTTGACAATAATGTCAGCTATAAATCTAAGCTGCAACAAATTGAGAAAAATGCGTTTGTCGGTTGTGAATTGTTAAGAAATTTGGTACCTCTAGCTCTTGTAGTCTATAAGATTTTAATGTTTCCTTTTATGTGCTAAGTAAATTGTCAGTAAGTTAGAATACTCCTACTTTAGTTACAAATAAAAAAAATTAAACTAAATGCAATTCAACAAAATAACCCTTTGACTACTATATATCTAATATTATATATATATATAATGTAACATTTTAAAAATATTTGTGAAATGGGATTATTTAGAACTTCATGGCTTTTTAAAGTCTGTTTTCGACAAGAATGTGAAATTTTTCAAAGTTACTGAAATTTTTAGCCATCTAGCTCTTACCGTTTGTGTGTTTATTGTCAGTCCCAGAAATTAATGATTGTATCTTAAGAGCTCATTTAAATATTTATTTATTTAGGATATAATCTATATAGTCTATATATTTTTGGTTTTAAAAACGATTTTCAATTAAATTTAAAATAAAACTCTTGTACTCATATTTCTTGCTCTCTTTTCTTTCCCTCATTTTTTTGAGACATTAAAAAAAAACTCTTGTACTCATATTTCTTTTTTTTCTCTCTCTCATTTTTTGCAGACATTCATTGTGCGTGGTTCAAGTCAGCCGAATACAATGGCAGTTTCAGTGCGTCTGCCTCAGGATACAGGTCCATATATTGAACACTATCTGATTCAATCGCAGGACAACATCTTGAGCCTGGAGAGTTCACGATTCAAATTTGGCTCGATACCAGCGTTAATTGCCCATTATGCACAGTGTTGCGATGAGTTGCCGGTTCAGTTGATGTTGCCACGCGTGCTGCGTGAGGCAAACAATCGAAAGAAGCTTTCATCTCTGGCATTGTTGGGTCAGGAGTTCTGGAGCTATGCGAGCAGTCCGGCAGTGTTGGGTCCACCGATCGGTGTCGGTGGTAAGAATTTGACGACAGCTTCAACATTTGTGGAGCAACAACAGCAACAGTTGCTCTTGGATGCCAAGTCACCGCTGTCATTGACAGAGACAAGTGGTTTGGGCACCGCAACGTTCTTTAGCGATGCTAAACCGCCACAAATGGCACAAGTGGCACCACCGCCAACCATGTTTAGTCCCACGGGAAGTGGACAACTCTTGGGTTTCTTTAGCCAGGCGGGCACACCCTCAGATACAAACTCCAGCATGAGTTCGTTCACCACAAGCGGAGGAGCAGGAGGACAACAGTTGCAACAGCTGATGAGTCCCAATTCGGTGGATTCAGTTATACTCACCATGTCGCCGGTGGATGCACAGAGCTATCTGCCACCAGGTGCACCAGCTCCTTTGGAGGCAGCACAGCAACCCCCATTGACATTACAGGGCAGCAATAATCTGAGCACGTTTAAGACAACGACAACGGAAATGGAGCAAGTGCGTCCACAGCGACCAAAGCCACCAAATACATTGAATCTCAAGCCGCCGGCACCGCCAATGCGCTGGTCAAAGCCACATTCACCGGATCAGTTGGCCAACAATTTCACGGTGACCACAACCGTGACATTCTCCATGGAGAACAATGGCAATGCAGCTGGAGTTGCTCCCGTCTCTTCTGGCAACAATACGAATGCCAAAGCGAATCCCGCTCAATTTGTCGAGGTTACCACACCCGCTTCGAGCAATCCCTTCAATGCTCTGCTCAATTCCCAGGCGAGCACGAGCACGTTCCAGACATTTGCCAAGCGTCTGTCGCCCGAGGGTGAGTGCAAGGATACGTTGTCCTCCCAAGGCACATCCTCCTCCAATGATAGTCGCTGGCAATCGCAGTCGCAATCGCAATCGCAGTCGAGTCGCGATTCCAGTCACAGTCAACGCAAGATTCTCTCACCATTGACGCCAAATGGCGCTGGATTGTTACCAGGACCAGGACAACAAAGCACTGGCAGCAGCAGCAGCAAGTCCCGTAAATCTCGCAATATACGCAAGGAGTCAAAGCATTATCAGGAATCCGACATTTTGGAGAGTCCACCGGCTCAGTATTGTGCCAGTGCATTGAGCGACAAGATTAGCGACTATGAGGATGTCTGGTCACACGATCCCAGCGATCGGGCGAGTCTGTTGACCAGCTTCAAGCCCGGTCTAGATCGACGACCCGATCTACTTGCCGAGACACGTAAGTAATAATTATTATTAGAATTATTTAGGAATATATACTTACATCTAATATCAGAAAAATTATCGTTCAAGTCGATCTAATATCGATCAAATCAAAAATCGAATTCTAGCAAAAAATAATTTTTTTTTAAAAGTGAATAAAGTTTAAATGCAGAACGAATTTAGAGGCCAATCCATGGTCAAAATGACATTCCGTTTGAAGATCGGTTGAGTTTTGACAAAGTTATGACAGATTGAAGTTGGTCAGACATTGGATCTAGTCACTTTACAAGTCAAAATTTTTGTCAATTTCGACATGATTTTTTACAGGAAAATGAAGTCTCTCAGAATCAAGTTTAAAGTGTTGTTTTATACTAATTTGGGCACCAGGAGTTGATTAAAAGTGAAAACTCAAGATTTAAAATTTTGAAAAAAATATTTTTTCAAAAAAGTCAAAGGGGGGAGTACATGATTTTTTCGGCAAAAATTCGAAAATCAATTTTTTTTATAAAGTTAATAAAATTTAAATGCAGAATGAATTAAGAGGCCAAACCATAGTGAAAATGACATTCCGTTTGAAAATCGGTTTAGTTTTGACAAAGTAACGACGGATTGAAGTTGGTCAGACGGTTTGATGTTGGTCAGATTTCAAAGCAAAATCAGCCTATTTTTGAAAACTATATTTTAGTAATTTAATTTCTTAAAAAAACACTTTATAATTTAGAAAAATATATTTGATAAATATATATATCTCTAACTATTGTGGCGATTTTGAAACAAAGGCGAATTTCTAAAAAGAGGGTAATATATTGTTCTTATTGTTAATTGAAATATTTTGTACTCCATCTGCAGCCAGCACACCCACACAACAGTTGCTGTCGCCCTGCGAGGAGTTAAACAACGCCAATAACAACAGCAACAACAACAACAGTAACACTCATGATAGCAGCCAACAATTGTTGCAATTCTCCGGAGATGCTCCGCCTCGTTCCCGGGCTGGTCTCCTGTTGCCGGCGATGACGCAATCGCTGACGGAGCAGAGTACTCCGGATGATGGAGGCGATACGACGCCGACAGCGGCACAGACACCGGGATCACGCAGCAAACAGGGTAGTCCCTTCTATGCGGAGCCAGCGGATGCACTGCGTCAGGCGGGATTCACGAGTGCAGCAGCTGCCATTTTGAGGAGACAGCAACGCAGTCAATTGTTGCCGGCCAATCAGAGGCATTCGGAGCCCCTCAAAGGAGGCGTGGCCACAACGGCAGCACCACTTCTACTGCCCGCCGACTTGGAGAAGCTGGCCGGCAGTTTGGATGAACTGAAGCAGAAACCAAAGGCATTGGCACAACAACAACAACAACCGCAGGCGAAACGTGGACGGAATCGCATCGAGCATTGGCAGCTGGACAGCAGCTGGGAGTTTATGGCCAAGCAGGAGACAAATTCTGGAGGAGATTATGACACTTCAGCCGATTGGCAGGAGAAGGAGAATTCGTTGGGCAGGGATAAGGATGCAAATGGTTCAAAGAAGCGACCATTAACCGTACATCAGATCATTGCCAAACGTTTGCCCGATCTCAATCTGCCCGAACTTGTGCGCTGCTCGACGCCACCACAAGCAACAACAACAACAACCACAACGGCGATGACAACGTTGCCTCTGCAGAACCAAGAGAAGGAGAAACTCAATACCGATGGCAGCCAAAAGTCATTCCAGAGCCAAAATGGTTGTCGCCTCTCCTCCTACGACAACGTGGAGCGCAATTGTGCCGTCTTTTGTCAGACTTATTATAATGGCATCGATTCCGCTCAATCCGACGATGGCACCATTTTCTCAGAGCCCTGGGACTCATCACAGTGGGATTCCATCATGCCCATGCAGGATGGTAAGACTAATAACCTATTTCCACGACCACTCACATTTGGCTCATTTGGTCACATTTGAATGTGTCTCATTTTTGGCTTTAAATTACCAAATGTGCAACTGTCAAAGCATTTGTTATTCGGCCGATATAAATCAGTTTTTCGATTTCCGTGATAAATTTATACAAAGTTGAAATAATGAACATTTTCATTTTTATTTTGCAATTATAATTCGTGTAAATTTTTTTTAGTTTAGCTAGTTAAAGTAATAATTGCTTTTTTTCACGAAATTATCGGTAAACAGCGCGTGTTCGATAAAAAAATACTGCAATTCGCAGGGGTGAATTGCAAAAAATCGATTCATTCATTATGAATGAGCCAAAATGATCATTCGGATTTTGCACTGAAATGAAGTCCACATTCGGGCCAAATGATAAAAATGGCGTCGAATGAGCCAAATGTGCTGTCGTGGAAATAGGCTATAACATTTCTATTATCATTTCTTGAGGAACAATTAATATTTATTTTGATTTGCAGATGCCACCATGAACTCGGACACCATTCATCTGTCGAAATGCCGACCGGCATTATCGGAGGATGACACCATCATTGAGGAATTCAGTAGCACCAAAGACGGCAGCAACAGCAGCTGCAACCAGGACACGCTCAAGGCTAACAAAAATGGCAATACCGTCGGCGCAGGCGCTGGCAGCAACAACAACAACAAGGCAATTAGGCCTAAAGTGGCGACCATATTGAGAAATCCAAGCATGCGGGATCGTGAGATACTATGTGAGTAATTTTAATTAATTGTTAACAAGTAATTTAAGATTTTAGTACATTAATGAAATGGTAATCAGGTAAATGATCTATAGAGAGGATCACTAAGGAGATATTAATAAATGATGATCATTTGATCACAAGATCATAAACACTTCTTGTTAAATGAGAGCCATATCAATTTAATGAGATAATTTATTGTACCACAGTAATCTTAACTACAGCTTATACTTTCCCCTTAAAATTCGCAAAGATCTTTTAAGAGTTTTAAACCCTAAATACTGATTGCAGAATGAAGATCAACAAAGAGTAAAATATTATTGCCAGCTTAGAAATAACTTGGCAAGGATTCTAAAAGAAATATCGACTTAAGGTTTTTCTCAATCGATGATGATCGCATAGTTATCGCATAATTAGGATCTATAATAAAAATCCCTCATTCATGTATAAACAATATTAGCTTAAGATTTAATTTCTTAACCTTGCTTTTAATCGATGATCACTTATTAATAATGGATTATTTAGTTTCTATAATATTATTATAACTGATCATAAAGCTGTGTAATCTTGACAACGATCTGCCGCTACTTGTCAGTGTCCATGTGATCTTTAAGAGTCGAAATGAGCTCAAGGTTGAAAGACTTGAATGCAAAAAAATAAATAAATAAAAAAAATATATAATAATCATAGATGAGATGAAGTAAAAGAATTCAAAATGGAAGCTAGGAAACAGGAAACAAATCTCACAGTCAACTTGAACGATCTTGTTGATCTTCAATAATTGAAACTTTGGATCGCCACACTTCAGTGGGGCGGCATTAACTCATCATGAGGATGATGATGATGATGATGATGATCCTCAGTCATTATAATATGCTCAATTTGCAATCAGTTGTTATTGTTGCATCATACGAGTTAAACACGCGCCATGGCCTCCATCAATTCAACAGCTGTCGTCATCAAATTGAACGATTGATGGATTGAACACGGGTTTTACGAATCACGGACTATGGATGATTACGGATTGGGGAAAGACAAACGAATTAAAGCGAATCAATAATACGCATCGAGGAACTAACTTTACCGGTTCAAGCTGGAAATAGAAAAATAAAACTAGTAGTAAAAGACTATAGCCGAGCGAACCCGACTGTGAGAGACCGTGTAATTATGTACAGTGTTTTTTGAATTACTGCAATTTGTAGGTCCTTACGTAATTTAATTATTTGGTTAGTTTGGGCGTTAAAAAATGCTATGATAACTAAAACTATTTAGAATGTAAAGGAATCCACATATCAAATTTTGTGTGTCTAGCTCTTGTGAAAGCTAAAATTTAGATGTTCATACAGATTATTGATTGAGCAAGAATATATATGCCATATATATTATCTGAAATGCCTTCTTCTGTGTGTTATACACATTTATATATAGAATGTAAAGGAATCCACATACAAAATTTTGTATGTCTAGCTCTTGTGAAAGCTAAAATTTAGATGTTCATACAGATTATTGATTGAGCAAGAATATATATGCCATATATATTATCTGAAATGCCTTCTTCTGTGTGTTATACACATTTTGCAGTTCGACAAAACTAAAATACCCTCTGTACTGCTTAAGTACAGGGTCTAAGGACACACAACATTGACTATCAGCCTCTGTCTTAGTCGCAGTCGTAGGCTTCTCTTCTCTTCTCTTCGTCGGTGTGCAGTCTACAGTCTACGATCTGCAGACTACAAAGCCTTTGCCGAAACTTATCTGCCGCTCGCAATGCATTCTTTCTCCTTTTCCCTTTCCCCATCTCTCTCTCTCTCTCTGACTCTCTCCCTCTCTCTTTATATTTACCTCTTTTCCCTGCTCTCCCTCTTTTCCACCCTTGTGACTTAACTGCGTCGCAGTTTGCAAGCCAAACAAATTTGATAAGTTTGGATCGAGTTAATCTCTCTCTCTCTCTCTCTCTCTCTGTCTCTCTTTCTATATAAATATTGGAGCAATTGTCGTCGTCTTGCACTTTGGAATATAAACCGCAGTGTTTTTATCAGCGCGCGTTTTAAAACGCGCCGTGTCTCGTCTCAATGGGATGCGTAATTTGTTCAGTGAAGAATGCGTGGAGAGTGTAGAATGTGTGTAGATTGTCAAGAGAGATGCGTTCGAAATGTTATTTTAGGTCAACGTCTGATGAAATGCACACAATTATATCGCACGCGTTTTATTTTTAGCGCGTTTTAAAACGCGCACACTATTTTTAGCACCTCCCCACAACACTACAAACTCCTACTCTGGTCCAGACCCATGGGCACGTGTCTGATACCGTTAACATATATGTACATATGCAGTTGATATTTGCAAGAAGATCATCATAAAATGTAATTAGACAACCTAAAGGTTGTTGTCAAGCTAATAACAATTCGTACTTCGTTTTGATAAGCGAAAACAAAAAACTGGATAACATCTCTGAACAACAACAACAATAACGGAGACAGTTCGCTGAACTTTCCTTGGATAGCAAAACAACTGCAAATAATTTAAATAAATAGAAAATAAATCCAAAAACAAATGTAGCTCAAGGTCACCTTTTAACTAACTCAAGTTAACTGAGAACTAAATTTTAAGAAATCAGAACAAACTTTATTCATCTGAAATATTCAGAATATAACGTTTATAAACTAAACTAAAAGTATAGCAAAAAATGAATAATTTATCCTTTTAAACGACATTTTTATACATTTTTACATGGTATAGGAGAACGTAAACTGAACTCCGATTTTAAAAAACCCCATTTTGATTTTTCAAGCTCTGACTGCGTTTTCTACCTGGACCTTGAGGAAATAACTGTACGTTACAATAATGGAAATAAAAACCACATTTCCTATCCGACGCACATAAACACCTTCAAAAAAACGCATCCTAGAGTTCTCAAAGGTTTTTCATAATTGCGCAGCAAAAAAAAAAAAAAAAAAAAGAAAATAAGAGTCTTAGAAAGCTGATGCAATTGCAAGGTGCTATTGCAAACTGTAACTAGACAAACTCGGGATCTCTGATCATTGTCTTTCGTTCAATAGATCATCTAATAGCATCTATATGTATACTAGAAAATGGAGGCACGCTTAGAACATTATTTCATTGTTGTCTTCCATAAAACTTGATGGCGTCATTCTCAGTAAACATTAGACAGACTGTCTTTACACTAAAGTAAATAATCTAGAAATAGAGCTCGATTTCTCCGACTCTTCTTCTTCCACTCTTCTTCTTTTACTCTGTTTGATCTACTGTCAACATGGTCATCGTCTACGCTATGATTAACAGAGCTGTGATTTACAGCTGTTTTCCAGCTCTAAGCTAGATCTATGAATCAACATTTTTTTAATCTCAACAGCCTTGCAACTCGAAAACTTAGTCTCTCTCTCTCTCTCTCTCTCTCTCTCTCTCTCTCTCTCAATCTTTTGCTCATTCTCTGCGTTACCTGTGGAATTCTTAAGCCAATACAAAATGATGTTTACCTGAACACGTACTGATTGCGTATTGAATGGTTCGCTTTATCAGGTATCTTAAGTTATTTGACGCCCTTTAGTCATCATTAAGTTGTGTTAGAGATGGACGCAAGTGTTAGGGATGGACTCATAAGCCACAAGGAATATTGATATATAACCAAAAACCCATAAATTTTTTGGTTGTTTTACACATTAGAGAAATACCCATGATAACGTTTATGCTATGTGAGATTTTCTGTCGATATCTCGATATACTCTTAAATACTCTATAATAATCAAATAATAAAAACAGAAGCTATTTAACAAACATCTCTCTCGATAAATGCGAATTATTTTAAATTTTAAGCGTTACAGACAAAATCCAGTAAACTAACCTCAAATGTGACTAAATCTCTACTCAATATTTGAAATAAAGTTTTAAAATGAACTTCGTAACATATAACATACATTGATTGACATAGAGTGGCAATATCTTATTTATTTGCATACTGTCTCGTCTTGTAGTTGTGAGTAAACTCTAGTCTCTCTCCCTATCTCTGTCTGTGTTCTCTGCGTATCCTCGCCTCTCCCATCCCCTTTTGTGATTCATCGCAATTTCCTCTTGACACAGTTTTTCCCCCAGGCTGCAAGTCTGCCTGATATTCTTGTACCCATTAAAAATGGATAAAAAATAGTAGAATAGTTATTTACTATGCGAAGTAAGGTTTGATCATTAAAATAGTGTGCTTGTCTCTCTCACAATTTATTTTTATGCAGATCAAGCTTAATTAAAAAAAAATATAATAGTAATAAAATAAAAAGAATTGCAAAATAATTTATAGTGCTGCCCTTAAAATGTAAATCCGATTCGATAATAAACTTGACCATTTAAAAAAAAAAAATTATTCAGGTCCAAAAAAAAAAGAATAGTAATAAAATATTTAATTCGTTTTGGAGTATCTAAATATAAATATTTTTATTATCGACGTTTTTATAACAGTTTTGTTCTTTCAAATATTTTGGGATTATTTGTCAAATTTTATGCAGAATCATTTTCATTTTTTTTACATAAAGTGATATTTTGAGAATTATATCGTGATGTTAAAATCAAGAATTTAAAATTTGAAATATGTGAAAGTGTTTTTTTTTCCTGTGTAGAGTAACTGGTAGTCGTATCCTGTTGACAATTACGTACTTATAATACTCGTTGCAACTTGCGCAAAAATCAAGATGTGGCAGGTAACTCGCGATTGCAAGTTGCGGTTCCGGGAAATCCCAAAGGTATACGGGAAATGCGTGATCTAGCGGTACCTGTGACGGAGGGTGAGAGAGGGGAGGGTAGAAACAGGCAGGAGGATAGTAGGACAGGTCGAGTGGGCGGCGGGATCGAAAAGGCAGAGCGGCAGAGAGAGAGAGAGAGAGAAACAGACAATTGAGGTCGCTGCGTTATTTAGAACGCTGCCTCAGCTGGCGTTGACGTCGACGTAGCGCTATCTTTACGTCGGGGCAGCGACGTTGACGCTGACGTCAACGCTGACTGCACGCGGTTGCAGTCTTATAAACTAATGCATATGAAGTTCAGCATTAGTTTTGCATTGGCCGCTTTTAGAGCAACAACACGAAAACACACACGCACACACACACACACACTGTCACACACTCTCACACTCAGACGGAGAGTCACACGACGTGCGATAAGAATTGCAGACACAGACAGCTAGAAAGAGAGGGAAGGAGTGTGTAGCAGACAATCGATAACAATTGATCGATAACAGCGTGAGAGCTTGTGCCGATGAGAAACTTGCGTTTTCGCCAATTCGTTTTAGCTGGCAAAAATCGTTACAGAATCCATCATGAGCTGGTTCAAAAAATCGTCGCGCGCAAATCCCGTGAACCCGCCAACAACAACAACAGCAGCAGCAACTACAGCAAATAATAATTGCAATGATAATGTGGATCTATCGAAATCATTATGCAGTTTAAATGAACAGCGCATTGAACGCCTCGAGCCTGAAGAATTCTTTCATGATCCCGTCCATGTGCGACATTACAAGGAGGAGGCATTATTTCTCAGCTTCATGGCCGAATGGGAAATTGTCGAGCATCCGCC
This sequence comes from Drosophila falleni, assembly GCA_035045575.1. Lineage (NCBI taxonomy): Eukaryota > Metazoa > Arthropoda > Insecta > Diptera > Drosophilidae > Drosophila > Drosophila falleni. The sequence goes on along the minus strand of JAWNOV010000185.1, from coordinate 2,940,763 downwards.
GCAGGAGAATTTCTTTTCTGGTGATTTTGAAGAAGAGTTGTTGCAACAACGCACACAACAGGACAACACACACCATACACCTGTTAAAAATATAAATTTGGATGAAAAATTCAAACCGACAACGAAGCGTAGAAAACGTAAATTTCTGGAGCTGCTATTTGTGGATAATATACAAACTGGCATTGTGTTGCCAATTGATATGCAGCAAGAACAACAACAACAACAGCAGCAGCAGCAACAACAACAAAAACAACAACAACAGTCGAGCAATGTGCTGTGCAAAAAATCGAAATATGCCAGCAGCAGTTTCTCCAGTCTCGGCTCCACAACAACAACAACAACAACAACTGTAAATACGACGGCTACCTGTCCGCAACAGGTGCTCAAAGACTGCCGCATCAATCGCAAGCAACTGAAGACTGAAGCCCTCGCCGGCTCCATAATGGGTGCCATTGGTAAATGTCCAAATCCGACAACGATATATCCCAATCCTGATGAAACGGATCTCAGCTCTAGCCAGGATATTTGTCATCCAAGTGATCGCAATACCTGTGATCATTATGATATCAAGCAATTCTTTCATCTCGATGATCATGGCAATATATTGCTTAACATGACGCATATTGTCGAATGCCAGGCGATGGGTATATCGCTTCAGGCGCAAAGTCAACGTCTTTATAGAAGCTATCGTCGGAAGTGCGAGTGTGCCGATGAAAAAGTATGCCAAACCCAGGGTTGCTGTGCTCCATTGATCTGTTTATTTCGACTGATATATCGACTGCTATTTGGTAAGAATCGGACAAGAATTCAGTGTTCCTCACGGCACTGAAAGTATCTATAAATAAGTGTTTGGTTTAGTTAGTTTAGTTTCTCAATCTCCCGATCTGATTGATCTTAAAGTTAGTAACGATCTTAAGAAATGTAAAAGATCTCTTAACGATCATTATCAACTCTTTTCAATATCTTAATATCTACACATTAGTGTAAAACAATATTCACAGAAAGATAATTTTCTTTAATAACTATCTTCATCTCTATCTTTTTCTAAACTCATGACGATCTTTAAGTATCTCATTCTATTCCGCTCGCTCATAGATTGCAAAGATCTCTGGTGATCTGTGCTCTCTTTTTATCACACAGAACAGAAATAAATGGTTGCTATGAATCTACCGGAATCGTTCTTCTCATTTTAATCCAATTGTTGCGTTTTAAGTGATCTTAAACGATCTTCGCTCTCATTTTATCACTTGAAACTTATGAAGATGACTGTTTCTTTCTTTCTTTGTCACAACTGAAATCTACAAAACCTTTGTTTCAGCTCTCTTGCACAATACTTAAAGCCACAATAAGTCATATATCTATCTTTAAGAATCTGCTGCAGTTCTTTAATTAATTTTTTCTCAACTTTATCTCCTTGTTTCAGGTCATCCCCGCAACAAGATCAATGTACAGAGCGTCGGACCTGGTGACTCGCTGCGTGCATATACCCTGCAATTGGCCCAAGATCCGAGCTCGACATTTGCCCGCAACATTGAGAACTTTATCAGTTGCACCAAGGAGTCAAGGGAGGCGGTGCCACAGGTGATAATGCGCAACATGCGTCAGTTTATGAGCGGCATGAAGAACTATCTGGTTAAGCATGGCGAGGGTAAATTCCATGCCGAATTGGAATCGGCTCGGTCACGTCTCAAGCCCGATGAATTTCTCAATCTCGATGCGATGCTGGAGACGGTGATGCATCAGTTGGTGGTGTTGCCACTCCGAGAGCATCTCTATGGCATCTTTGTGGACTATTACAAGCGCAGCGAGGACATTCAACTCTTGGCTCAGAATGTACGTTATGCCTGTGAGCGAGATGCCACAGATTTTGGCATACGTGCCACTGTGACGCCACCATCACAGACCGCATTGCGTCTCATTGCCAATCTGTTGTGGCGCCTCCAGGAGGCCGAGTTGCCACTCGATAAACTGGAGCTCTTCCTTTGCGTCATCTCAACGGTATTCGATGCAACGGGTTGTCCACGTGGCCAACAACTTGGAGCCGATGATTTCCTTCCCGTTCTGGTCTATGTTGTGGCCAAATGCGGTTTTGTTGGCGCCGAAATCGAGGCTGAATTCATGTGGGGTCTGTTGCAACCGACGCTGCTCAATGGCGAGCCGGGCTATTACCTTACCGCCCTCTGCAGCGCCGTTCAGGTGCTCAAGACGTTCATGGCTTCCGAGGGGGAGAGCGGCAGCGGTTCCCTAGACGTAAGTACCTAAAACAATCAAATCGACTCCTATTTTAGTGACATTAACTCTAGGCACAGTTTTTTTTTGTCGAATTTATGAGTTTTAAAATAAATTACACTTTAAAATTTAAATCAAAATTAATAAAATTATAAATGAAAAGTAAATAAATTTAAAAAAGGGGTTTTAAAATAAATTACACTTAAAAATTTAAATGAAAATTGATTAAATAATAAATGAAAAGTAAATAAAGTTAAAAAATACACTTCAAGTTCCAAATAAATTCCCACTAAACAAAGACTTAAAATAATGTAATTTTTTCTCAGCTTTTACATTTTTTTCTACTACAATATTTTAAATGTACTTTTGCTGGAAGTTTGTTAATTTTGATAACCAATAAGAAGTCAATGTACTTTTTTCTCCGTTCCTACACATGGTCATCTCTTATTAAAAATCTACATTTAATTTAAATAATTTGTGTAACATCAAATGTACATTTTTTATTTTTTCCTTCCACCAGTTTCTTTTCTTTATTTTCTTACGCATTTTTTCCATTATTCAAAACAAAAATTTAATGGAAATTTGCAAGATTGAAAATTTTTAAATTATGTATTTCTTTTATTTTATAATATAAATTGTTCTGATTTTAATAGTTTGATTTTTATAGTTAAAAAAAAAAAATAAAATTTAATGGAAATTTGCAAGATAGAAAATTTTTAAAATATGTATTTTTTTTATTTTATAATATAAATTGTTTTGATTTTAATAGTTAAAAAAAAAATTACATGTTTTCTTATAAAATTGTATATAAATTTAGGGCTTTGACGCTTATCTATTATAAATATATATAGATATACAGAATCTAATCGATATTCCCTTCAATTTTTTAGTGGCGTTCCAGCTGTCTGCCCGCCTGCTCAAGCGTCTTGCGAGTCATCATACCCGATGAGTGCAATGGATCTTTACAGACTCGCACTTTGCCCGTGCGTCCGCATACGACAACTCGGGAGGTGTGCAGGATAATAGCACACAAGGCACGGATTACGAATCCCCAGGATTATGCACTCTTCAAGTTGGTCGATGGCGAGGAGACGCTGCTAACGGATGCCGAATGTCCACAGGATGCGAGACTCGCTGCAAAAGGCAAACATTGTATGTTGGCCTATAAGAGAATCGATGCCAAGATCGCTTGGCCAACAGCTGCTCAGCCGGGCAGTCATTGAGCAATTAATTATAATCGACTCCCCTCAACCCCTCAACCCTACATCTCTCCTGCCCCTATCTTGCTCACTAACCACAAGCATATTTAATTAATAATTTATTATTATTACATTAAAATATACTTAGTAGCCTGTAAGTAAAGCTAATTAACGCTAATACATCTAATGTGTACTAAACAACAACAGTATTGAGTTAAGAGCGGTTTTTTTTTTTGGTCGTCATCATCAATCATCTCGTCAATCAATCATCAATCAATCATTTAAATCAAAAACACACAACAAGCGAAATGTAATTGTTTGTTCAGAATCTTTTTTTTTGCTAATAAATATACGATTAAAAAAAAATATATAACAATATATAAACTATATAACTATGTATACATATACAGTTATGTATATATACAAATATAAACATATATCTATTATATACATCTATATAAACATATACATACGTAGCGTGTAGTGGGCCAAGAGTTTTTGCACAAGGTCATTTTTTCTAAAGGCTAATCCTGATACACACACAGACACACAAACAAACACACACACACACATACACAGACTGTCTTGAAATGTAAACTGATTAAATCCCTATAAAAGATATCTTAAATATATACCTATCCATATCTTAATCAATCAACAGACCAATTAAGCAAACAAAACAATCACAATTTTTAAAGAGAATGCATTTTAGAGCAACAGCAATTACAGTACACTATCACACACACACACACACACACACACACACATACATACATACATACAGCATACACACACACACACAAACACATACACACACCAAGGCATTTATAGCAAAGTTTTTAATGGGTGGGTTATAACACATTTACATCTAACTTAATAATATTAACGTTTAACTTTAATATTTATATGTACAACTAAATAACAAGAACAAAAACAACAACAACTGCTATCAGAAAAATGTTTTTTTTTGTGTTTTTTTTTAATGTATACTTTGTAAAATATAGCAAACCACAAGGCAATTATTTAAATAATAATAATAATAATAAACAATTATAATGGAAACTTATTTATTTTGTTGTTTTAATATAACGTGTTAAAGTATGCTACATTTTCAGCTGCAAGAAAATCTTGAAATATTTGTAGCACAGCTTTAGGATGTGTTTAATTTGCAGCTGTATGAAATTAAAATTTTGTTAAATATATTTTTAAATGGCGCGATTTATTCATCACACAGTGAAATATTTTTTTTTTAGCCAACTTATAAAAAGGGCTTATTAACCAAATATTTATTTATTTTTTGACAAAGTTAAATAATATTTCAAATTATTATACATTTAAATTCAAGAAACTGTAGCAGCAAAGGCCTTAAGCTTATATTAACCAAATAGTCAGAAATTATATAATGGTCCGATTTCAAACAAACTTGGTCGAAGTATGTATATAAGACCAATGCCAGTAGAAAATCTGTGAGATTAAAATGTACTTAAAATAGTTATCAATATTAAAATTAACCCCAAAATGAGAATGTTATGTAACAGTAACGAGTGAATTAAGGGATTTTTATTTCCGCTACTTTGAATTCTTAAATATAAATGAAATTAAATTTGAGTTTGAAATTAAATTAAATTTAAATTTGGAAATCAAAATAGTTTTATGGGAGACTTTTCTGAAATTTAGTTAAACATGATGACGAATTTTATGGGAAACTTTTCTTAAATTTGGTTAAACATGATGACGAATTTGAAGCGATATTTTTAAGCTTGTGTAGCCACTAACAGCAGTCAATGGGAAACGACGCGACGCGACAGACTATTGATAATTGATTTGCAAAATAGATTATAGATTATAGATCCAGGGTCAAAATCGTCAGCGTACACGTACTTAGAGAAATCAACATATGCCTGGACCCTTTGTAAGTGTGTGTGTGTGATCTTGTTGTTGTTTTTTTCACTGCATGCAGCAATTTCACAAGACATTAATTAAATTGTACTGTCGCCTTTTTATTGTACTTGTATATTAATCTTTGGCCCATCTATTGTTGTTGTTGTTGCTATACATATATATACACACATGAATGTGTTTATATGGATTATTTTGTTTGTTTATAGCACATTCAGTTAGGTTTGATAAGGACCACACACAGGCACGACATTTCAAAGAATTAGAAACGTGCGCAAAAATCGCGTGCGTTTTGCCGCGCGTTTTAAAACGCGCCCAGCGGGTAATTTAAATTGCCTCCCAGTTGCGGAGACAAACGGCCGCCACTGTCCCCGTTATTGGCACTTGGAATACCAGCTGCTCATAAATTGCACCAATTTCATTTGATAATTGTAAGTACAAAATGTCTAAATACATACAATATATTTACAATATACTGTTCTGTGTATTGTGTATACATACATATATTTGTTTGTATGTAAAAATCGCAAGCTGATTAAGCAGCCAAAGTCGCGCTGCTTGATCGCGTCGCGTCTCTCATATTTGTGTATTGCAAGTATTTTTGGCTTGTCGCCTTATCAGCAACGGCGCCGATAGAGACAACAAAGCAAAAACAATAAAACGACTGATTTCAGCGCAATATGCTTGAATAACAGTTACCCTTTAGTTGCTCTGCAAGACTACAAGTTACGAGTACTTTTTAAATTTTACTTATGTATGTCCATGTCCTGACAGTTTTATGACAATCACAGTTATGTTTCACAGCGTTGCCACATTTGACAGCTTTGTACTTTAAGTTTAGTCTGGCAACAATAATTCGATCAATTGAAGCCTTCTATCGACACAGCGTTGCCAGAATGCAAATTTTCAAGGATAGACGAAGAGAAATATTAATATATGGATAAACTTTTTTATTTATTTATTTATGCACGACTAAAAGCTGTAAAGAAAATATTTAAATTGGAATTAAAATTAACTCATAGCTACGTTCTTGAGGCTTCTTTAATCCTTTAGATGACACCTTACAACTGTTACAATCGTTGTCATAAGTAAAAGCTACCCAATTGCCCAATTCATTGTGTGCAGGGTAATTAAAAGGTCCAATGACGCGATAATCAACAACTTTTTGCACCCCAGATGTGCTCAGTTTCAGAGAATCACACGAAGACGCAGACTGTCGAGCCGGGGGCAACTAGTGCAGCGGAGGGTGTTCCCGTCTTCTTTCGCTAGACCCACTTAAGTACACAGAGTAAAAACAACAACAAAAAGCTCTAATAAATATACTAAAATATTATAAATACACACATATGTACATACGTACATGTATAGGCAGCAATTAATAATTACTGGAGTCAAGTGGGATGTTTGATAACTTTTGGCAATAGGACAGTTTCTGGGCGAAAGCATTGATAAGTTAGGATCATAAATGACAAGTACCCAATACGCAGAGTATGAGAAAGTTGATAATAAAGTTCTGGGGAATTATGAATTCCATTGAAATCTAAATATAATTCAAATAAAGTGCATCATTCTATTCTTATCTCAACCAATTAACAAATCAAAAGCTTTAAATAATACAAATATAATGGAATAATCTTAATTATTTGGTAATCAAATAAAAACAAGTGGGAAAGGCTATATTCGAGATTCCGACCATAGGATACCTGTTACTTTTTTCAATATATAAAGAAATTACTACCTAATAAAAACAACTGCATACTTTTACGTGATTGTATTGAAATAATAACTTTATTAATAACTTTGGTTAGCTATTACTTCCGTTCTACTTGTCCGATCTTGTTGTGGTCTATCTCTTATAGTCTCTGAGATCTAAGCACTCACACGGACGGACAGACGGACATGGCTATATCGACTCGACTGTTAATGCTGATCAAGAATATATATATATATATTTACATACATTCTAATGAACACAATATACCCTTTTACTTATTTTTTAAGTAACGGGCATAATTATTATTTAATTACGAGTACTAACCACAAATGCAATTCTTGATTTTAATTTGATGATGACTTTATTAACCTGGGTACTTGAAAAAATTTGTTCTTCAAGAGAGACTAATTAATGAAGCATTAGCTTGACTTTATCTACATTTAAATGCATTCAAGTGACAAGCACTTGTAAATACAGTTGAGAGTATAAAATATTATCTAATATGATTATTAATAAATTCGTTAAATATCACAAAAATGCTAAATAATAATGCAATAGTTTGTAAATGTGGCGAATTTGTTTATTTATTACGAATTATTATTATATATACTGCAAATTAAATTAACTAATGAACATATTTGCAAATAAATTATTTTTCACATGCTTTTTCGAATGATGAACTTCTCGATTGACCCACGTCCAACGATGTCCACCTTTGGCCGCGCGTGGTTAACGAAACTGTTGTCCATGCTTTAGCCCATGCTTAGTCGAGTTGCCACTGTGTGTGTGTGTACGTATATGTATATGTATATTACGTATACGCCTGTTGGGCCTCGTGCGCAACGAAGACCGAGCGAAGATCGGCATCGCTGAAGCAGAAGAAAACAGCTGAGGAGTTGAATTGACTTCGGCATTTGCCGTTTGCCGTAATCAGTCATCGGTTAGCTCTGCTTGATGGTGCTGTGTTTTCTAAGCGCGCATTCCGTCTCTATATCAATCAAATAAAATCTATACATATTTTTTTTAAGCTGACGTTGACGTGCTTTTTGTTTGATTCGGTGGATTTTACGCCGTAGATCGGCAATTGTTAAACAAAAAGCGAGCAATGCGATCGTGAAACGGTTGAATAACAAAAACATACATACATATTATAAATATATACTCAACAAAAAAAAGTATATATATATATATATATATATATATATAAAGCAGAAGGTATTGGACATTTAATAAACTAACGCCAGTTGTGATTCGATCTTTGAGATGGAGCTCTATACGTCGGACAGCTCGGACACGGATTCGCGGGAGCAGAAAACTATTGATTTTGGTCGCATGAATTTGGATTTGGTAACACTCGAGGATCATCTAAGTTCCCCACACAAGGCATTGGTCAAATCGAGCGGCGACATCGAGACTCTGCTGCTTAACCATAATCGTTTGGTGGGTTTACCTAGCATGGTGCAACAGTTTGTCAATATCAAAATACTTGATTTGAGCTCAAATGCGATCACCCAATTGCCAGATGCAATTTGTCAATTGCCATTGGTGACGCTCATCGTGAAGAACAATCTGTTGACCAACTCATCGTTGCCAAAGTCATTGCTGAGCAAATTAAGTGGAAATAATCATGCTGCTGGCACATCTACCTTAAAGGAGCTCAATTTGAGTGGCAATCAATTGACGCACTTTCCAGAACAGGTCACCGAACTGCGACAGCTCAAGTATCTGTATTTGGGCGGTAACAAGATCTCGAGTATCTCCAAGGATATTTGGAAGATGCAAAGGTAAAGAGAAATCAATAAGTATTATCCTACTCTTTCCATCTCTTCCCCCTCTCTTTCTGTGTCTTAGTTCCTGTCTAAGTCAGAGTCAGAGTGAGTTGGCGTCTTTTTGCTGATCGCCGCAAGATTAACAACTGCCCAAGCATCTCTCATTTTTCTCTCATCTTATCTCGCTCAGTCTTAATCGCCCCCCAAGCGATCTGTCTGTCTGTGTCTTATCTTCTGTGGTCTTCTCCTTGGCTTTATTATGATCAGTCTAACCCCAACCTCTCTTACGCTCTTCGTTTTCCTCTTTCTCTTACTCTCTTGCTATCTGTCTTTTTGTCTATCTGTTAACTAATCTTAAATGCCATACAAAACAACTTTTATCGCCATCAAAAAAAAATCAACAATTTAACGTTAATCTTTCACAATCTTTCACTATTTTACAGTGATCCCTTACGATCTCTGTCGATCAGTACTTTCTTTATAATCTTACGTTCAAGATCTATTATGATCCCGATCGACATTGTCTTTCGTCACCTGACTTTTTCTGATATGTTTCTTTCAGTTATCTATCCCTATCGATCACTGATGATCACTTTCTTTTGTTTATAGAGTCTTTACAATCTCGGCTTTCTTTTTGTCCCCCTTCGATTATACATGATCACTTCAATCTCTTTTCCGCGATCGTTTGAAACCAGTACCTTTTTTTCTTACTCTTTTCTAAGATTTTTCAGGGATCGATCTGAACCGATCCCTTATAACTCTCTGTGTACATTTATACTTCTATTAAGTTCGACTACGATTACCTCTTTCTATCGATCTTGTCTGCATCGAAAAATGAAGCTCAATAAGATGTGTAAAACCCACTTAAGAACCCATTAATCGAATGGTTAAGCGCCATTTACTCCCCATCCGTTCCAAATGCCATATGGCAATCCACACGCGTTAAACTGATGTTGTTGTCAAGCGTATGACGACGAGATTCCTATGACTAGGGGCAGATCTGTGAGGGAATTTACACACAAACACACTCAGTCCTCCGATCGGACTGATAAGAGACACTTTCGAGTGCCTCGGAGCGGGCATTGTAAAACCAAAAACGTATCGAAAACACGTACTTGACCGAAGCAACTTCGATCATAAAGGTACATATATGCATATATATATATATATATATACGCATGTCTACAATATACAGACACGATTATGTATGTGTGTTTGTGTGTGTGCGTGTGGGTTTATTTATAATAATACAATTAGCACAAAATAACACAATAATAAATAAACAAAAGAGCCTATATAGAATCACTTATCGAACTTAACTTCGTGACCAAAGTCAAGAGATTACAATCTGGTAAAACCTACTGCCACCCTAAGGAATAACAACACGTAACTAACCAAACAGATAGCAAAAGTTCTATTATCACAGAGGTTTAACTAAGGTCTTGGGATTTTATTCATACTATCACATTTTTCGCGCCCATTTATCACAAACGATTAGTTGCTCACCCTTGCCTTCCACAACATAATATGTCTATAAGAAATGAGTCATCCAACGGTACCAAAACCCAATAGAAAGTAGAATTCTCATTGAACGGTAGCTTATTATGTCAACAGGATTATTTCGGGAATCATTTGAAGCCCTACACTTCATTTTATTACAGATGGACCTCTAAAAGTCTGCTTTAACATAACATTGCTCTTTATAAGCAAGTTAAGCACTATACAAACCGTACAGGAACCCTTAAAAAGTTCTCTTTAAACATATTTCGAGCATATCAGGCGAATTAATATCAGTCTTCTATTATAGCACTTTAACCGTACAAACCTTATTGTAGCCCTACCGAAACGTTTTCAAACCCTATCATACCTTATACTCTCTAAGCCCCATCTGACCACACCGAAAGAAATTCCTCGAAAATGAGCAACCCTTCATAGCCAAGTAAAATTCTTTTGATATTTTATTTAATCATAGCAATTAAATTCTTCTATGACAAAACTAAACTAAAACACAAGATTAGTAAGTGCAACTCAATCGAACCCCAATCAAAGTTTTTTTTGAATCCTGTTCGATAACGTCACGATACCATTGAAACCCCAACGAAACGCCTTTTACATTCTGAGTTAGAATTTCTAACGTCTCTCTTTATCGTTACTCTCTCTTTATCGTTACTCTCTCTTTATCGTTACTTTCTCTTTATCGTTACTCTCTCTTTATCGTAACCCTCTTTATCGTTACTCTCTCTTTATCGTTACTCTCTCTTTATCCTTACTCTCTCTTTATCGTTACTCTCTCTTTATCGTTACTCTGTCTTTATCGTAACTCTCTCTTTATCGTTACTCTCTCTTTATCGTTACTCTCTCTTTATTCTTACTCTCTTTCCAAACAGTCTGCACGTACTTTCCCTGGGTGGCAACCTTATCAACGAGGTGCCTGAGTCGGTAGGATCACTGAGCCAGCTGCAGGCACTCGTGCTCTGTGACAATCTCATCGAGCATCTGCCCATGAGCATTGCGCGTCTGAAGAACCTAAAGTCGCTGCTGTTGCACAAGAATAGACTTAAGCACTTGCCCAAGGACATTGTGGCGCTGAAGAACCTAACCGAGGTGAATATTTGAATCTTTATTGAGCTGTAACTCAACTCAAGCTGCCTTCTTTTCTCTCCCATAGCTGAGCTTGCGTGACAATCCGCTGGTGGTGCGATTTGTGCAGGACATGGCCCTGAAGCCACCGACACTTTTGGAGCTGGCTGGACGCATTGTTCGGGCAAGTGGACAGCGACCAGGACCGGAAGATGTACCTCGCACTCTTGTGGAGTATCTAAATAGCGCCAATTGTTGTGTCAATCCCAATTGCAAGGGCGTCTTCTTTGACAATCGTGTGGAGCATATCAAATTTGTCGATTTCTGTGGCAAATACAGGGTGCCCTTGTTGCAGTACCTCTGCTCCTCCAAATGCATTGAGCCCGAGAGGCCAACGAGGGCTACATCCAGCAGCAATGCCAACGCCAGCAGCGGCTTCATGATGCGCAAGGTATTGCTCGGCTAGAGGCGAGACATCATCATGAGCCATTTGTGTGGTGTTCCGGGACCGAACAACTGTTCGACGTGTCGCTGCCCACCGATTTCCAATTTGGTGAGGACCTCCAAATCCATTGTCGGCTGTCTGGTCCCCTCACCATCCTCCCACTCTACTGCTGCGGCCCCATTACGGCCACACTCTCCGCTAACCCATTGGCTTTATCACAATTACCAAAATTTTCAATTTGCCAATTTGTCAATTTGCCAAATGCATTTTTTGTTCATTGTTTTTGTTATGTTATTGTACATAAACCCGATATGAAATATATAGAACGTCATATATAAATCAAAAATTTTTTATTATGCATTAACCATCTGATTTGTAGTACCCAAACTGGAAGCGTATCCAAAATAAGTTTTTCTTCAAGAGCTGAAAATTTAAACTTTAGCATCAGTACGTTTTTAATTACTGTTACTGTTAATTTTTTTTCCATATATTTCCCTTGACACATTTCTGGGAGAGGGACTGGGAGCGGAGCCTGGGAGAGGGACTGGTAGAGGGACCTGGGAGAGGGACTTGGGAGAGGGACTGGGAGAGGGATTGGGAGCGGAGCCTGGGAGAGGGACTGGTAGAGGGACCTGGGAGAGGGACTTGGGAGAGGGACTGGGAGAGGGACTGGAAGAGAGACTGGGAGAGGGACTGGGAGCGGGGACTAAGAGCGGGGCCTGGGAGAGGGAGTGGGAGAGAGTGTGGGAGCGGGGCCTGAGAGAGGGAGTGAGAGGAGTAATATTAATAGTAGCAGTAGTAGAGAGGGTAAGAAAAACAAAGACAGTCTCCGACTGTCGAGTATGCTCGACTGTAGCACCGGCCGACTAGTTTAATCTTGCCCTGTTAGATCCAACAGAGGAATTTGTCTGGGAGAGAGACGAGTCTCCAATTTGTCGAAAATAACAGAAAGAGCTCGGAGAGCCAAGAGATAGTTTTAGGGACGAAACAAATCATAGAACAGAATTAAAGTTTAGACAGAAATACATAAAACCATTCGTTTTTATTGCAGAAACTATGACTTGCAACCTATGAGTTAATTCACAACTTGAACCCAAAAGAATACCCTCAACAAATATAAAAAAAGGGGGGCCAAAAATTGAGAATTTATTTATATAGATAGTTTATTTTTGTATTCTGAGAAACATTCATATCTATTCTTAATTGCCCATTATTGATTAAAAACAAATAAAAAAAAAAACAGAAAAGATAGACATAAATAAAAATAAAAAAATTATAAGTCGGGAAAAAGTAACTTAAATACTGCGAGTTTAATTATAGTATACGGGCAAGTAAATTAAATAAGCTGGATCTAATTTGATGTTCTTTAAAAGTCGATTACGAGAAACAATAATGGGATAAACATGAACTGAGAATTGTCAGATTGATCAACTTAGAAAAACATTATTCTCTGATCATTTAACTTGAATGCCAACGGAACTCTAATACGAAACATAAAATGCTTCAACTTACAATACAAGTACATATATGTATACGTAAATAAATGTATGTATGTGGATGTGTTGACCTACAATTTACAACTATGCGAGAGGTACGTAGAGGCTGAAATGTTAAACCAAAATCTCATAATCGTTGTATTCAATTCGATTTAATGGATTTTGGCCATTGAGCCTGAATGTACCTACTGTTTGGGGGAGGGGACTGGAAGGGAAGGATCAGACGTATCCTAGTTAATGAATGTTATATATGTTTTATTGTGTCTGGATGCCGTGTGTTGTCTCTTAAGGTATTTAATTGGGTATTATTGAGTAGGATGTGTGTCGCTCTCTCTCTGTGTCTGGTGAAGAGATAAGGAGTTACTTTTGTCTGATACTCGTTATGCTATTTATGCGGAGTAGTAGTTGAAAGTAGTCATAATAGACGCATGGAATTGTTGCTGTTGCTGCTCTATTGCTCTATTGATCCATCACCTCCTGGCTGGTATCATCCACCTCCATGGCAGCTGGCTCATCTTTGGCAACCTCATCGGTGGCCATATCCCCAGCACCGCCAGCAGCTCCACTCTCAGCCATGACCACCTCTTCTACAGCTGCCGATGGCGAGGCCTGTGTATTCTCTTCCTCCTCGGCAGGTGTATCCTCCATGGGCTGATCATTCAATGCCAATGTGGGCGTTGCACTAGCTACAAAGCTACCGACATCCGCATCAGTCGGCGCGGCAGTTGCAACAGTTGCAACAGTTGGTGCGGCGTCGGCGGCGACAGTCGGTGGTGGTGGTGACTGCGGCGTGGCCACCTCATCCGTCTCAATGGGCACAGCAGGGGCAGCACCTTCAGCTGGAGCGGGAGCAGATGCAGAAGCAGTAACAGGAGCAGCTGCATCATCAGCAGGAGCCACATCGGCAACTGATTCTGCTGGAGCAGCAGCTTCAGCCACGGCAGTCTTGGTCTGATCCTCCTTCTTCTCTGCAGCTGACGACGTGGCAGCAGCAACAGAAACAACTGCAGCATCTGCAGTTTCTTTGGCCGGCTCGACGTCGGCCTTAATCTCAGTCTTTTCAGTGTTGGTCTCATTGATGTCTTCTTTCGAATTGGCCTCCAATTCAGTGTCAGTCTTGGCATCAACTTTAGCAGTGGACACCACATCATCCGCATCCTTCCCAGCTGTGGCTTTCTGCTCAGCAGCTGCTGACTCGGTTGCAGCTTTCTCTGGCGTTGCTGTTGCTGTTGCCTGTTTCTCTGACTTATCAGCTGCCTCCGGTTTCAGCACCTCAGCTGTTGTCTCCTTCTTTTCCTCGACAGCAGCTGAAGCAACTTCATCGGATTTCTTCTCGGCCAGCTCAACTGTTAATGGCTTCTCCACCTTTTCAGATGACTCCAGCTCCTGTTTCTCAATGATCTTCGTCTGCTTATCGACTGTGGCCTGATCAACTGCATCGGTTGATTCAGACTTAGCTGGACTATCAGCAGATGAATCTTTAACTGCAGCTACCTCAGATTCTGCAGCTACATCAGATTCGGCATCTGTTGGAATGTCGTTGGCTGTCTCAGTCGACTCCTTGAGCTCATTATTGCCATTGAATGGTTTCTTGGCCTTCGAATCCTCCTCATCATCGGGCTCCTCAATCTCAGTTGCCTCGGCAGCGGCGGCAACGGCGTCAGTCTCAGTTTCGTCCGACTTTGGGAATTCAGTTGCCTCTTCGGCGGCATCCACAGCATCCGTTGCTTCAGCTGCATCAGTAACATCTGCATCTGCATCAGCATCAGCTTGATCTGCCTCTGGTTTATTTTCGATAGGCTCATCGTCCGCATCATCATTATCATTGGCATTGGCCTCATCACGTTGTTCGTTGTCATCATAATCGAGCTTGGCCTTCTTGGCCTTTGGCTGCACAGGAGCATCGTCAGAGCGTGGACAGTTGGCTTTGAGTGCACCACTGTTGGTCGTCTCCTCACTGCAACCGTTGCGTTCATCCACATTATTGAAAATATTCTCGTTCTCCATTTCGATATCGATGTTAACCTCCAGCGAGAGATCTCCATTTCCCACAGAATCCAATGAATCACCATTCTCGCTCTCAGTCCGCTTGCGTCCCGGATCGATGGTGCTGACCACTGCACAAAATCACATAAATAACATAAATAAACGATTTATAAAAGTTGAATTCAACTTCTTACCCAATATATTCTTCTCGAGAGCCCGCATAAACTTGTCAATGCGTGAATATTGCTTGCGAGGATCGATGAGAAGCTCGCAGAGACGCTGCACGGTGAAAGGTGCCGCATTGAATAGATCGAGACGCTCCAAAAGCGATGACTTCATTGTCTCATAGTTGAATGGATCCACATTTGGATAATTCGGGATTTCTACTGAATATCATAATAAAAAACGTGAAAACGACATCAAATTTAGATAAAGAAATTCCCCCATTTACCCTCGAGACGCTGAGAGTCCTCATTAAAGTGCTTGATCACACTGAGCAGCTTCTCACGGAACAGATACTTGAGGCTGGACCATTTGAACATGGTGTCACCAGTTTTGGCCACATATTGCAAATAATCCTCCAGCTCCTTGGGTATCTCCTTTTGCTTCAGACGCGTGAAACGCTCCAAAATTTGTAATATCTCCTCGCTGTTCTCCATGGTCACCATTTAAGCTTAAATTGGCGTCAAAACGTAAAACTGCAAAAGATGCTGGCTAAAATACAAATACAAAAACACAATGCAAGATTAGGATAAACTGATATTGATACCGATAATATTGATAACAATGATTCTGTTATCGATGATGGTGATGGTATTGATGATGCTTGTTACTTGGAACTAATTAAACCACCCGCCGGCCAACAAAATTGCGATTGAAAATTTTTCTCGCTGCGTATAGAGACACAAAAAGCCGAAAGGAAAAACTGCAACTTAGCTTCCGACTTCCTCAACTCTCTAAAAGAGACTGACCGTATTCATGACTATGTGTGTGTGCGTGCATGGGTGTGTGCATGTGTGTGCGTGTGTGTGTGTGACAGTGCTATGCACATTGTGTGTGAGTGAACGCGATAGGTATATGCGCCGAATCAGCGACACTGCACAGTGGACAATTTATAGCTTTTTCTGCTATCATTTAACCTATCAACCAAGCATATTTTTATAGTTTCTAATATATATTCTTTATATGTACATTCATTCATGGTAAATGGTAAACCTACACTAATTTGGTCACACAATCAAATGTACCTTCTCAAACATCTGCATAATCTACTTTCTAGGGAGTTGGGGAATGTTGCACACACCTCATGACTATGAAAATCTTATAAATCGTTCTACAGTGGTTCTCGAACTTCTTTTCAAATAGCATCCTAGCCAAAATATTCAATATATTTCTTTTTGATTAAGATTTTTAACAATAAAATTTAAAAACTCTTGATGTACTTGGTAAATGAACATTCAAAGAAAAGTTGTGTTGGTAAGCGGTCGAAAATAGTGACAAGTTGCACGAAACAACAATAAAAAAGTTAATCTTGTATGAAAACTTTAAAATTCAATTAAAAAAAAAACAATTGAGCGTTCAAGCTAATTTCCACGACTTTATAATAAATCGCCTTCTATTTGAGTTTTTTTTATAAGTTGCAGCAGGCTAATATCCCGTTACTCAGACATTTTTAAGCACTGGAATTGAAATTTGCATACTTGTGAAATGTAAGCAAATTTCCCACAGTACATTGTCAGTCGCTTCGTGTCGCCCCCAAGTCGTGTCGCTTCGGCTATTGCAGTCTACGAACTGAAGCTTCGTATGCAACTAGAGTTTCTGAGAATCTGCATTAACTAGGCAATGCGCCGGCCGACGAAGACGATGCCAAGAGAGAGAGAGAGAGAGAGAAAAAAGGAAGAATGCCGATGGAGCGATAGCAAGAGCGAGACAGAGGGGGGGAAACACACGGACACTCACACACCCACACACATGCAGACACTTGGCAACTGCGATTTACAACTACAAATTTGAGAGCAATTCAAATGAGCGCCGCCAGTGTCCGAATGTCGGATTCCGGAGAGTTCATCTGGGCGATTGGTGGAGGATTCTTTTCCAGAGATTCGCCAAACAAAAACTAGTTATTTCCACAAGCTTACACACACACACACATTGTGCGTGTCTGTCTGTATGACTGCATGACTGCATGCATGAGTGTGTGTGTGTCTCTGCCTCTGTGTCTGTGTTTTTGCAAGTCGGCGACTCTCGCGGCAGCAGACTCTAAAAACTGAACCGCTGTTGCAGCTGCAAAAAGACACACATATGCAACCAAGCACATACACAATTACATGCCACCAGACAGAAAATCGGTAGTTTTTTTTTGTTGGCTTTTGCGTGACGCTTTTTGCAGGCGCCCTAAAATTCGGTATTCATGGCGGCATTCCTGTTTTATTATACCGCTATAGTTAACATTTGTTAGCAACAATTTGTTGACGGTGTACTTAAAATACGAACACGTTAGCTTACCTGCACTCACTGCTGCGACACTTTCGACACTATATCACAATTATGCTTCTCTTAAATTTTCAATTAAAATTATTTATTTATTGTTAGTTGCACCGCCTACTCCGTAAGCTGTATAGTTATCGTTATCGTTGCGTAGAGTGTATCGTTTGATGGTTGCCACACCACCTGAATTCCACAAAAAAAAATTACCGATAATTTGAACTTTGCAAATTTATAAAAGTAATAAAAGCCTGGCAGCACTCATAAACAAAAAATTATTTAAAAGAAAAAACAATTAAAGCACTTATGAAAAATCCAATGAAATTCGAAATTAGATATATTAAAGATAAATAAATGATTCTGTGGAGGTTTAAAGTTCGAAAACCTTCGGGCAGAGATGTTGCGAAATTAATTCTAAAAAATATATCAGAAAATTGACATATAACTTTCTTATTTTGAATTAAAATGATTTTATCTATTTGTTTTTTTTTTAACAATTATTTTCAATTGCTTAAACTTGGAATAGCGCGCCGTTTGCATGATCCTTATCGAAAATCACCGAATTATACTACCAATAAGTTTTAAAATCGCTTAATTCATATTTACACTATGTTAAATATATCGGAACTTGCTGTTAACATAACATAGCGATACATTCACTACTTGTATATCGATGTTTGTTATTAAAGAAAAAATTGCAAATATAATGTTCAAGTAATAAATTTATTTAAAAATATTATAATGAACTTAAATATCCTAAACATACTAACGCAAAAAATATAAAATATATGGAATATGTCGATATACCGATATATCGCTGAATGTTCAATTCAAAGTCGATATATTGATAAGTTAATGAGCCATCCCTAAATAAATCCAAACAATTGAAATAATTTTATGAACAATTTATGAATTTATGTTGAAAACGCCGCAACATGATCTGTCGCTTGTGTTTAAAAAACATAAACTCAAACAATGCAGTCTATCTGTTTGAAACCGACGATACATTAGCCGAATCCAAGCTGCTCAAAATGATAGCAAAGTTCCTGCAACTCGAAGTAAGATTTAAGTGTTTACATTGTAAAAGAGATCCAATTAGATATTCAGCAATTATTCTTTGACTACAGATAATGCCGGATGATAACATCTCGACAAACATTTGCCACGAGTGCTGTGAGCATTTGGAGGACTTCAACAGCTTCTGGCAGCTGGTCGAACAAAAACAGGGCACACTCAAAAAGGAATTCCTCAACGTGGACGTCGACTGTGTAGCCCTGAAATGGACAGGCGGCATCGATGTGGACGTCAGCATCGACGAGCTGCCGCTGGTGGCCGATGAGATGGACGAGAAGCCACTGGACATACACAATCTCAGCCTCCTTGGCAGTGTACTTGATGTCAATGTGGACAGTGTCGAGGTGACGCCTTCACAGCAATCATCGCAGCGCAAGCAACTAATGCCCCTGAACGCAGCTGGACATGATTCTGATCCGGATGAGAAGCCCATAATCAATGACAGCAGTGATCACAGTGCGGGCAACTTTCCCTCCTCCTCCTCCGCATCCTCCGACGATGATGATGATGGTGAGTACACAGAGAGAAAAAATGTAAGACGGTCTCTATATTTCGATTTTTAAAATAAATTTATTCCTCTTATAATAATAGAAAAATTCAGATTAATGTGATATTTTTATTAAAAAAAAAATAGTTGCAAATTAAGATTTATTTTTAATTTTTAAATATTAATTAAAAGTGAATTGTTGAGTTGAATTTAAGTATTTATTGCATTGATTAAAAAAATCTTAAAAAAACGTACTTGAAATAAGATCGAATTCTTTGACTTTAGTAATTTAAATTCTAGTGAGAAATGAATATTAAATTGTGACGAGATACTTGATTATTTCAATATTTGCATCTTTTGGCAGATGAAGTGCCTCTGGTGAAGCTGCAGCACAAACTGAAACCGAAGCGAAAAGTTCGCGTTCCGCGTCGCAAGCAACGCACCTTAACTCTGGCCCAGGAGCTGGATCAGCTGCTCGAGGAGAGCAACGTGGACAGCGGCAATAAAGTGCGACGCAAGAAAGTAACAAATACAAATACAAATACACACACGCCAACAGATACACAAAAGGATGAACTGGAGGCGGCAATGGAACGGCGTCCGAAGGGCTGTTCCCGTGCTCAGCTATCGAAACGCTATGAGGAGGCGATCGCCAGTTACATGAGCGCCGACTGTGATCTGTGCGACTTCAGTGCCAAGTACCTGTCCCAGCTGAAAGTCCACTTTCTTGAGGTGCATCAACAGGACGCGTATCTCAAGTGCTGCAACAAGGTCTTCAATCGACCCTCCAAGCTAATGGATCACATACGCAAGCACATCAATCCCAAGCTCTTCACGTGAGTTCGACAAACTCTTGTCAACTATATTTCTAACCTAAACTCATTTGAAAATCTGCAAAAAAGGGATTTAAGGATTAATTTAATATGAATTCAGTGCAAGTTTATTTTAAAAATCGAATTTCAACGCCACTGCACCCAAAAATCGAAAAAAAAAAGTTAAATTACAAGAATAATTTTTATGCTAAAGTCAAAGTTTTTAATATTCCACTATCATTTTGGTAAAGGATGATTATCAATGGATGCTTCGAATGGTTGCTTTTTGATTTGGTAGTCCGATTTTTAACAAAAACGCCAAAGCAACATGACTTAACTACTATACTGCACAAATTTCAGCCATCTAGCTCTTACCGTTTGGTAAGAATATCCCAGAATATCCAAGAGTAGTCGTGCCCTTATTGACTTGAGTTTTCCATTATTATTATATATATTTAAATTATACACACTTTTTGTAGGTGCTCCATCTGTAACAAATCGTTGAACTCGCAGGATTATCTGGCCACGCACATAGAAACGGTGCACAATAAGGTTGCCAAGATTGGCAAGGTGTTGAATTATCCGTGCCCCAAATGCGAGCGTACCTTTAGCAGCGAACGTCGTCTGTCCAATCATGTGATGAAGCATGACACGGATCAATTGGAGCACAGTTGTCAGATTTGTGAAAAGAGGTATGTGTGTGTGTGTGTTTGACTGCTTAAACCTGTGCATCTTGCTCTAACCCATGTAGTGGCTTCTCTTTCACAGATTTGCCAATGTGCATCGACTGAGACGGCACATTCAATCCATACACGAGGATCTGCATCCACATGTCTGCGATATTTGTGGCAAAAAGTTTAAATTTAAGCCCTCGTTTGAACGTCATCTGCTGGAGCATCAAGGTGTCGTCTCACCAGCCATGGAGTGTCCCGTCTGCGGTGTGTGGCTAAAGAATGAGCACAGTCTGCGATTGCATCGCTTTACCCATGATAGCACCAATACCGTCTGTCCGCATTGCTCCAAGACGTGCAGTTCCCGTACCGCGTTGCGTGCCCACGTTGAATACGCCCACAAATTGACGACGAGTCTGCAGTGCACGTATTGTGAGAAGAGCTTCAAGCAGCAGCGTAATCTGGATGAGCATATGGCCATACACACCGGATTGCAGCTATACAATTGCCCGCATTGTCCCAAGGAATGTCGTTCCCGTTCCAACATGTATGTGCACATCAAGCAACGACATGCAGATGAATGGCTCAAGGCCAAGATGGCCCGATCCCATAATCCACAATTCAAGCCACATGCCTAGGATTAGTTTAAATTTAGTTTAACTTAGTTCATACATACCCTGGTCGAGGGAATATTAAGTTGTAAAGTATATATAATTATGATCAGCATAAAGAAAACCAAATCAACATAGCCATTTCCGTCTGAAGCGTCTTTGTCTTTGGAGCTAGATGCACCAAATAGCGCACTTTTAAAGATAGAGAATTGATGATCAATTTCCAAGTACCTAAGGAACTGGACCAGGGTATCTCATAGTCGAGCAGTGTCGACTATAGCCTACGTACTTGTTTTTTAGTTTAGTTTGTTTAGATCTTTTACCAATTGACAAGGAATTTACATTAATACACGATTACTCAAGAATTATAAATATGTTCAACAGTTCAACAGTTGGGCAATAGCTCCTCCAAGGATGCGACCAGGCGTTTAGGCAACTTGTCCGGGAATTCAATATCAAATTTGAGACAAAGTGAACCTCGTTGTGATGGATTCTTTGAATAGGGCAGACCAAGATCTTTGAATTTCTTTACAGTATGCGGTGTAATTATTTCGCCATTGCTCTTGAAGACGTGTGGTTCACCCTGGAGCGTGGGCACGTCAATGGTGGCGCCACATAGCGCCTGCTTCAATGAGATGCGAGCAGTGTAATGGATGTCGCTGCCATCGCGCTTGAACAACGGATGCGGCTTGTCCCGTATGATGAAGACTATGTCCGCCGGAATGCGATTGGGTGACTCGTCGCCCTCTCTGCTGAATGTGAGCTTTGTTCCCGATTTCCAGCCGGGTTTTATCTCAATGCTGAGCATCTTTGTCTCCTTGCGTGGCAGACTGTGGCCAACGATTCGTATACGTGATATTTGCATTTTCTTGCTGCATCCACTGTTTATGTCCTCGAGAGAGACATACAGCTCGTGCTCTATGGGGGGATCCTGCTCCAGCCGGCATTCCTGCTCTGTCCGCGGACTGTTGTCAAAATCCATGTCAAAGGCTCCGCCAAATATATTTAGGGGATCAAAGGAGCCAAAGAATTGGGCGAATGTTGCACGCGGATCGCCATGGAATTGATATGTTCGTCGTGGGCTGCTGGAATCACTTTGATGATCGGGTATGCCGTGCTTGAGCCCATCTTCGCCGTACTGATCGTATATGTCGCGTTTCTTTTTATCCGAGAGCACTTCGTAGGCTTCAGCGACCTCCTTGAAACGTTCTCCAGCTTCTTTAGTCTTGTTTTTGTCCGGGTGATATTTCAATGCCAATTTCCGGTACGCTTTTCGAATCTCGTCGTCTTTGGCATTGCGACTGATGCCAAGAGTCTTGTAAAAATCCTTGCCCATCGTTGATAGTCCTTTCTGATTTCAGCGTACTTTTATATACAAATACTTTTTTTTGTCGCTCTGACAGTTATAAAAATTCCGAACAAACTAAATGAGACTCCAAACATTGATCTGAAATTTTTTTTAATTATTGCGCTCAAATATATATCGATTGTGCATAAGATAATCGATAAGTTCGATATCGTTGGCGTTGCCATATTATTTATGAACCCCAAATTATATATCGTTTGCTCAGCAGTTAACAGTATGTATCCCCATTAAGCAGAAATGCTCCCCACATTAACAGAATTAACTCCCCACTTAACAGAGCGCTCATCACTAGAATGCAACGCCGTGAGCGCAAGCTGGCAGCACTGTGTGCAAAAAATACATACGATTTATAAACTAAAGGAACAATTACGTATTACGTGAAAAGAACGCACCAAAAGTAATACTAAAGTAAACGCTAAACAGCATAGTGTAATAACCGCCAATATATAGTGCGTGTGTGTGTGCTATATACAAATAATCCAAGAGGAAAAGTGATTCAAACTAGTTTCAACACCTTGGATTTCGATTACATTTTTCATCTATACACTTGCAAAAAGCGACCAGAGCAGCAGCAGCAGCCGCAGCATTGGAGAACAACGGTGGAGAGACAGAGAGCGCTAACAAGCGAGAACGTAGGAGAGCCAAAACCAACCAGACAGACAGACAGCCAGCCAGCCAGCGCAACACAGCCAACAACAGCGGCCCAAACGCGTTAAATAGCGACGGCAAGGGATAAAAAGAAAAAATTTAACCGTGTTGAAACCGATAACAAATTTTAAATTGTTTACACCAGTGCGCTTTGCATAAAACAAAGACATTTACAAACGTGTCTCATCTAAAAAACATTTGGTTATATTTTTTTTTTTTGCAAACGGCTGAGTAAGCGTAGAAGAGTGCAAAAAACGTACAAAAGAAAGAAAAAAGGAGCCAAGGAGCAACGAACTGTGTGTGCGGTGTATGCTCTGAGTGTAAAAGGGTAAGCACTATAGACAATTACGATTTCTTGTTCGATGTTTTTGTTATTGCTGCTGTGTTAGACCACATGCTCTTATTGTCCCGCTCGCACTCGCACTGCACACGACTGCTGCTGTTGCATTATCGTTGGTGGTGGCGGCGACGGCAACACGGCAGGTTTGTCGTTTGTTTCTTATGCGCATTGCCAATGTTTTAAATGTATATTATATGTAATTAACAAATGCAATAATTAATATTTCTATTCCTTTAACGTATTCGTGTTACGTTCCCTTTATTTAACCTGCATGTGGGAAACATTGTACTGAATAAGGTCTGGTTCGATATTTTTGGCGCATGTGGCAACGCTTAACCACCGCCAGACACACATACGCATACTGCGAAAAGAGTAGCACCAGCAAGAAGAAGCAGCAGCGGCAAACTTCTCGCGCGGTGGAAATAGTGCAGCTAAATGTATAGTAAATGTAATCGTTAAATATTTAAATCGAATTAAAAATACAAAAAAAGAAAAATAATCCTAAACGCAACAAAGTGTTAATATTACAAATCCGACGAAAAACGCGTATAATAACTCACTCAACATCCAAACAGTTTAGTTCTGCGAGTGCGTATGCGTATAAAGCGTGTCAGTGTGTTTGTGCATTTGAGTGTGTGTATGTGTGTGAATGCTATTAAACGGCACATTTTACTGTGCCTTTTTGACAACTCGAACTCATACATAGGTGGGCACTAAATGCCGTGTTTATTTGGCCAAGTTTTCAAATTATTTAGCTTATAATTATGAGGCCGTGTTGTTGCTTTACTTTAGCTAAACAATAGAAATAACAAAGCAAAGTGCGCGTGTATATTGCCCGTTGCATGTCGCTGTGTGTGCTATTTGCGTGAACGTGTGTGTGAGTGTGTGTTTTGTCTGTGCTTATATGAATGGTTGTTGTTATAGGCACCTTTTCAAAAATTTGTTGCCAAGCATTTATTGCCGTCTTGTTGGGCATTATTAATTAAATGTACACCTGCCAATATTTAATCATCAATAAAAAATGCGCAATGCACAGATTGCTTACACTTAAGCATTTTGGCATTGTTGTTGCAATTGCTTTTGCTATTGCTGCTGCTCTGACTGCCAAGCTTCTGTGTGTCAGCCATTGTTCTTCTTCAATTATTACACGAAGACGCCACCGCATACTTCTTGTCTTGTGTTCTGCTTCTGTTTCTCTCTGCATGTGTGTATGTGTGTGTGTGGGCTGTGAACGTTTCTTGTTGCGGGGGCGAGTGCGGGGCGCCCATCCATTTGAGCGAGCGCAAGCACACAAACACAATTCAGAGAGTGTTCAGCATAGTCATCTCGCTTTTACGCATGTTTGTAGTGGCCTATGTATGTTTGACTCGCTCTTTGGCTCTCTGTTGGGCTTACTGCTCACGCAGACATTGGGGAGGTTGTGTAGCCCCATAGAGGTGCACAAACACACGCATATGTACACACACGCAAACGCTCACACACAGGCGCATGCATACAGTGCAAGGCAACCCGGCAGCCCACGTACCAAAACAAATAAAACAATACACAAAAATTGCAACAAACAAATGCAGCAAGCCAATATTGTGACAACTCTCTCCGCCTCTCCCGCCCCCTGGTGTTCGTGGAAAGCAACCCTTTGTATGCTTACTCTTTCACTTATGCTATGTCTTCTCTCTCGCTCTCTTTTAGTCGTTTTACAGCTCACATAAGAAGACTGAGAATAAAACACAGCAAGAAAAAGAAAAAATAAAACCACAGCAACAACAACAACAACTAAACTACCAATAAGACGAAGTAGGCGCCAAGGAGATTCGATTGGACGTCCGCAATTTGGAATTTGCAACACTTGCAACTGCAACAGCAACACGTACCGTATCCTCCTCCATCTCCATCTCTATCTCCATTGAGAGAGCGTTTAGCGTGAAACGCGCTAAGGCGGCAGTAGGTGGCAAAGGAAGCTAACGCTAATGAGGATCTATTGGCAGCATGAGTACACTGGGGGGAAGTAGGGGAGAGCGAAATGCCAAGCCCAAATTCACAGCGTTGGATATAAATCGCATGTACAAGAATAGTCGAGTAAGTGCATCTTTTGTTATCTTGTCAATCTTAATCAATAGCTTCACTTTATCTCTGTATATTGATTGATATATCAGTTTTGCTTGATTTTGTGTTATTCGTTATTATTATTATTATTATCCTTTGCAGGGCGAATCGAGTGAACCATCTGCCCAAAAGAATCAAGTGCCGCGTAAACATGGAATGCAAATCCTGGGTAAAGTGCCCTCCGCAAGGCGACCACCAGCCAATTTGCCATCCCTGAAGGCCGAGACCAACAGCAGCAGCAGTGCAACTCCCCTCAGCAATAGCAGCAGCAGCAGCAACAACAACAACAGCAACAATAATAATATCCTAGCCACTGTTGAAGGTAATTATTTTGAATATATTAAATGATTGTGTTGATTTGTAGTTGTTTTGTTTGTTTTTCATTGGTTTTTGGTTTGCAGGCAGCACAGGAGTCGGAGGAGGAGCAGTAGCAGCAATTGGAGGATCAGCAGGCGTTGCAGGAGCAATAGTTGCAGTTGCAAACAGCAGCAACACCAGCAGTCACAACAACATTGCCGCTGTTAGCCACAACAGCAACAGCAACAACGCGAGCAACAAATACAACAGCAACAGCAGCAGTAACAACAATTGCAATAGCAACAACAGCAGCAGCAGCAACAACAGTCACAGCAGCAACAGCAGCCACAACATCAACAGCAGTAACATTAACAGCAGCAGCAGCACTAACAACAACAAGAATTCGAAACTAATCAACAACTCGGCCAACAGCGGAGGAGCAGGAGGAGTAGGAGGCGGCGGCAACTCCGGCGGATCAGGATCAGCCAGTGGTGCTGGCAGCGGAGGAGGTGGAGGCAACCACTCGATTAATTCACCCAAAACATGGTCAGCAATAACGACAGGACACGAGCGTGCCGGCGGCAATACAGCTGCTCATGCTGGACATGGACATTATGGCAATCGCCAGAGTCACCACCATCACCACAACCAACACAACCAACAACAACAGCAGCAGGTGGTGCCACATTATCAGAGTCCACAATTTCAATACGAATTCCCCACACTGATGGGCGGTGGTGCAGGCTCAGGATCAGGACATGCGAATGCATCCGGTGGCGGAGGAGGAGGAGGCGTTGGCAAGGGCAAGGATCAGGGACACTATCAAATGCAGCAACAGCATTCGCATCATCAGCAGAATCATCATCAGCAATATCATCAGCACCAGCAGCAACAACAGCAGCAACAGCAACAACAACGCGATTATCGGGATGGTCATCATGGTCATCATGGCCGTCAATATGGACATGGCCATCATGCGCATCGAGGCGGCAACAATCCCGATGCCAGCGGCAATTACAGAGATGGCAACGACGACGCAGTCGGTGGAGGATCAGGCGGAGGCGGAGGAGAACTAAGCGAGATGAGCCTGCGACCACAAAACGATCCAGCTGCCTGGTTGCAGCAACAGGAGAAGGCAGCCAAGGAGTTGGCATTGAACCAACAGGGCCAGGGCCACCAAATGAATGCCAATGGTGGTGGTCCAGGTGGCTCCGGTGCGCCCGGTTCCGGTGGCAGTGTACCATTGCCAATCCTCTCGCTGATGCCCTCATTTATGCGCAGTGGCGCTCCATTGCCCGTCTCCGGCTTGGGCGGTGGTCCCACAATGGCAGCGGCTGTGGCAAATGCCACATCGGATTCCATGTCATCTGTGCCCTCAGTACCCTATCAGAATGGCATCTCTGGTGGCGGACGCTCTGCGTCGCCGGCAATCCTGGGTGGCTTTCGTGTTGCCGCCGCGATTCCCAAGCGTCCACAGGCGACGTCGTCAACAACAACGCCTCCGCCCACTCGGGAAGCAGGTGCAACATCGCCTCCCCAACAGCAGCAGCAGTTGCAACAGCATCTGCAACAGCAGCAACAGTTGCAGCAGCATCTGCAACAACAGCAGGCAAATGGAGCTGGACGTATGGACAAGGATTATGTGGTCGAACCGGAGGTGGCACAAATGCAACGTCCCATCATACGCGAAGAAGATTTGGAGCGTCTTAATGCGATTGCCAAGGATGACAGCTGGACAAAACAGGATGAGATTGATTATACCAAGAAACTAACATTCTCCGATGACGAGGAGCATGCCAGCTCCGAGGATGCTCATCATCATCATCAACAGCAGCACCAGCAACAACAACAACACCATCATCATCATCATCACCAGCAACATCATCACGGCAACAACAACAACAAGCAATCCAATAACAATAAATTGTCAAGCAACAACAATAGCAATGCCAGCAATTCGTGGCAGCAACGTGGCAAGGACAGCAGTGAAAGGGATTTGGATGCATGCGATCTTGGACAGGATCAGCGACATCAGAATGGACATCGTGGCAGCAGTGGCAATGTTGTTGTTGGCGGTGGTGGTGGTGGAAGTGCTGGAGGTGGAGGTGGTGGCATTGCTCTCGATGCGGGAGTCTATGAGCGTGTAAAGCAACGCAAGGAGGAGGAGGAACGTCGTCAGATGGAACGTAAGCAGGCGGCGGCCAAGAAACTCTTGGAGCTGGAAATGAAAATGAACAGCAAGAAGGCGTTGAACGATGCAGCAGCGGCCAGTGGTGCCAGCAATGCGTCAGCCACCAATGAATCCTCCATTGCGTCTCTCGGCAATGTTAGCGAGGATGAGGGTGCAGGTGGTCCAGGTCTAACAGCTGGTCAATCGATGCAACAACGTCGACCACGTGGCAGTATCTCCAGCTTGAGCAGCGGCGGTGGCGGAGGAGGAGGCGGCGGTGGTGGTACAGGTACAGGTACTGGTAGTGGAGCTGCTTCCACATCAAGCACAGCTGGTGGGGACTATGGACAGAAGCCCGTGTTTATGACGCATTTCCAATCGAATTTACCGCCACGTTTCCAACGCCAGCAACAACAACAGCAGCAGCAGCAACAACAGCAACAACAATCGTTGCCACGTGGTGGCATTGAGAAGAGCGCCTCGGCGAGCAGCGCCTTTGATAACAGCAGCTCCCGTTACCTACAAAAGGGAGGAGGCGGAGGTGGGGGCGGTGGCGGCGGTGCCAATGGAGGTGGCAGCGGTGTTAGAAGCATCTCTGGTGGCTACTCACGGGGGACTGGCAGCTATGGACGTAATCGTCATGACAGCGCACGCGATGATCAGGACGAGCAAACGAGATATCGCAATCAGGAATATCGCAGTGCACAACAACAACAACAGCAGCAGCAACAACAACAACAATCGTTACCACGCAGCATCTCGGAGAATTCGCATCGCAAGACGAGCGTATCGTCTGGAGATGATGCATTGCTGGGCAGCTGTGTTGCCGGAGGAGGAGCAACTGTTGCTGCTGGTGCCGGAGGAGGAGCTACTGTTGGCGGTGCCTGCTCCTGGGCTGAGCAAACGGATGCGGAACAGAAGCATCATCGACATCGCGAGGAGAGCTTCTCGTCGACGCACAGTCATGATTCGGCGGTGCAAATTAAGATCCTGCAACGTCCGGCGCGTCAGCCGAGTCTTAGCGAGGAGAAACCTCCACCGCCGGTACTGAAGCAACCACAACCACTGGACACCATGCAACCCACACAGATTCTCAGGCGCAGCGTT
Source organism: Drosophila falleni (assembly GCA_035045575.1). Classification (NCBI taxonomy): domain Eukaryota; kingdom Metazoa; phylum Arthropoda; class Insecta; order Diptera; family Drosophilidae; genus Drosophila; species Drosophila falleni. The sequence goes on along the minus strand of JAWNOV010000185.1, from coordinate 2,911,276 downwards.
GAGCCGCTGGACAAGTCCGAGGAGAAGTCGACGCTGGAACAACGTGATCGTGATCGTGATTCAGTTGACAAGTTAATCGATCCGCTGCTGGCCAAGGATGAGGACAAGGATGCGACGCGTACGATATCCACCTCCTCGTCCTCGACAAGTGCAGCACAGGCAGCGGCAGCAGGGAAACGTCCCAGTCCACGTGGTGGACGCATGCGTGACGATTTGCATGCGAGAGGAGGTGGCAGGAGTTATCCGTCGAGTGGTGCAGGTGGCCCAAGTGGTGCCGGTGGTGGCAGTTATGGACAGCGTGGACAGCGCAGCAGCAGTGATTGGAGCAGTCGCAACAGCGCAGGATCTGGATCAGGAGCTGCAACATCAGGTGGTGGCAGAGGGGGGCGATACTATGGCAGCGGTGGGGAGCAGTCAGAGCATTCGGAGGATGTGGATGAGGATTGCTATAGCAGCAGTGGTGGAGGTGCTGCTGCTGCGAGTGGTGCACCAAGGCGCAGTCCCAAGGTGCAGGCTCGTTCGGAGCAGAGTGGTGGTGCCTCTGTTCCAGCCACAGCCAGTGGCCAATCCTCGACTGGAGGCTCAACTGTCAACAAAGCGGGATTCTCGCCACGCGGTGAACCATCGCGACGTGGGCGTGGTGGACTCTCTAGTGGCGGCGGCAGCTCAGCGCCTGGCTATCGACGACAGCCTGGAGGCGGCGCCAGTGGTGGATCCAGCGGAGGAGGACGCGCCTATGGAAGATTGGGTTATGAGGAGTATAACAAGCGTAATTCCGAATCGGAAACGGGCAACTCGTCCACAGATCTGGACAAGACGAAGCAGAATCAACTGGCATTGAGTGCGGGATTGCACAAGTCCAAGGAGGACAAGGAGGAGTCCGACAAGGATAAGATCAACAATAGCAACAACAACATAGCAAACAACAACAACACTGCCGTGGCCAAGGAGGAGCCACACAAGGATGCAACTGCCACAACAGTTGGAGGAGTGGGAGGAGGAGCAGCAGCAGCAGCAATTGTTGGTGTCGGAACAGCAGCAACAACAGCCAGACCACCGCCAGGACTGAGCACAGCTGCTGTTCCATCTGCAATGGCTGCCCCAGGCAGTGATGTGCCTGGCAAGAAAAAGCAGCTAGACTCAACGATAACAACAGCAACAACAATAGCATCATCAGCAGCAGCAGCAACATCAGCAATTGTGCCGCCAACAGCAGCAACAATTGCTGCGGCAACAGCGCCAATTGGTGACAAATCGAAATTGTCCGCCATTGGCGATAAAAGCACTGTGGGCGTACGTGGTGGAGTGGGCGTGGTTGGTGCAGCATCCATGATTGATGCCAATGCGCCTGTAAATACGCTCGTATTCGAAAACTCCACATACAAGCAACAACAACAACAACAGCAGGCAGCTGCTGCAGCTGTGCCGCTCAAGCAAGCAGCGTTAGTTGGTGCAGGAGCAACTGCATCCGCCGTGGAGAGCTTGTCCAGCGCCTTGTCGCAGATGAGCTTTGGCAAGGATGAAGAGCAGCAACAACAGCAGCAGCAGCAGGACATGAAATTGGGCTTCAGTTTCAGCGATGATGCCACGCCTCTTAAGGTGGTGGACAGTCTGGAGGCAGCCAGCAAGGTGGCCAGCCAGCACCACCATCACCAGCAACAACAACACCAGCAACAGCAGCAGCAGCAAAACAATTCAACAGCAGATTTAAATATGAAGATTGCGAGTGTTAAAAAAGTGTGGGAGTCGGCCACGCCCATTTCGGAGGCAACGCAGCAAGCAACGCAACAACAGCAGCAACAACAACAGCAGCAACAGCAACATGCACAGCAGCAACAGCAACACACGCAGCAACAGCATCAGCAGCAACAAGCAGTTGCCGCAGCAGCAGCAGCCGCCGCCGCACATCAACAACATGCACAGCAGCAACACTCACAGCAGCAGCAACAACAACACTCGCAACAGCAACAGCAGCCACAACAATCGCAGCACGGACAACATGGTCCTCATGGACAACAGCAACAACAAGTCTCGAGTTCTGTTGTCGATGACAATGCAAGTCACATGACAGCGGCATCGTTTGTTGCTGCCGTGGCAGCCTCACAGCAACAGCAGCAGCAACAACATCAGCAACAAATGACACACTATGCAGTGTCGGCGGTGCATATGCAGGGACACCACCAGCAACAGCAACAACCCCATCATCAGCAGCAACAACAACAACAACAACAGACGCATCATGGTCACCATGCGCTGTCTTCACCTGGCCCAGTTTATGGTAGTCATGGATCACCTTTTGATGCGGGTACTCTGGAGCAACAGTTCCAGCAACAGCAACAACAACAGCAGCAAGATGATTATCCCAGTCCACAGCAGCAGCAACAACATTCGCAGCAACATCAACAGCAGGTGAAGGCCAAACAATTGCATGCAGGATTGGGGATGTCGCCACCGCCAAGTCACCAGCAACAACAGCAGCAGCACTCGCAGCAGCAGCAACACTCACAGCAACATGCACAGCAGCAGCAACACTCGCAACAGCAGCAACAACAACAACAATTGCCATTCTATCAGGCATCACCACAATTTGGTGTCGGCGGCATTCCAACGATTCCCAGCCCGCCGGCGGTTGTGTTCAATTCATCGCAACTGGCGCCGCCACCACAGGTGCCACCACCGCAGGTGGCATCGCAGGCGGGCAATCTGTATGCACCATTCCATTCGCTTGATCATTCGAGCCGCTCGCCCGCCTATTCGGCGGCAGCGCACAGTTTCCCTGGACATTATGCGGCGGCAGCTGCAGCGGCAGCCGCTGGTGGCGCCTTCAATGCGTATGCGATGCAGACACCGCATGGTCATGGCGCCAATATGCCACCACCGCCCACAGCGCCCACGCCCGACATGTACTCCAATCTGACATCGCAGTTCCGTCTGGGAAGCGGACCATTTGGACAGCCGCCGCCACAGCCCAATTCACAGCAGCTGAGCAATCCGAATGCCGCTGCCGTTGCCATCATTAGCTCCAACAGCAGCTCCATGATGTCATCGGGTGCTAGCAAACCGCCTCCCAGTCAACAGCCCATTGGGGCCATCGGTTCCAAGTCCGCCGGCAGTCAAGGTGGACCCGGTGGACCAGGACCTGGTCCCGGACCCGGTGCCTATGCGGCCGCTCAGCAGTACATGAATCTTTATCCCGTGGCGCCACAACATCCCGGCCAGGGTGGACCACCGCCAGGTGCCCATCAGCTGCAATCCAATAGCTATTACTCGAATTCTGCAGGCGGACCGAATGGTCCTCCATTCTATGGTGGTCCACCGCCTCAAGGTGCCGGTGGTGGTGCACAAAATTATGGCCTGGCCACTGCAGCGGGCATGTATGGTGGACATCAGGGTGGACCACCCGGATCGAATGGTCCTCCGGGCCCACAATCACAGCACACGATGGGCAACTTTAATACACAGTTTATGAACTCGCAACTTCTCACGGCAGCCGGAATGAGTCAGTTCCGTGGTGGACCAACGCCAGGTGGGGGATATCTGAAGAACAGCCAGGGACAGGGACACATGCAGGACTCGGTAAGGAGTGAACCACATCCACAACAACAACCTCAACCTCAACCACAACCACTACAACAACAACTACAATCAACACACTCTAGTTACCACATGTCCATGTACAACAACAACAGCCACAACCACAACCACAAATCGTCCTTTCACTCTCCCCATCATTTGTATTAATTTATTTCCAACCACCCCCCGTTTGAAAAGCGTTTATCCGTTTCCAAATCATCTAACAATCCGTGGGATTGGGGAAAGATATTGTTCATAGAAATTAGTATCAAGAAAACAAAATCAAATCAATTATTATGTGCATTAATTTAAATAAAAGTATAAAGTTATTAGATTCAACACTCAAACACACATAAATCTCAGAAAAAGACGCACGAATTTTAAATCGGGGAATAAATCGATATACCTTAAATATCAATTGAAATTGTTGAAGAAATTGAAGGTTTCTTTCGCATGCCTCTTAGTTTTCCTTAGCAGCTGGTTTGCATATTTACATATCAGGAGAGCCACAGAAATCGAGACCAACCGCAAGTTTTACAAAATTCTATGGAGGTATATTTGTATATATGTGGGATTTACAAAAGCATTACTGGAACTTTCACCACGATTCTAGATAGAATGAAAAAGAACTGTTACAAAAATGGCATTAATCTCTTATTTAAACTAGAAAGCAATTTGATTGAAGGCTCCTCTAATTTAGGCATACTAAATTTGAATGAATTTAAATGTATTATGGATTCATGAGGAAGAAGATTGCTCGAGATAAAACATGAAGCATAAGAACTTAATTGCTATTAGAAGAATTCTTTGAATTGAAGTAGAAAATTGAAAGTTGAAAATTTCTCTAGGCAAATCCTAGATTTAACAAGAATTAAAAGAGAACTCTGAAGATCCTTTTTACTATGACAGTAGACTGCATTGAAGAGAATACTTGAAAAGGTATGCTATAAATGGTATTAAAGAGTTGCTTTATAAAAAATTTTACTGTTCTACAATTAGAGACAACTTTTGTGATTAGTATTAAAAAGCGAACTTAAAAGAATTGCTTAATGAAGATTTCTCTAGTGAATATAAATAAAAATATATTGAAAACAATCGCCTGAAAAAGATATGACTGGAGACACAGATCAAAGCGATTGAATGTCAAAGATTCCTGTAAATTAGACAAAAGTTTAAAAATAACCTTTAAGAACGATACAGATTATGAATCTGTGATAGAACATTAACGAGCTAAATATTGCGAATGAGAAAATTATAATCTAATTATATATGTTGATATTTCCTCTACTAAATTCCACACGGGATCAAAGTAATAGTTTTAACTTAGCATACTTTCGAGGCTGCTTCTGAGGTTAATTTGCTACAAATCTATTGCCAGCTTAGAGCTTATGAAGGGAGAGAGGGAATGAGCGAAACAGTTACAGTGTGGTAGTGAAGAGAGTGGAAGACTTAAGAGTTGACTTATTGATTCTCTTATTGAGCGAAACAGTTACAGTGTGGTAGTGAAGAGAGAGTGGAAGACTTAAGAGTTGACTTATTGATTCTCTTATCCTCTTGCAGATGGGCAGACAGCTGAAGAGTCCTCTAAGCGCTGACATGAGCCTCGGGCTGGCCAAACAGGTGCAGTCGCAGCCTAGTCCGCCGCACCACAAGAACTACGGCGGCGTAAGTAGCAACAACAACAATAAAAATAACTTATAATTTATAATTCTCTTGCTCTCTCTCTTACAGTGGGATCTGCAGAATCAGGTGATGCAGCAACAGCAGCAGCAATCTCAGCAGCAGCGACAGGGCGGCAATGGCAACAACATGAACGCATTGGGCGGACGTGGCAGCGGTGCAGTGGGCAGCGGGGCGGGTGGCTCTCAAGTGGTTGGCGGCGGTGGCGGTGGCAATGGTGTTGGCAGCGTTGGACAAAGCGGCGGCGGTGGCCAAGGACGTTATCCGGCGCCCATACAGCGACCCAACAATTATCCACAGCATCCGCAACAACAGCAGCAGCAGCAACAGCAGCAACAACAACAGCAACGGGATCAGGCAGCGGCGGCAGCGCAGCGCGCTCAAAGCATGCGACAGGTGACGGGTGGCGGAGGCGGCGCCGGCAGCGCCGGTAATAGCAATGCACCTGGTGTGCCACCTGGCGCCAACAATGGCGGCAACGGCGGCCCTGGTGGCCCTGGCGGAGCCGGCGGTGGCTCCTCACCAGCTGCGGCGGCGGCAGCGGCAGCGGCTGCAGCAGCGGCGCAGCTAAGCAAGCCCTATTATTCAAACAATGCGGCAGGCGCCGGCGGCGGCGCCAACCGTGGTGAGTGGCACGCGAATTGAGCGACAGATCGACAAATGGCGGCCACGTCCAGTTAAAACCCCTCGCACACACACACATACACCAACCATAACACACATACACACACACACACACAGACAGCATATAAACACAGGATTGAAACATTGAAACTAGGTTATGTGCATTCAAAGAGAGCGAGAGCGAGCGTTGCAGATAGACAGGACACAGCGAGAGAGTGCATAACAGAGAGCGAGAGCAAGAGCGAGCAGCACAGCAAAAGAAATATTTACTTATGCATAAAATATATACATATAAAAACAAAGTACTAAAAACCAACAACAACAGCAAAAATACTAGCGAAAGCGCCAAGCGAGAGCAAGAGAGAGAGTGTAAACGAGCAAGAGATGAGCGCAAAACTTAACACTAATTAAAATACATATAAACAGCAAAAAGCGAAACTTGAAAATGGTATAACAAAAGCATAAACAAAAACACAAACAAAAACAATAACAACAACTGCAACTATTTAAAGTTACAAAAAAAAAAATATAAAAAACAAACTTATATAAAATCGTAAACTTGCTGCAAAAATTGCAATTGAAAAAAAAAACAAAACAAATGAAAAGAATAGAAAAACGCAAAACGCCTAAATGCAACAACATATGCCAGATTAAAAAGTAAAAAGAGCGATAAGAAAAAATGCAACAAGAAAACAAAAAAAAAACAACAAGAAAATTATGTAAAAGAGAAATCTATAATTTAGTTGGGTTACACACACACATACATAACACACACACACACAAATGGATTGAATCTGCAGCTGCGTTATAATAATTAACTAAATATTGACAAACGCCAATTCCTCCCCCCTGTCCTCACACACACACACATACATACATATATACACATACACATACACACGCGCACACCCAACACAAACATTGCGAAATCTACATATAATTAAGGAAAAAATGCGAAACAACAATATTATGCTTTTCATTTATATTAATATTCACATAAATATATTTTATATTATAATTATTATCATTTTTTTTAATATGTATTGTGTTAACTTTAGCCCTTAGTTTATGTTTAAAAACAACAACAACAAAAATAATGAAAAAACAAACACAACTGCAAAAAAAAAGCGAAAAAAAATTAAATAGAAAGCCCGAGTGTATTTTTTGTCAAACAAATTTACATAAACAAACATACATACATACATACTTACATGCATACATACATACATACATATACATGCCTAAATATATAATTATTATTTTCTTTGTAGTCTGCAAATTTTGCAATTAAATTTTTTTTATTTATTTATTTTTTGTTGTTTAAAAAGAACAAAAATAAATTATAGTAATTTTAATCAAGGCTTCAAACCGGGTTTTTGAACCCAAACATCACAGAACAGATTAGTTTTTTTTTTTGTATTATTTAGCTTGATTTTTCATTGTATATCAACTGAAGAAAATATGGATAATAGTTAGAAAAAATTCCAGAAACCAATCCGCAAGTCTCTTCCAAGGTTTTGGTGTCTTGCAGCCTTGATTTGAATTTGAATTTAAATTATAATGATACACAAACATATGTACATGTACAGGGACTTCGCTGGGAAGAAAAGATTAGCAAATTACAACAAACCACGTCAAAAATTAAAAAAAAAAAACCGGTATTTAAATGACAACGTGAATTTCATCAACGAATCCCTTACAAGACCGGCACTACTAAATAGTATTCTATGGGAACTTCCTCGAATCACTGATCAGCCTCCATTTAAATCTTGGAAGGCAATAGATTCCAGTCCTTACTAAATTGGTGATCGGCAAGATGTAGTTGTTCAGACGCTCCTGGTGACCAAATGATCTTCCACTATGGCAAAACAATGTTGCACACATCGAAGCAGTTGAGCAAGTGCATCCTCGAGATCACATTTTGAGTCTTTTAAAAAAGCTTACCTAGGATTTATGTTTGTTGAAGTTGATTGATCATCACTCAATTTTCAACAATTACGTGTCAATCGCCGATTCTGCAGCTTCAAATGTTGTACCAATTAAATACAAAATTATTGATCCAATCCTTAAGAGCAACGATGGAAAAACCGTTAGAACGGATCTCTAACCGATCGATTGCGCACGCTGACTGTAGTGTCGATAGTTTTAAATGATCGATAGCTTCAACCGATATCGATTTGTATAGAACGCGTGGGAGAGCGAGGGATACTGACTACCGCAATTTGAAAAAGTTAACAAACCACACAGATAAATATATATTTAACCCAATAAAGTGCGTGATACACACACACACACTCCACAATTACACTCACACACGCCAAACTCAACTTCGTCCTTGTGTGCACACTTGCATGCATACTATTTGCAAACAGGTGTCATTCTGCTGAGGCGCAGTGCTGCCCATTTGCTGCATACTGCAATGACGCTTGTAAATTCTCGTTTAGCGCAATCTCAACTTTTTAACTATATTAAAGTGATTTTTTTTATTCAAGATGAGTGTTATTTCAGTATTTCGTTGGCTGCTGCTGCAATTATCTCTTAGTATTAACTCAATCGGATGAAGAAAACAATTTTTTTATGTTGTACGTGCTCAAATGGTAATGATGAGGGCAAATTAGAAGAAAACTCGTAATGAATATACAAAAACAAAATAAATATAATAACAAAAAAAGATTAAGTAAATGTAACTTAAAAAGGATATAGCACATGCATATACAATACATACAATACATACACACATTATAGAGGCAAAATCCAAGAGAATAACACTTCAATTTTTAATGACAAATCCTCTCATACAATTAATATTGATAAAAAAAAAACCTATTATGAGAAAATGTAGTAGACAAAAAGTAACAATATAGATTGAAAAAAATCATAAATGAAAATGGCAAACCGATTACAGAAATAAATACATACTTATATAATATATATATATATATATATATATACAGTACATATGTATGTATGTATTTTTTCGCACTTCGCTCGGCTGCTGCTGCTAAAAACAAAATATCAAAAACAAATATACAAAGAGAAACCCAAAATTCAAATCAAATTTTAATGCATACGATATGATACGATATATTAATATGTTGATGAGTTGCCTGGCGGTTTAGTTATTAACAAAATTAATATGATGAAAATGAAATGATAAACGAGAAAATCCAAAAGCAGCGCTTGCTATAACACAATACATGTAAAAGATATATTTTATAGCTATAGCATAAACATAGAATTGATAAATGATTAATTTACATATATATTTTAATTGCATATATGGTTTCTCGTCTATATCTCTACCAAGCAACAAATGAAAAGTACATACGTGGGCATATAATACATACATACGAACATATATGTAAACCATTTTTACATTCAATTCATTCGAGTTAATTTTTAGTAATACTGAAATTTCGATAACTGGACTAAAAACAAAACCCAAAAAACCAAACAATGAAAACAAAATGGAACATTTAAAGCGAGTTCGATGAAATGAAATAAAAACTTTAAATAAATAAAATATTTAAAACAAAAATTAGGTATTTATCTTATTATGCTAAGCACACTAGGAGAATGTCAGGTGAACGAGATGAAGGAAAAAAACAACAACACCAGTATAGCAGATTATAATAGTATTCAGAGTTCAATCATTTGGCTTGCTGCTCACAAGGTTTGTCCCACTGTGCCTATGTTTCAATTGCATGGATCGAAATGAAACGAGCATTATTGCATAATGAAATTTGGTTTGTTTCCTTTTAGTATTATTACATTTTCAAGTGATTTATTCCATTAAGATCTTGCACTAAACATAAATATACATGGGCAACAATTTGTCCAGAATTCATGCGCACATCTGAATTGTGGGCACCAAAGTACAGAGAATTCGCTTTACTTCTTCTTGGGCTTCATGATCTGGTAGGCGATCAGCAGACCGACAACGGCGTAAGTAGCCTTTGCCACCTGCAAAACATTTCATAACATTTGGGTTAACTTTTTATTGCCGGATGAACTTCTGTAAAGCCGTTTACTTACATTGGCACGGCCGGCCATGGTTGTACCATTGAAGTGCTTCGACAGTCCCGACAGTTTTTCTCCTTCACCAGCCATTTTAGCTGCAGACAGGATATTAGATAATTATTGACATTGTTTCAATTACTGCTGCGGTATTTACTTACTATAAGTATGTTTTTCGACGAGTTAAAACAGCTTCAACTCGCAATAAAATGTTCGTCGAATAGGTTATACAACTGTGCGTGTGTTGCCACTTAGTTTCAGGGACCGCACCGCGTTGCCAGCTAGCATCTTAATATAACGATTAGGCAACGCCAAAGAGTGGGTAACGTCATTATTGATCGATAATCACTTATCAAAGTACACAGTTCCTTTTTTTTTGGTTTTTTTTTTTGCCAGATTTCGCCAAAAGAGTTACTTTTGTTATTATAATTATTTTAGCCCATTTTTTTAAATCTAAATTCAATAATAATTAAATTAAAATATGTATTTAAAGTCCAACTCTTATTTTAATTTTTCTTATATCAAAAATAAAAGCAATTTGGTAATATTTATAAAATAATTAACATAATTTTAAAATGTTTATTTCTCTTATTTTAAGCATCACTAAGCAAATAACCTATAGAGAACCCATCCCTTACAACTGAAAGTGTCCGCACAAACGCCAAACATTGACTCAATTGATATGGAAATCCACAGTGAAATTTACTTTAGAGCTGAAAAACGGTCCGTTTTCTTCAGTTTATAGTATATTTCATATATATTTCCATAGTACATTTCACGAGTGGACGCCTGGCGTGGATGTCTGGCGTTATTTGTGTATGAAATGAGTTCTCTACAGGTTATTTGCTTAGTGGTGCTAGCATCTAAATACAACGATTTGGCAACGCCATGTTGTGGGCAGCACAGAGTATGAGATGTCATCAATAGTCGATAATCGCATATCGAAGAGACACAAATTTAACATATTGCCAATATTTCAAATGTTTGGGGGTAATCGTTAATGCACATAATTGTGATAAATAAATGTACTAATTAGTACCTACACTGCAATTAGATTTTCAATTGCACGCAACGTCAAATGTCAAGAACAGCTTTGACAAATCTCATTAAGTCCCTCAACTCAAATGGGTCATTAACAATTATAGGGGTATCTCAAATGCCACAGAAAAGGGGTAAATTATAAAGCAAATGCATATGCAGCGGTGTCAGTTAAGCAGTCATGAGTACCTAAACCACATTCCTCTTCAGCAGCTCAAGAACCGCATATTAAATTAATGCCAGGACAATGCATTGGTGGGTGGGGAAGGGAAAGTCAAGTGCAAGCAGCTAGCGAGCAGAACGAAGGTCAATTGCAGCCACGCCTCCTCACACAATTAAGTATAAGTATAAAAGCGGCTGTTCACAAGGATTAACCAAACATCCAAACATCCAACCATCCAATACTCGTATGGACGAGACATACTTTCTGCGCGTGCAAGTCCTTGCATTCCGTCTAATCGGATTCGATTTGTGGCACGATAACGGTCAAAATGATCGTCCACAAATCTCATTTCTGGTAATTGGCACAATGGGCGCCTTTTTGGGACCACTTTTCTTTGCCATTCAGTTTTACATTACCAATGTGAGCATCATGTCAGATGCAATGGGCTCCCTGCTGGCAATCATCCTCACCCTGGTGAAGTATGGAGTTTTTGTATATTATCGCAAGGATTTTGTTGAACTAATCTATCGCATACGCCGCATACTCGAAAAGGGTAAGTTATGGTAAAGATAGTTCCTTTGGGAGCTACAGAAAAATTATTCAAAATGTTTACAACCAAGGAATCAAACCGAAACAAATGTAGGTTACGGTTTCAGTTTCGGTTCCAAAACGTTCCGATCCAATTATTTCGGTAAAAGGTTCTATTTCAGTTTTAATCTTTTGGTTTCGGTTCAACATATAAATTTTGAAACATTTAAGAAGTCGTTTCATAATAATTTTGACATTGAAGTACATACCTTGATCCAGAGGTATAATATTTTTTGAGCGAATTTAATTTGAACGCAGAATAAATTTAGAGATATAAAAATGCATTTATAGCTTATGCTTAAAAGTAGGCAACATTATTTTTGCCCATATAAGTAGGCAAAACTATTTTTGCCCACAAAAGTAGACAACACTATTTTTTTGCCCACAAAAGTAGGCAACACTATTTTGCCCATATAAGTAGGCAACACTATTTTGCACATATAAGTAGGCAGCACTATTTTTTGCCCACATAATGGGCTCAGGGTATAAAAAGGAAAGTTTGATTATCCTTCTTTTATTATATATTTTTTAGGGACTGCCCCTTTAAATGATTTAAAGATTTTTTCGACAAATGCTAAATACCCTTCAGAACTGTCTAACAAATAGTATTGATACCTTTTTTAGAGATCGCCGCCTGGCCACAGGCCGCGTCCATTGTGGAGACGGAGAATCGGAGCGATCAATCGCTGAGCTTAACGTACATGCGTTGTTTCTTTGCCGCCTGTCTGTTTGCGGGAATTAAACCGATTGTTATAATGGTAACAACCAAAGTGCGTACGGACCTCATACATCTGGAGTTGCCGCACTCGGGTGTCTATCCATGGAGCGATCAATCGGTTTTGTTCTATGTGCCGACTTATATATGGAATTTGCTAGCCAGCTATGGAGCAGTAACAATGTCATTGGCCATGGATACGCTACTGTTTGCATTCACGTATAATGTTTGTGCGGTATTTAAGATTGCCCAGCATCGCATTCGGAATTTGCAACCGTTGAAGGATAAGCCGTGGGAAGAGCTGGATGAGTTGGTGCAGGTGCTGCGACTGCATCAGACGGGATTGTTGATTGCAACACAATTGGGACGTAGCTTGAGGCCTTTGGTTTTTATGCAGTTCTTTATCACGGCATTGCAACTGTGCTTTCTTGGCTTTCAGTTGGCCGATCTCTTTCCATCGCCGGAATGTGTTTACTTCATTTTCTTTGTTAGCTCCTTGCTCATCGCATTATTCATCTATTCGCATTGCGGCGAGAATATGAAACAGGCAAGCGTTGACTTTGCAAATGCCGTTTATGATAGCAACTGGATGGACTTTGCCCCTGCCACACGACGCGCTCTCATTGTGACCATCATGCGGGCCCAGCGACCATGTCAGCTCAAAGGCTATTTCTTCGAACCCAACATGGCAACATTCTCAGCGGTGCGTAGCCAATCATCGTTGCATAATTTTCCCCGTATTCCGTCTAATCTGTATCTTGTTTATTCATTATTCCCTTTGGCAGGTGGTACGCTCAGCCATTTCGTACGTCATGATGTTGCGTTCCCTCAATGCCACGGGTCAGACGTAAACTACACTACACTGATAAAAAAATGTTCTACAATCAAGTATTGCTCTCAAAACTATGAATTTTGGTCTAAAAAATGCGTCGAGAACATGAAATTCCTACATAAAAAAGCACATCTTGGCTTTAAACACATTTCAAATAAGACCAAGTTATTATTTGAAAAAAAAAATGTTCTTAAAATTAAAATCAAAAAATAAAAATATTTAAAATGATTATCATATTTATAATTTTCTTTTTCCTTTTTAATTTTGACTTTGTTACATTTTATTTTGTCTAAATAATTTATTAAATGTTATTTTTTTATTTTTTACGAATGGTATTCGAAGCAGCGTCTACAACTTCACAACTGGATCGGTTTTTCTAACCACGGGGCCACCATTTGATTTTACTTTTCTTACAGCTTAAGATTTTTATTTTTGTACTAAAAATTTTAATTTCCTAGATTAATATTCTTAGTATGAGTAAGCCTTAAACTGTTCTTACTATAAGAACAAAATACTTAAAATATTATATATTAATATTTTTCGATTTTAGAGGCTGTTTTTTTTTTGTTCAGTGTATATGCATACATATGCAACTGTCCATCTCCTATTAAACCTCTGTCGCCATCATCATTTTATCATTTTCAGTTACGCATGTCAATTCTCAGTTCTTATTTCCCAGTTGTAGTCGTAGTCTTGAAAAGCAAGTCAACCATTACTTCTTATTTACTTGAGCTATTCAAAATCTCAGCTACTCTTTCAAAAAGTTCTTTGCAGTTTAGTCATGTATTTTGCAACATAAAATTGTTAAGTTTATTTGGAATAACTACAGTTGATGGAACCCGACTAAACGGACACGACGCTTTAAAATGTTTTGTTTACACAGCACCGACGGTTTTTAAGCAAAAAGTGTCGGTGAAAATGTTCTTGTCTGACGCTCGCTCAAGCTTAGTTAAGGTCATTTCATAGAGTATTTCAGTTTCGGTTAGCCTGAAAGTTATCTTTTCGAGTTTGTTGATGATTTTTAATCCATGGTCGATGGAGAATTTCTAGAAATTTACTTACTATTTTTGCGTAGGTGTATTTGTGTGTGTGTGTGTGTGTGTGTGTGTGTGTGTTTGTGTGTGTGTCTGTCTGTCGGTTGCCTTTGGCCAAAGCGCGTTGTCGACTGACTGTTTTTGCCGTCTTCAAGTTATCTATGTATTTTGTGGCGTTTTTTAATAAACGGCGAATGAGCTGAATGGTGGACTACTTGTGGCAGAAGGCAGAATGAAGGCAGAAAAGCGGGAAAACGGGAGAGCGGGAAAAGCGGGGAAAGCGGGAAAAGGGAAAGCTGAATGCTTGCTGACAGCGGCAGCAAGAAAAGAGTGCGTGTAATTTTCTAGCAAAAAGCGCAAATATCATAGTTTGCCTGCGGTTGCCAGACAACCAACCGCAGCGTAGAATTTTTAATACCCAGATTCTATCTGACTTTTAGCTCGAGTCTATCCTTTACCTTTACCTTTCTTCCATTCTCCTGTCTTCTACTTCGTCTGCCGTCACCCGTTTGTCCTGGTATTATTTCTGTTCTCCCTTTGGAAAACAACTATTCAAGCGGTTTGTGGCGCTGCGCGAATCGTGATTGATGAGCAAAACAGCAGTAATAATAACATCAGCAACCACAACCACAGCCAGAACAACAACAACAGCAACAGCAAGAACCACAACCATTGCAACTACAACCACTCTATGCTTTTGCCAATAACTTGAAGATATTAAGTATACGCAACGTTGCGCTGCGTGATTGAACCTCTGAGATTTGATCGTACATACATACATATGTTTGTTGCTCTTTTTACACTCGGTCTTTGCAAGCTGTACTAGTATAACTAATTGGCGCCAATACACATACACTCAGAGAAATATGCCATCCTAAAATAAGGTACGACCGTACTTGAATTTCGAACGGGTCGTTCTTATAATTTGAAGTTTGCTGTGTACAAAAAAACTTGAATTATTAATGAATCGATTTTAAATTAAGAATTCTGACTGCCCATTCCTATGGCAGCTGTTCGAAATAGAAGTCCAATTTCAACCAAACCTAGTCAGAATATATATAGGACCATGGCAAATATATAATCTGTAAGTCTCGTAAAGATACCTTCAGAAACAACTGAGTTATTTGAACTAAACTAGTTTAAGATTGTTTTGTACTTAAAATAGTTTTTCTCAAGACTGAAAGGAAGTTAAAAATAAGATCGTTTCGTACAAAAACAAGTACGTTTTTCACTGTCCTTAGAATTCTCAACTGATTCTAGCGACGTAAATATGACGTTAAGGTTCGATCGCTGGTTAAATCATCACTTATTTAGATAGATTTCTAACCAAAAAATACACCATTATTAAATGGTATTTAATATTGGTATTTGGCTTAGTTTTAGTACACATACTAGTGTATGTTTTGAAATTAAAATTATTTTATTATGACAATGTTTTGTACTACGAGAATCAAGTACATTTTGGGTTTAGTTCAAGATTTTTGTGTATTTAAAGTCGACTTACTTGCCTACATTTTTTTCTTACCTATTTCATTTAATTATTTTCCGTGTAAACTAGCAAATGTCTCACATTCGAGCACACTCGACTGTTGCTGACTTACTAGTTGCTGTTGTTTGATTTTGTTATTATTTTGTAAGTGCTGCAATTCCTATATTGACAAATATCTTTTTATCAATATGATTTTTCTCTTTCATCCTCGCTGCTTTCCTCTCTCTCACTCTTATCAAGACTCTGTCAATTTCTTTGGGCTTACGCTGCTTGCACTTTGATTGGCTTCTTTGACTTCGTTCTTGAATTTTTCGTAAAACACATTACGTTACGTGTCTGTCATTAAGCAGTACAAACATAATGTCAACCGTTAACGTAATGCCAACGTTTTGGTGGCCATTTTATATTAAAATGAGTAAACGACTTAATATCGCATTTACTTCGATATCATATATTTCGATAACAGTTTGTATTTTATTGTCTGCCATCGAAAATTGTTGACAATTGTTTGGCTTTGCTGTGATCCGCTTTTCATTTTGCTAGAATTTTTATTTTCATTTTATCTAACATTAAATTTTCAATTGTAACTTAAAAATAAACTACACTTGTTTGATGCGAAATAGCGACCCTGTAATGAGCATAGGTATTGCAAAAAAATCGATATCGATATCAAAATAGTCGATAATAAATAATATAATAAATTTAAAATACTTTTTAAAAATAGCCATTGCTGTCTCTGATATTGTTGTTTTCAGAAGCTGTTTCTATGTTTAAAAATATTGGTATTTGTCGAATCAATAATTAAAAAGCTTTGGCTTAAAAAATGTGTATATTTATTTATTTTTTTCAATTTTTATTGTCTCTGACTTGGTTGTTTTTTTACAGTTTGCTTGCAACTTTAGCATTTCAGTATGGCGATATTTTTACAGGGTAGATTTGTAGATATTAGATAGTAGTTACAATTATAGTATCAACAGTTGTGTCCCTGTATGTGATGTATTGCAATAACAACAATGCAATAATGGACGCGCAGTTTTTTGATAACTACTCAAAAATAAAAACACAATTTCCGGCATTTGTCTCCGATTGGCTCCATTTTTTTTGTTGCATTTCTTTCTTTCTTTCTCTCTGCTCTTTTCTCTCCCCCTCTCTGTTATATTTAAGATGTCACTCTGTTGCACAAAGCTGTCCATTGCACTGTCTAACTGTATTAGAAATGTCGTCAAATAAAAGTTGGCTTACAATTTTGCAGCAAATATGCCAAAATTAAAACCACCTGACTGACAATATCCTCAAGTCTTGCTGTTGTTGTAATAAGTATGTCCTTGTTGTCGTTGTTGTCGTTGTTGCTTGTTGAATGAAACACAGCAGCAAATAGAAAGCATAAATCATTGTTTTAGTTATTGTCATTGTCGATGCTAGATCTCTGTGGTCTGTGGCAAACTGGCAAACAATTAAAAGACAGTCCTCCTGGCAACCTGTAACTACGTGCGACATTTCATTCACATGCAGGTTGCATTCAGGTTGCATTCCACCTACTCTCACCCATCTCAGTATCTCAGTGTCTCCTCTTGATTATCACCTCATTGTAGTTGCAACACCTTGGACTATGCAACGTACATAAGTAGTAGAGTGACATGAGAGTATATTTCCTAACCTAACGAGTATGTAACATAAATAACGTAGACATTTAGCTTGACAAGTTAAATGTAGAACTTAGTTTAACATTACAATAATCGGGGTTGATGTTAAGTAATAACGCAAAGTAATGGAATTATTATCTTTATTCTGAAGAAACATAACTACGTTTAACGTAACCACTACAAATTGTTGATTTACGTTAGGTTAATACTGTGAATATATATATATATTGTAAGTTTAAGTAAGTATGTTTATTAGTATTCTAATTATAAGATCAACTACTTAAATCTAAGTGTATAGCATGCGCTGTTAAGATACTCTGTTAATGTTAACCCTCTGCATATGTTAACTCACGATGTTAATATACTATTTGAATTGGCTCTCTTCACGTCAAATGAACATAAGTGTAAAGAATGCACTGTTAAGATATTTTGTTAATGTTAATCCTCTGCATATGTTAACTCACAATGTTAATATACTATTTGAATTTGCTCTCTTCACGTCAAATGAACGTAAGTGTAAAGAATGCACTGTTAAGATACTCTGTTAATGTTAATCCTCTGCATATGTTAACTCACGTTGTTAATATACAATTTGAATTGGTTCTCTTCACGTCAAATGAGATTCATTTCACACTTTGGAAAGTGTATTAAAAGGCCAGCAAGGCTTATTTTTTAGAGAATTAAAAGCTAAGCCTCTTATTACGCTAGGACGCTTACTAAGTCAGCTCTAAATTTAATTTTATTAACTATAATAAGTTTCATTAATGAACAACAATAACATGGGGATGTCTGTAAGCATCAGTTCAATAAAGCATTGTCTAAGTGAATTTTTCAACCGATTGGTATTAAGTTTTACATATTCAAGCACTCCTGTTGCTCTTGTGATAAGAACCAAATGTAAGACAAAGGAAACGTGCAACAAAGAACAGGTGAAAACAATAGCATAGGAAAAACTAAAGACGAACAAGAAGCACTAGCACGAATAGGCACGATATTTTACAGTTTCAGTTAGATATAAGCAGCATATAGCTGCCATAGGAACATTCGGTCAAAAACTTAAGTTTATAGAGCAGCCAAACTTGATTTAACTAAAATCGGTTTTTCTTATGGCACATTTTAAACATGATATATGATAGATTCTTATTCTTTTCAATATATATTTTAAGTAAATTACAAATTTAGGTACAATTTCTTAATTTGAATTTTATATTTTAAAAATGTACAGTAGGGTAAAAAATTTGTCGGCATGTTTAATCTTACTCTCATAGTTTGTTTTAATTTTAATATCGTACTCGAGTCTTGTTTTGTTCTGTGTGTTTGAGTTATGTTTTGTGTCGTAATTTTGATTGTGTTCGGACGTTTTTAGTCGTGTTATCAATACGCACAAAACGTGCACAGAATTTTTATTTAACAGATTCCCAAAAATCACGCATTGTTTGTCCATCTCTGAAACAATAGGAGTCATGAGTTTGAAGTATGCAACAATAAAGTCTTGATCAAATGAACGACAAAGCAGATACGAAACAGGACAATGCAATAGCAGCAGGATGCATCCGCAATAGATGCAACTCATATGCAGCGACTATCCTATCATCCAACTGTCAGATTATGTGTGGAGCGGAACCAGGATGATGGGCGGGGTTAGAGTCAAAAAACAGGACTAGTATTCAGTGATGTCAGAACATATTTTTTCTTCACGTTAAAATAGTGAAATCGATGAAAAAATATCAAAAACAGCGGGCAGCGAAAATTCTGGTCTTTATTAATAAATGTGTTTTGTTTTTCTTTTTAATTCTTTTAACGCGACAAAAAAAAAATATGTGTACATTTTTTGTCAAAAGGTTTGGTAATCCTAAAGTTAAGGTTCTTTGAAGATTTTTTTTCTATATTTTGGACGAAATCAAACTGAAATAAGCTTCAATGCTGCCACTGTTCAAGCAAAAAAATGTTTTTTTTATTTAATAACTTTTTTAAATGACGATTTAAAAATTATTTTTTTTTGCCAGCAAAATTAATATTCGTTTTTTATTAAGCAAAATAAATGATAATGACATTCAACATAAATAACAAACTCAAGAATTTTGTTTTCCAATTATACTCTTACTTTGAACTTGTACACTAAAAAAAAGAACAACTTCTAAAATCAAAAACATTCATCTTAAATATTATGTACTTAAAATAAAAACATATTTAGACTATATTACTAAGACAGCATAAATGTATAAAAGTCAAAATTAAAATTAAAAAGAGAATTATAAAAATAAAAATGATTTACTCGAAAAATTTGACAACACTGGTTTAATCTAAAACAGGAGCAGAAGAAGTGTTTTGTATTGAGTGTGAGTTCGTTTTCATTGCCTGTTTTGTTGGATGCATTCATTGACTTCAACCGATGACTAAATTTATGAACATTCTTTGTCAGTACACTGCAATATTACGTATACGCAGCATGTGTCCTGCATTGATTTTTTCCCTCAGTTATGCATTGTTTCCTATCTGTCTCCTAATTAAAAAGGGCCTTTTTTAAACACTCACAGTCAAGGCACAAATTTTCAATACGTAATTGAAACGAAGCCTCAAAAATTGTCCAGCATATGTGGTTGCTACACATTTCCAGTTATAGTTTGAATTTGAGTTTTAATTTATGGATGATGTAAGTCGTTATTAATTTTCTGCAATTATGAAATACTTTTGTGAACACTTTTTCCATCAAATAGTTGTGTTTTGCAGTAACCATTCTTGGAAAATGAACGCAATCATCCGGTGCATCTTTTACAAAGAGTAAAATAAATAAATAACTTAAAGGAGAGTCCTGGCGGACACACATGGCGATTATGACAGGATCCGGTAACAGGATGCGATAGCTCAAGGAAAAATGACAGTCATAGACTTTGGTTACTTTATGACGTGAATCAGAATCACAAGACAAGGATCCTTTTGTACGTCAACTTGTTCCCCGCTGTTGTTTCAGTGATTGCCGCTGATTTTTATAAAGATTACCAGATTTTTCAGCCAATTGCAGCTGTATTCCTTGTAAATCAGCGCTCTCAACTTTATGGCAACAATACAAATGAACGCGAGCAGAAGGGGAATAAGATTTAGCTAAATGCAGGAAATTAAGCATTAAGACATTATGTTAACTAAAGATATGGGCATATCCAAAATGGAGAAGAAATTGTATTATGACCCGTTGCATTAAAAATATCTATTAACTTAGTTGCATCAGTTTAAAATTCAAACTTTAAATGCCTCTTAAACTATTTTAGTAATGTATAAATACAAATATCGAAAAATCGACAACTCGATTTTCAATATTTCTTTTTTGACGATCAATCGAAGTTAGTACAATCGATTTTTATTAATATTTGTTAATTCTATTCTTATTTGATTCTGCATAATAATTGAAAAGTTTCTTTTTTTTCCATGACTATCTTTTATTTCAATATTTTCCCCTTGACATTTTTTTAAAACCTCAATCTGTCATAACTTTGTCAAATCTTAACCGATTTTCTTGCGAAATGCAAATTTTATTATTATTAGACCTCTTTTTTGATTCTGCAACAAAATTTTAAAATTATTTTTTTTTTAACACTGCCCATTTTTTCCAGAAAGTTCGATACTTAAAACTGGCCGACAACTCGAGTTCTTTTTTTTTTTCGATCTTTACATTCCGATCTTAAGCTCAATTCACAGATTGGATTAACATCACAAATATATTTTCATGAATAAATATCATTGGACTACTGAAACTTTTTTCTAAATATAATAAAACATAATATTTTTACCAAAAAAATAACCTAACTGACAGAGGGAGGAATATTTGATACAATAAATGGTACATATCATTGATGTAACTGTCTGTGCTTAGATATGTTTATTAGGGTGCAATAGATAAACTTGTATAAAATGCAAATTGCAATACAAATACTAAAGTTATTTATTTTAATGTGTACCATACATATTTCAATTGGCATAGGGTAACTGTTAGGTGAACAGACTCGACGGACAAAGACTTGGAGTTGATATTGCTACTTACACAGATACCAGTAAGCTAAAAGGTGAAAGGAGAGGGAAAAGTCGAAAGCTCAGTCCTAAAAAGCACAGATAACAAAAGCTAACGAAGTTATTAACAGTTTTCGGAGACTTTAACAGCAGACGCAACTGTTAACTGTTAACAGAGGCAGCGCAATCAACAGCTGGCGAACAGGAAAAGACAGAAGCAACAGTCGAGTCTGTGTTTCGGCTGCTGTCGCTGTCGCCGTCGCCGTCGCTGCTCAGTCGACGTCACTGTTGTTGCTAATATTCCTGTGAACGAGAATCATTTAAAATAACGTGTCCTGTTGGCAAACGACTTCAGTTCCTGTCAAGCCTTTGTCGGTTGCGTTTGCCAAGCCGAAGCGAGCTGAAGCTAAAGCCAAAAGTGACAAACAAAAAGCAAACAGACCGCCAAATAGTCAAAATTTAATCAAGCAAAATACAAATTCAAAATTATTATCAAAATTCAAACACAACTTCCAACTCGAACAAAAAGTTCAATCGGCAAACAACAGTATTCCAAATTCATACACAAAAAATACACATCTGATAAACGAACACTTTCTCCGTCTGTTATCAGATATCAATTTGAACTCAACAACAAAAACATTCAACAATAGTGAAAGTCAATTCAAAAGGTTTGATACCCTATACTCTTTTTTTTATCGTGTTGCAAATCTTCAGTTTCATTTTTTTTCAAGTGTTTTTAGTGTTATTGAAAAACCTTATAAATATAGTATAGCAGAAGCGCGATAAGAGTTTAACGAGTGTGCTTTCTCTTGGGAAAGTCAAGCGATAACAACAACAGCAAGAATAATAATAATAATAATAACAACAATCACAGAGGTGACTGACAGAGCATATCAAGTTAGAGGTGTTTGCGTGTGTGTAGTTGTGTGTAGGTGTGTGTGTATTTGATTGGGGCATTGGTAAAGAGGGTCGTTCTCTTATTATTCTCGAGCATAGGGTGGGTCCGGTATCGAAGGACCTGTTATTATAAAGCCATTTCAATACCCTGTTAATAATATCAGATAAGGTTATAGTCTGGCAAGCTAGCATTGATTTCGAATGATTCCAGTTAAGTTAAGAGTATTACTCTATGCTGTGATTACAAAATTTAATACCATGATGAGGTTCCCAAAAGCTAAGTTAGAATATCAGTTACCATACGATCTCTGAAACGTAAGAAAACGTATGTTAAAAAACTTTCTAAAATATTAGAAATTACAAACGATTAGATTTTATATCAGTTATATATTTTTTTAAATTGCAAGAGTTTAGAACTACTATACAATATTTGAGCTACAGCTAGGAAAATATTATGAATATTCGACTTACCGTACGATCATATTTTTTATACTCAAAAAAAATGATTATTTTTGATAAAAAAAATAAAACCCAAAAATAATGATTACAAAAGATTTTTATTTTTTTCGCTTCAAATAAAACTTAACAATAGTTTATGGCTTCTGTTTTAAACTTTTCGCCGATATGATGACATATTCTTGATCTATAATTGAATACCTCTTATATGATACATCACATGTCGAAAAGTTGAACACAGAAGCCATAAACTATTGTTGAGTTTTATTTTGAGCGAAAAAAAAAAATGATTTTTGTAATATTCATTATTTTTGAGTTTAATTTTTTTGATAAAAAATAATGATTATCGGTGAAGAAAATCGTAAAAATCATTACAAAATCATTAACGAGTGATTTTTAAAATAAAACTTATAATGATTACGTTCCCTGTCTTAAATTTGATATTAAAAGTAGTGTTGAATTAGTGTTTCCATAGAATTGTCATTGTTATTAAGATTTCTACAAAAGTAAAATTTACTGGAATTCAGTTAAATAGTTGAATAACCATATCTTATGATAGCTAATATATCAGGGACAAAGGTTAAATTAAATACTTTTATTAGGATTTCCGTACTTAGCTTAAGTTTTATTCATTTAGAAACACAAATATTGCTAAGTATATATATCTACTTTTGAAAAGTGTGAGAAAAAGTTGATGCACAGTTGCTTCTTCGACTTAAAAATTTTTCTTACAGGGTAACCTGCTAGTCGAGCATGCTTTGCACAACTTAGTTTTGCCTACCTTTGCGTTTTTTGTTGCGATTTCACTTTATGCAAACGTTTGCAGATTTCATTGCTGCCCCTTTGTACCCAAAATACTTCCCCTTTTCTTTCTGCTTCTTGTTTTTATTCTTCATAAACTTTTGGTCTTTCCATTTCGTAAAAATACATACACATATATATATATATATATATATATATATATATATATATATATCATTTATTTAGCTTCTTATACTCTTTTTCATTTTTTTTGTTGGGTTAATTTTCGTGCCTTTTCATATTTGATGAGCATGTGTGGGTGCAACCTGTGTGAGTGTGTGAGTGTGTGTATATATGTGGGTGTCAGCGTGTGTGTATGTTTGTTTGTGTGTGTGTGTGTGAAGGACAATCAAGGTTTGTGTCGCGCTGAGCTCTGCGGATTTATGCTGGCAAACAGGGGAGACATCGCCCAATCGTCCGACTACAAAACTGGCCACGCCTCCTTCACCACTTCCGCCTTTGGCTCTAGGAAGACGACACCACAGCACCACCGCACCACAGCACCACCGCACCACATCGCTGTTGTTGTTGTTGTTGTTGTTGTTTGTTGTTGCTCTATTTATGTTCACAATTGCGCGCTCTTTCGGCGCCTTGTGTCTTTTGCTATGCATCATCGCCGTGTGAATCATTCATATGCAAATGCTGTGAAAATTCCTCCGTTTATGATATGCGCATTCTAACCGCAACCCAACAACGCCAACAAACACTCCACTCTTCCCCCCACTCCACTCCACTTTCCTCCCTCTTCGTTCAGCTGCAGCTGCAGCTTCAACTGCAGTGTCTTTTTTTTGTTTTGGTCAAATTCCCGTCGCAATTTTCCTTTACGATTTTTCATCTTTTAATACCCTTGCAGACGGCTTTACAATTTTGTCAAAAAATATGTAACACATTAATGTTAGTGTGGTTGACTCCATAATGTTTATATATATTCTTGATCAGGACAATAAGTTTATATAACCACGTCCGTTTGTCCGAATCGAAAAAAAACGATCAGTCTAATATCTTAATTTAGTAACTTTAGAAAACTTTGATATCTTATGGGATATCTCAATCAAATTAATAAATTGTGTATCTGGTTAGGTTGTAATCAGACTTCTATATCGTGTTACTCCCAAGTAACTCCAATGTGTAGCTAATTGAAGATAATTTTTATGTGATAAATTTAAAATAAAAACAATTAAAATATACTAGACTTCTATATATATATATATATAGACTTCTATATCGTGTTACTCCCAAGTAACTCTAATGTGTAGCTAATTTAAGATAGTTTATATGTGATTTATTAAAAAAAAAATTATTCAGCTATAAACAGTCTTTTTTTTTAAATTAATTATCTTTAGCAGTCTGCAAGGGTATTAAATTTTCGTTGTTTTTTATCAAGTTTTCTTTTTATGCTTTCTCTCGACTCTTTTTTTTTTGTAATCTCCCTGAGCTGTCATTGACAGTTTTGTTTTTTTTTTACCTGCGGAAACGTCATCAGACTTTTGGCAGCTAATGTTGCTTGAATGATTGCGTCGCATTTTGGCCATTAAAAAAAAAGGTAGTCTACATATCAGCGCTCATTTGTGACCCATTTAAGTGTTCATTCAGTCTCGTTTTGAATGCGAACGCTAATTTATGAGCGCTAAAAGTCTAATCTAATCGCTGTCTGCAGTTGTCACACTTATTCATTCATTCATTAGCCATTCACACTGTATTCACACTTTATTCACACACAGCCATTTGACATTTCCCACTGAGTCATTAGACAGTTTTATGCATTTTGGTACCAAATCGTTCCGTCATGCATTTTGCTCTGCTTTTCATTCATTTTATCAACTGTCAACTCTTCAGTTATTCACTTTATCAGTTATTTATTCTGTTGGCCACAACTTATTAAACTTGTATTATTTTTTAATTACTCGCATTCGTGTTGAACGCATGCAAATGTTCAATTCTCAGTTATTTATCGACCACTTGTTGGCAACTTTAAGTGTTTTTAAACTTGCAGAGCAGTGTTGACTATCAGATACACTTTATATATAATATAATATTTTTTATATAATTACAAACTCGACTTTTCAATAGACGAAATAGAAGAACTGCTATCAATAATTTCTTTAAATTACAATTAAAATACTTATTTATAAATATCAATGCTTACCAAAAATTAAATCAGTCATAAAAAAAAAAAAAATGTATCCGTAAGATACATTTGAATCTTTTAATTTTTTCGTTGTTTTCAGAGATGAACTTCACTTTCCATAGACGAAAGACAAGAAGTCCAATCAATAATTTCATTAAATTACAATTAAAATACTAATTTATAAATATCAATGCTTACAAAAAATTAAATCAGTCATAAAAAAAAAAAATGTATCCGTAAGATACATTTAAATCTTATAATTTTTTCGTTGTTTTGAGAGATGAACTGTTTCTTCTGAAACAATCAGAATTCAAAGAACACATCAAATTTTTATAATCATAAACATCTTTATCAGAATATTAATCTTAAGGGATATTAAAAATAAATGCTGTAGCTTTTAAAATGGAATAAAATAGAATGAAATACATACTTAAACCTTCATTTGATCCTGTAATTTGTCTCAATTGTTGCTCAAGGCTTTTTATTCTGATTTATATAATACATTCATTGACATTGTCTGCTTTAAGCATTCAAAGAACTTTATTGTACGCTTTCAATTCATTTGATGGTTAAAGAGGCTATAAAGACAACAATGAATGTTGCTCTTAATGTTACATTAAATGCATGTTTGATTTGCTGTCATTTGTTATTTCATCTTGCACTTAAATTCCTCATTCAATGCCATACAAAACTTGTACTTGTACTTTGGCATCTGTTGCCTGTCAGCCTACTTAAAATCTGGAATTTTGTGGATAGACCACAACATTTCGGTTTGTCTTCATCAATTTGTACACAGAAGTAATAGAAGCATTAATCAGCTTAAATTCAGCTCAACAGTTGCAACTTGCAACGGTTTTCGTTAAGTGCCTTGTACTTTAATTTTGTTAACTCTTTTGGATAATTGCGGGTATTATGGCTTAGTATTCTAATAAAGTCAGCAACCCGTGTGTTTCGTAGTAATATCAAAGTAGTTTTTAACACTATAATCGCATTAAAGGCTTAACAAATTTAATGAC
Source organism: Drosophila falleni (assembly GCA_035045575.1). Taxonomy (NCBI): domain Eukaryota; kingdom Metazoa; phylum Arthropoda; class Insecta; order Diptera; family Drosophilidae; genus Drosophila; species Drosophila falleni. Next base: position 2,884,577 of record JAWNOV010000185.1, on the reverse strand, counting down.
GAACTAAGAAACTTGTTGAAATTGCAGTGCGCTTTTCAACTCGCTGCGAGATTAGATTTCAACTGAAGTCATTAGTGATTAGTTAAGCTTACTAAAGCTTAGCAACAGCCACTATTGTATAGTAATGAATGAGCAGCATTTAATGAGCTTTCTATACAACAACTGCGTTTAAAAGCATATAAAAATCAACTTAAATTCCACAGTAATGTGAGACAGTGTGTTAAATAAAGATTTTTGCTTAAAACGAAGTATTGTCCCTAAAAAAATCTTAAAAATAGAGAAAATAACTTGATTGTTAGACCACTTATCTTTTTATTTTTGTCTCTTAAAATTGTCTTATTGATTTCATAAATTAGTCAATTTATCAGTGTAGCTAAAAAGTTCTGATTAAATCAATCGCATATGCAGATTTTTTTACATAAATCCTCGAAAACATCTTGATTGCTAGACCATCTTATCTTTTTATTTTTGTCTCTTAAAGTTGTCTTATTGAATTAATAAAGTAGTCAATTCATTAGTGTAGCTAAAAGTTTTGATAAAATCAAATCACATGTGCAGATTTTTTAAGTTAAATCCTCGATTTCAGCTAATATCATTAGCTTTTAAAGCAAATTGTGCCAGAGCAAAACACAAAGTAAATACTCAGTATTTCAACCAAAATTGAAGTTTATCATTTTGCAGCATTATTATAAATGGTTGCTTTTTAAATTCACCACAACCTTGCAAACAACGTAAGAAAAAACAATATTAGGTAGAATGCCAAAATCCAATAAGTTTGCATTATGTTTTTTGTTTGCAATTTTCACACCTTTTTTTTGTTGTGGCAGTTTATTTATTTACGATTTTTTTGGGTTTTAATATGCATGCAAAGAAATCAAGACACAGGTATGGTGAGCATTAAAAAGTTTCATTAAATACAATACATTGTTTAACGACACACACACACACACAAATACTCACACACACTCACACACATTGGCACTGCTGGCGGCTAATGCAAAGTTTGGTTTATGCAGCGTCAAAAAATTCTCAGCAAAAAATAAAAAAAAAATTAAAAAAAATAAAAAAAAATAAAAGAAATTTAAAAAAAAAATACCAAAAAACTAAAGCTAAAAAAAAAAGAATGTCCGAGCGCCAGGATACCACCACAAGTGGCAGTCAGAGCCAGAGCCAGAGTCAGAGCCAGAGTCAGAGTCAGAGCCAGAGCCAATCAACACCATCGGAGTCTCCGGCACCGCCGCTGACCGAGGAGCAGGAGGGTCCAAGCAGCAGCAACAGCAGCTGCACTGCCGGCATTGCCACCGTTACCAGCAGCGGACATCAGGGCAATGATCTGGAGCGCAACGGGGATAGGGAATCTCATGGTGACAGGTGAGTTCAATCAGTTTCTTTTTTTCTACTTACTATATCTACAATCTGTATCTGTATATGTGTATAAATTATTGTGAATGCGTGTGTGTGTCCTGTGTGACTCCTGTTAATATCCATTAGCTAATTGGGACATCTGCTCGAAAGGCCCACAAAATTTGAGTATGTTATGCGCCTCTCGCTGACATTGTACATATGTACATGAGAATATAGTACATTTATGTACATTTGATTATACATACATATATGCGTATGTTATTCTTGTATAAACATTATGATATTATGCCGTGCCCAAAAACTCAACCCAATCCTTCGTTTTGCTTAGCAATAAGCGCGGACTTTGTTGTCATAAACGTTCCAACAATTTAATTATACGCAATTCGTATAACTGAATATTTGTGTATGATAATTGTATATCTAATGAATGTTGAAAGACATCCTTTAAAAAATATAAAATGAAACGTGTTAATACCAATTCCCTAATTAAACAAATTTTTCACTTTCCAATTCTTAAACTTTTTTGTAAGTTGAGTGTCATATATATTGTTGTATTAAAATCGAAAATAATAAAATAGAGTTTATTGCAGTTATAAAGTATAACAGTTACATTGTATAACAAATGAAAAGTATAACAATTACAATGTATTGTAAAAGTATAACACTTAATCCATATACAAAATAAAGAGTATAACACAAAGCGTGTATAACAAGTAAACAGTATAACACTTAAAGTGTATAATTTATTGAAGTGTTGCAGTTAAACTATACCACTTACAATCTTATAACACCTGTTAATTAAAATACATTTAAAGCACAATTTCTAATTAATACACATAGTTTTGGGTGAATTCTAAGAAATATAACATTCTTCTGCATGATAACTCTCACATCTTGCGTACTCTTATTACTTTTCCACTAACGAGCTTTTCAAGGAATTTGTTGTTGCACGTAAAGAAATCTGTTATAATTTCAACAAGTAACTGTACAATTCTTAGAAGTCGTTTTATGAAATTCTGGTGAACTCAACAGTTGTCAACTTTGTCAAGTGAGGGAAATGTTCTCGAGAGCTACAAAAGGAGACTTTGAAATATGTGATGAAATAGATAAGCTCAACAAATACACACACACAAACAAACACACACACACACACACAGCATAGAAATGCGACTTTTGAGCTTGTCACTAACACATGTATGCTGTACATACATACATATGTGACAAAGGCAACAATTTTAGCTTATACACACACACACACACACCCACATTCACATATTGACATAGCGTTTTACATTTGAGAAGCGACGACGGTTTTCACTCTCTAGTTAATTATGTGCCAATTAGTTGACACATACACACACACACACACTTTTGCCCTGAGAACGTCACTTAATCATCTCATTTACTCTTGGCTTTGTGGTGTTAGATGCACAACACCCTTTGGTGTGTATATGTGTGTGTGTGTGTGTGTGTGTGTGTGTGTTGTGGCTGTGTCACCATAGGCAACATGTTATATCACTTTGAGTATGCTTTGACCCAAAGTCACTGACTGCATCAGATTTGCAAACATGTTCAATACATTCTAAGTACATTGCAAAAAGGTAACTGTAAAGGCGAAATAAGCATAGGTTTACTTTGTATAGAGGAATTAACTGAAAGGCTCCCTGTGCAGTTATCGAAGAAGATCGTTTGAAAAGGAACACTGAATACTAATTGGAAGTGTTGAGCTGAGCTGATTAATGAAAGAGATATTAACTAACATAAATACGAGTACACTTTCTCATTTTTTGTAAAAATTGGTATACCTATTCATGAAATGTGCATGTTGTTAAAGATATTGTCAAGTTCTTTAATTTGTAAATTGTCCTCAGCAGTCTCATCCATCGGTATAGATGCCATCGGAGGTTCCGAGCTACTTCTATATTTCTCGTTACGATTACCATGAATTTTATTATCATTGATATCTACGGGAAATTAACTTTGCATTAACTTGTTCAATCTCAATATATAATACTTAAATACTTACCAGAAGAAGCACTTAAAATACCCTTTCGGGTGTAATTCGAATACACTGCAATATCTTCGGTCTCTGCAGAATATTTTTTGTTTGCTTTAAAATCTGTAATTTAAATAAGGTTTATACTAAAAAATTACCCAAAGAGCGTCGCATAAGTTCCTTCTTGATGATCGATGGTTTCTTCAGGCAATTGTTTGTCTTTTTGCATATATTTCCAAGAGGAACTAAACGTTTATGATTCTTGTCGAATTGAATCGCGGAGTGTTTATTATGGATTTTCTTCATTTTAGTTGTGTAAGATATTTGCTTTTTAAGATAATTTATTTCGAAATTATATACATTGAATGTGCCTATTACATTTCGAAAAAACGATTTGGTTTGACTTTTACTATCTTAAGTGTCGATAATGTGGCATGCTTCGATTAAAAATAACGCTATAGATTATTTCTTAAGGAATATACAAATGAACTCTTCCAACTCTCATAACTTTGCCAAAACTTAACCGATTTTCATGCGGAATACCGTTTTGATATTTTTTTGGCCTATACTTTGATTCTGCATCAAAATAAAACTTATTTCAAAAATTCGAATATCACTGTCATTTTTATCCGTACTTTTCACTTGACTTGTCTCTTATCCCTTACTCAAAAAACTCCAAGATTGTCTGTCTTTTAAATATTTTAAAATGATTTGTTTGGAATTTGTACTATTTTCTTGAAAATCTTCTGGTTCAAAACACTCCACAAAGTCAACGATCCAATTTTAGTTAAGATTACCAAATTACAACGTACAGAAAGACGATATTCAATTTAAATATTTGTTCAACTGCAGAAGGTGTCGATGTCCCTATCCGGACACCTTATACCAACTTGTGTCCTTGTCAAGTTACGAGTTCTATATGCAAAATAGCTAATAACTAATAATTTCTAATAACAATTTGCCGTTTACTCGACAGAGAGCGTATCTAAAGATGAGAATGATAGAGAGGATAGGACAGTCTTTTGGTTTTATTTTATTTAGTCAACTCACGTGCGGTCTTTGTCGAGCTCATTGGTTATGCCACATGCATTGACAGGGCTGGGGCGGCTGGGGCACGCCCAGTTAATGATGTTGTTAGTACCAGGGCGGCAATAAATCTTTGGATTTTGTCAAATATATCATTTTGAGCGAAAGTGCAGAAGCACGCACACGGAAATGCCGAGAGATTCAGATGAGCAAGCTAAAAGAGAAAGGGAAAGGGAAAGTATAAAAGATTATGGATAACGGATAACGGATGAAGTACATAAAAATAGACAGACAGACAGAGAGAGAGAAAGGGAAACATTTTAATTATGCCGTCAAAATCTGTGCGAACAGACAGGATATGCTTGAATATGCTGATTCTGTTTGGACTTCCGTTCGCACAGACGCTGAAGGTGAAGCTGAAGCTGAAGCTACTTCAGAGATGCTTACGCTTTAGTTTGTTTGCATTGCCTTTCGCCTGTGAGAAATTGATGTGCCAAAAGTCAACAATGGCCTGACACATGACCAGACCGGACCCAAAACCCAGACCCAGACCAAGACCCAGAATCAAAGCCAAGACCAAACTCATAGCCTACAGTGCAACTTGTCATTGTTAAGCCATTTGTTAGCTGAAGCCAACGAGGCGAGGCAAAGGGGCCAAAGTGCACTGACAGCTTCCACATGCATCATGCTCTCATGCCACAAGGCTGTGATTGGGTTTGAGTCTCGTCTCGAGTTTCGATTTTCTTTCAGTCAGTCAAGTTCAAGTGCAAATTTTCCAATGAAATGTACAATTTAATCGGTCAACGTGACGTATGCGCAATTGCGGTTTAGTCTGCATTGAAGACTTGAATTTACATACGCCTGCGGTTTGTGTGCGCGTTAATTAAGCTTATAATTGGCCGAACTTAACAATCGTATAGCGCAAACTCCATTTCTAATTCCATCACAAATCTCAAATTCGCAATCCATTTAGCACTTGTCAATAACAGCAATTAATGGAATGTTGATTGACTTTGAACTTGTCTCTGGCATTTTATCTTGCCACGTGCCTCACTTAACTTTGTGGGCAGCAATAATTAAGTTCCCCTTATTGAAATGCCTCCTTCCAGCAGTTATCTATGAGTTGACTGTTTCTCTGTAACTGAATAATCGATTATTGATCAATTTTTGTGTAATGTAGTTAACTGATGACTTAACTAGAACGCCAAACGACATCCAAATGCCTGAACACAGGATATTCTACTGTCGAGTGCGCGAGCAATGCGAGCAGAAGCCGGAGCCCCCGTTTCATTTAATATGATCTACACGAATTTTCTATGTAACGTAACAGTTATCTGTTAAGCGACTGTTAAGCAACTGTTAAGTGCGACAGATAGTTATTCTGTAATACAACAGATTTATTAAAGCTTAACAGTTTATTGTTGATCTGCAAAATGTTAACATTGCATTGCACTGTTTAAAATTTTTTTAAGCAAAAGTAGCGTCAGCTGTAACTGTTCAGCAACTGTAAAGTGCGACAGATTGTTATTTTGTAATACAACAGATTTATTAAAACTTAACAGTTTATTGTTGATCTGCAAAATGTTAACAATGCATTGCACTGTTTAAGATTCTTTTAAGCAAAAGTTGCGTCAGCTGTGACTGTTAAGCAACTGTAAAGTGCGACAGATTGTTATTTTGTAATACAACAGATTTATTAAAACTTAACAGTTTACTGTTGATCTGCAAAATGTTAACATTGCATTGCACTGTTTAACATTGCACTGCATTGCACTGTTTAACATTCTTTTAAGCAAAAGTTGCATCAGCTGTGTCTGTTAAGCAACTGTTAAGTGCGACAGATAGTTATTCTGTAATACAACAGATTTATTTAAATTTAACAGTTTTTTGTTGATCTGCAAATTGTTAACATTGCATTGCACTGTTTAACATTCTCTTAAGCAACGTCATTCCCTGCGTCAGCTGTGACTGTTAAGCAACTGTTAAGTGCGACAGAAGTTACACTGTAATACAACAGATTTATTAAAACTTAACAGTTTATTGTTGATCAGCAAAATGTTATCACTGCATTGCACTGTTGGACATTCTTTTAAGCAAAAGTTGCGTCAGCGTCCGTTGGGAAATTTTTAATATATTTTTATTTTTATTTAAAGCGAGTTGACAGCACGCTTACATTAAAAATCACTGTTCGTCTTAAGAACGTGACAAAATATTTTAAACAGTCATCTCTGGATTGTGCATAACGTTGTCTCATTCATTTTGTGTGGCATAAAGCACGCAAATTTCTACACACATTTTTACACACACACACACACACACATGCTCAGATGCCAGCCAGATGCCTTGGCTTCTTTTAAACGCCTATTTACTTATGCAAATCTCATGTTTTCTTAAAGTTTGCTCCATCTTTCCGCCTGCAACTTGATGTGTATGTTTGTATGTTTGTGTGTTTGTGTGTGTGGGTTTGTGCTGGAAATTATAAAGTTGTTGACGTTGCCTGTTTTGGTGGCCAAACAACTTTTTCAAGTAAATTAAGGGGCAGGCAAAAGAGCGCCATTTCCCATTAATTTAATTCATAAATATTCTTGAAGAGCATCAAACAGTCACGTCTCCGGAATCTCAATTTGGAAATGTAGACGTAAATAAAGTCTATTTGTCTGTCTTATTTTTTATGTGTTTCTATCAGAATACGCCGATCTCATTGACCATAAAAACTAAGGCCATTAAAGTTCTGTCATGTTGTTTAAGCTTGTTTCAAACTAAAATATAATTATAATACATATAATCGACAGAAACGAATCTCATTTGCAACAAAGTTAAGTCTCAGTTGGGACATGTTTCATCATTTTATTTATAGTACGTGTATGTGCGCTGAAAATTGCATAATGTGTTACAAATATCATAACAATTTTCGTAAAGTGAGTAAAAAAAAAAACAGCTAACAAACTCATCAAAATTTTATTTATTACATTTATTTTTAAGAATGCCACAACCAATTTTAAAAAGGTTTAAATTATTTTTAAGAATGCCACAACCAATTTTGAAAGGCTTTAAATTTTCTAAAGTCCAAATTTGTAGTTCGTTTAATGGCATCCTAGAGTAATGATGACAAATGTAAGCAAACCTCTAAGTATAAAATGATGTAAACTAAAAAAAAAAATTTAAAGTTTCACCATAGAAAAGTTCTTAAAGTTGTTTATGGTTACTAACATAATAATAATTGAGATATAAATAAAAGTTGGTGCATTTTTTTTCAAAAACAAATCATTTTGGTTTAAAATGTCGCACAAAATATTTTTATAAAGTTATAAAGCAACCATAAGAAACCGTTAAGTAACTGCAAATCTCGTCAACTCTCTACAGCTTTTAGTTGTTGTTGTTTTCGCGAGTCGTTGGTGTGTGTGTGTGTGTGTGAGTTAATGGTAGTGTGTTTGTGTGTGTGTGTGTGTGACTGTTGGTTGTGTGGTGGTGTCCTTAGTCCTGGGTTTGACGTGTTGGTTATGCACTGTATTTAAATTGCGCCAACATCGTGTTGTCATGTGAAGTTTGGTAGTATCCTTAAGAGCGTCGCTCACAAAGTTGCCAACCAAAAATGATGACAACGAGACCTACTAGGACCATACCAGAGCTCTACACTCAAAGAAACATATTACCTTTATTTAAGAAATTCGAATAAATTGTTTAATAATCAAAAATATTTTGCTTTATTTAAAAATAAAATATCCTATAATTTATTTGAAGAAATATAATATAATAAATATGGAAAATGTTTTTTTTTTGCTCTTAAAAATAAAGAGAATGATTTTTCGTTACAGTCTTTTGAAAGTATTTTGTCAAAATTACCACTTGATATTTGAACTTATTTATTTCTTACATTTTAGTGGAAATGTTTAAAATTTAAAATAAAATATCCTATTATTTATTTGAAGAAATGTAATATTATAAATATGGAAAATGTTTCATTTAAAAATAAAATATCCTATTATTTATTTTAAGAAATATAATTTTATAAATATGGAAAATGTTTTTTTTCTCTTAAAAATAAAGGGAATGATTTTTTGATACAGTCTTTTGACAGTATTTTGTCAAAATTACCACTTGATATTTGAACTTATTAATTTCTTACATTTTAGTGGAAATGTTTTAAAAGATAGAAATTTTTTTCTAGTTTTTTTTTTTTAATAATTGCCATATAATGTACGAAGTAATTTTCTTCTTAAAATAGAATATGGTAATTATTTCGTTGAGTGTCTGAGTCAGGTTTGATGCCGTTGCCAATTCAAAATTGCCAAAGCGAAGCGAATGTCCAGCGTTTAGTTTATTTGACATGTGTCGAATGCAGCTGCAACAACGTCGATGAAGGCAACAACAACAACAAAGAGTTGATTGCACAGCCGCAGCTACTTCAGGTGTGATGAGGTCCTTTTGGCCAGTCCTTTTGGCCAGGCCAGGCCAGACGTATGGTATTGGCGACGAGTGTTGGCTCTTAGTCAAGGTAAAGTTCTAATCAATTGCTGTGTCTCGAATGCACTTTCAAAGCTCCGCAAATGTGCCCAACTTACGTGCATACAACACACACAGATAGACATTTACAGTAACACGCACACGCACGCACACACACACAGATACACACAGACACAGAGATACACACTCACACAGTTACAATCGTATAGGCTCAAAAGCAATTGGCCAAATGGAATTTCAAGTAAAATCCAGAAACGTGACATGATTTGAAAACCGAAATCGAATACGAGTAAAAAAAAGGCCAACTGACTGACTGACTGACTGATTGACTGACTGACTGACTGACACGCATGGACTCGCACCAGTGTCAAGGCTCATAACACATTCATACATACATACATATGTGTCTGTGTGTGTGACTCTGTGTGTGTGTGTGTGTTTGTGTGTGTGTGTGTGACAGTTAGTTGTTCATTCGCCCATTGGCAAAGCGACCAAAGACCGTGCTGCGCAAATTAAATCAACTTGAATCAAAAAAGATATTTTTTTGGAAAGCATTACATTTTTTTTTTTTTTTGAGTTACAGTTTTAACACCAAAATGCGAAGCGGCATTTCTTAAATTAAAATAAAACCTTTTTCGATAACCTTTTAACCATTCATTTAAATTATGAGTATCAAAAATTGAGCGCTTAGTTGAAAAATTTTAGTTCTTGTTAAAAAAGATCCAAAGTGCAAATTGAATGGCTGTTAAAGCAGTTCTGTTAAATCTGTTCTGTGCTGTTAAGGCTGTTAAGTCATTTCACCGATTAACATGTACAGCCAATACTAGAAAAACAAACTTAACTCTTAATTTATATATGTTATTTAGTTACCATCTTCTGGAAAAACTTTCTTTAAAGTGTACTTTATTTTATTAAAATTCATCACGTACACAGAGAGAAATTCTGAAATTCCGGTATAAAATCTATTAATGCGGTAATCCTGAATATTTTCAGCCAAGTAAAATATACTTGATTAAAGCAATATTTTTCATTTGGCTTTTAGCAAATATATTGATTTTCGAGGCTCTATAAGATTTTTTTAATTAGGTCAAATGTTTTAGGCTTCTTTGATTTTTTTGATGTTTAGTAGCTGCCTTTTTATCTGCAATAATTATAATAATTAATATAACATAATAATTAATTAAGCAATAATTTCCTGAATACTTACCTAAAAAATACAAATGCTGAAATTCTGAACTTGAATTTAGGAATAATTATTTATTTTCGTGTACATATAGTATTTATATTATACATCGTATAAGTTGCCATGTGTCGAATATTTTCAGTGGCATTCGTGCTAGGCAAGTTTGACTGTATTTCTTGTTCACTTACTTAAGTTGACACACAACAACAAAGTCGTCCATTCTCTGTCTTTGTCTCTCTCTCTTCCTTTTTTTTGCGCTCTCTTTGGCAGCTGCTGTTGCTTGTGCTCTTTCTTAAGCAGTGTATTGTTGTAGTTGTTGTTACTGATGATGTAGTTGTTGTTCTTGTTGTTGTTGTTGGCATTCTAAAATGCCAGCATGCGCGCCAGTAAAAAAAGCATTGCATACTTTTGTGCGATTTGAGTAAATAATTATACGAGCACGCAGGCAATGTAACTCTGTATAGGTGTGTGTGTGTGTGTGCATGTGTGTGCATGTGTGTGTATAGGTGTGTGTGTGTGTGTGTGTGTATTATGCCAGTCACAACATACAACAAGCAGCTGCTGCCCGCCACGCCCATTTGCCCATTTGCCCTTCAGTTTGAGTTTGGGGCCAAGTTTGACGTTCGACTGGCAGTTTTGGTCTCAGTTGCCGTTCGTTACGTTACGTTCGTTACGTTGTACGTTCGTTACGTTGTTGTTGTTTTGTGCGGCACGTGGCAGCAGCAGCAGCAGCAATGACGTCATCAAATTCAATTGATTGTTGTTGCTGTTGCTTTGAAGGGTCTGCTGCTTTGTTTTTGGTTTGTTGCTTAATTGTCAGTCGGAGAGAAGCGAGAACTTCAAAGAGAATCTTTGTCTCAGGTCCAGTTACCTGGGCACAGGTGTGTAAGCGACACAGAGAGAGATAGAGAGAGAGAGAGAGAGAGAGAGAGTGGCATGGAGAGAAGTAAGTTTGACAGAGAGCCAATAACAACAACAACAACAGCAAGATTGACAACAACAACAACTAGAAAAGTATCTATCACATTGACTTGTGGGTGCTGTTGGCTTTTATTTTTGGTCGTCGCATCATCGATTTTTGCGTGTCTATACAAAAAAATAAATAAATAAAAGCAGCCAGCAGCACACACACATACAAAGTCATATAAATCTATTCACACACAAACACACACACACACACACACAAACACACATAAGAAATCGCCATTGAAATTTTAACGTTCAATGCCAGAAACGTTGAAATTTTGTAATGTTGCTAGACACAACAGCTAGCACACACACACACACACACTCACATACGCACACACACATACGCACACACACATGCATATATACATTGACAGGTATGAAATCTTTTGAGTGAATTGCCGAATCACATAATTGATATGAGTATCGAGCTAACAAGCGAACTAAGCTAAAAGTGTGACCCAAACACTAACAAAAACTAGTGGAAAAGCCAACTGTCGAGAGAACTCGACTTTAAAAGACCCAATTCTAAAAAAACTCATAGATTAACATCGTTGATCTACTCAGTTTCCATTGACCTGAAGTTACTTCAAGCTCCGATAATTATTATTATATTAACTTGGCCCCAAATCTATCCAAAAGTCGGTTTGGTTCTTGTAACTCGTAAAAAGTTCGATTTTGTTGCCAAGTGTAATCCAAAAAAAAAAAAACTTGATCAGCGTAAACACTATAGAAGTATTCGTATTGTCACCAACTTTGTAGCTCTAGCTTTTATAAACTCTAAGATCTTGGTATATTCGAACATGAAAAAGCGAGTCTACTGTTGATGCTGAACAAGAATATATATCCATGTGTTTGTTAAGCATATTTCGACATACTTTATAGACCCTTTTAACTTTTTAATCACACGGTCTATCTACAACATCAAAAAACATTGTATAGGCAATCATTTTTGTTTAGTTTTCATAACACTCACACACACACACACACGCACACACACACACACACACACACACACGGGCACACAACTATGTATATTTATTTATTTCTGTATGTGGAGCAACACTTAGCTATTATTATTGTAGTGTTAATACGCTTAACAGCTTACAAATTGTTTACAATTGCTGCAAGGCACGCTTTAATGCACCACCGAGTGGATTTTGATTGTTTTCAATGAAAAGCTGCAACTAATAACCAGCAATTTATTTTTGCAGTTCACGTAATAAGAAAATAAGATTATTGTATATGTGATTTCTATTATTATATTTTTATTGTTGAGTCCACAAATTAGAGCTTACATAAATCTGAGAAACAAACTGAATGCATTTTAAATATTTTTTTCAGACGAGCTTCGAAAATAAGAAAATACAAGAAAAGATTACAATAGCATGTTTTCGTAGCTCATGTTTTTTTGTTAAAAATGCATGATGTGAAAGCTTGGAACAAAAAGTAAAACAAAACGTAGGCAAAGAAAGCATTTAAAGCAAACTAAAGATGATCTCAGCTAACACACATATTATGTCGAGACTCTGACCATAAAGGAAATACTTACTTATGTGAAAAAACATACTTGTTTTGCTCTGAAAAATTTAATTTAATACATACATTTCAACGAATAAAACATAGACTTCAACTTGTTCAACAACAGAAGCTAGATCTGTAAGCTAACATATGATATGTTATGTTAATTACCGGGTGAATGTTATGCTGAGTGTCTAATGCTGATTGCTATAGTGCTTCTATGTTAAATTACAGTGCATTTTACTGCATTAACATGTGATCCTAACAGAGTGTTAAATTTGAGTTTTAAAAATTAAATTTTACAGTTGATTTATTTTAAAAATTCTGCGTAAGCTAATGAAATGGAACGAAATAAATATAAAACAAATAAAATATGTCATTTTATTGAACGAATTGAGCGTAGCGTACAAAGAGAGAGATGCAGATAGAAAGAGAGAGCGAGTGAAAGAGAAGGATATTTAAGTGCTTCCAGTTTGTTGGCTTGTTAAGCTAACAATTTGGTGAGTTAACAGCTTCAGACTGCTGCCATTCATATAAATCGCTGTTGTGGGTGATAGAAGAGGAAGGGGGTGGAAGGATAAAGGAGGTGGAAGCAGCATCTGGAATACTTTTGACTGTTTAACAGTTTCATTAATTTTCGTGCTGAATGCGACACATTTGTGCAGTGATTCCATTGTATGCAACAGTTTTCTTTGTAGCACACTCAACGGACTCAACACACACACACACAGAAATACCTACTGGACTCACAAACAACAAAAAAAAGGTGTATTGATTGATATCGATTCAGAAAAGCAAACTGCGTGCTGCGTGTCGCCCGCTGCGTGAAAAGAACGCATGAACTACATACATATATAACAGCAATATTACACAGAAAAAATTTAGTCTAAAATTTAAGTTTAATATTCTTAAAAACAATATTAAAACATTATGCTAATAAAATGGCAGCGCCTTAACTTAAAAGAGACTTGAAAGCCTACAATATTATATCTAAATAAAAAATACTTTTACTGATCTACTAGAATCAAAACATTGATGAGCTAAATCGAATTAAGTAGTTTGTACTTAGTTAAAGATAATGTAGAATAAGCGCATGTACTTCTGACTCCTTACTGACATCAACTTGTTCAACAACAGAAGCTAGATCTGTAAGCTTACATATGATATGTTATGTTAATTACCGAGTGAATGTTATGCTGACTGTCTAATGCTGATTGCTATAGTGCTACTATGCTAAATTACAGTGCATTTTACTGCATTAACATGTGATCCACTAGAATCAAAACATTGATGAGCTAAATCGAATCAAGTAGTTTGTACTTAGTTTAAGATAATGTAGAATTAGCGTATGTATTTCTGACTTCGCATTGAATTCATTTTATTCCGGATTCCCTGATTTTGTTTTCGGTGTAACACAAGCAACAACAGTTGTTGCAGTGTCCACACACACACATACACACAATAATTGATGACTGACGATTGACATTCAACAAAAGACACGCGCTAAAGTCGCCAACAAACGACAAACGACAAGCGGCATGTGGCATGTGGCATGTGGCATGTAGCAAGTGGCAAAAGGCAACCAAAGAGCAAAGCGCAACAAATGCTACTTTTTTATTTCAACTGCAACTTTTTTGCCACACTCTCTGTTTCCCCTCACTTTCCAACTCTCACTTTCTCTCTCTCTGTTTTTTATTTGCTATGTTCCCGTTAGTCTCAATGTCAGCTGCAGCTGTTGCCTCATCCGTCGGACAAGCGATTTCCGTTTCCGGCTCCCACAACTGTTCCCATTGTTGTTGCTTCTGCCATTGTTTGCTCGGCTTTGCTACTGAAAATGCATCAGCAGTAAATACATTGGATGCCCTACAATAAAAAAAGAGGTGGCCAGAGGAGCGGGGAGGGGGGAGGGGAAGGGGTAAGACTTGCATGGATTCGCCAGCTTTCACAATAAACTTCACTCCGAGAAGAATGTGCCAGCTTTTGGATACCTTTCAACTCAAACTCAAACTCAAACTATGTTTCAACTCAGCAGGTGGTTCAACTGTTCTTCCGTCCAATGAAAATCTACTCCGATTTCCCCCTCACTCTACTCCTCACTTTTTGCACTATTCTATTCCCTATCGAAATTCGACTTTCATGCGTTTTGTGGGCTTCGAAAAATATTGAAAGCAAAATCTATAAACCTATTGAGCGCCCAGCTGCCCGGAAACATTTATTCAGTTGTTCATTTTGTTTAGTTTTTGTTTTATAGTATATATAAATCTCTATATGCATATGCATGTTTCTCTATATAATATATGAATGCTAGAAATGCCTGCATTGAACAGACATATATAAAATGACTTATAGCAACCATGACCATGACCCATAAACTCAAATGAACTTTGGTTTTTTATTTGTACTTTCTGTAGGGAAACTTTCTTATATAAAATGTAAACAGCTAATGTGAATAATATAATACATTGATATAGAATAGGTCTAGGAATTTGAATAGATTTATATTGTAGGGAATTTGTAATTAAAAATTTAATGTTAAATAAAAAAAAATATAAAAAAAAAATTCGACTCTTTTTATAGATTTAAAAAATTCAAGATACTGTTAAAAAAAACGACTTCAGACAACAGCTCTTGAGAATACTTTTTACTTAATTAAAAGGTTAATTATTTTATGTCAATAAATAATTTTAATGAATTTTTTTTTCATTATTTTTGTATGTGTTTATTTTCTACTAACGAGTATCTCATCTTAGGTGTACTCAAAGAACACTCTATAATTTCGCTTTGGCCTTACAACGTTCATCTGAAAATGTTGCAATAATAACTTTCAGTTCAGTTCAAGGCAGCTTTCAGCTTATGTCTTTACGGTATACAAAAGAAATCTGCTTCAGCAATAACAATGGCATCAAGTTCTCTGAAAACCAGTTGCGTTTAGCACAAATCCGCAATGTGTGTGTAAGCTGCTTTCGAAAAGTAGATATTAAGTCTGTTCTGACTTTTGGTTTCGCAACAATTTCATCACACATTTGATCAAATTTTTGCGGATCAAATTTATCGATTATTTTGTTCAAATACGCAATTCGAAAAGTAAAACTGAGAATATCTACAACAATTTCATACTCGGTTTAAAAGAATCCAAAACTGTTTTTTTCCTAAATTTTGTTATTATTTATTCAAGAATTTTCTTATAAATAATTCCGCAGGCGTTTGCGAATTTGCGGGAAATGTGTAAATTAGAACGTTGATTTTTCTGTTGATTGTATCAAGTTCATAACAAAAGGACACACAGATTTCTTGGAAATTCATACATTTATGTAATGTGTTGTTGGTTTACGGAGTACTTAAATTGAGATTCGATGCATTTATGATGTGTGGCCAAAAGGAATTTGCAGGAAACCCAAAGTAACCTGTAACCTTTAACCGATGATGTTTGGTTTGGTTAGTAAAAGGTCTCAAAATCAAATCGTCAACTTGAATTGAGACTTCGATTGTTGTTGTTGGGACTATATTAAAAGTTGATCTGCGCGTAACTTTATTAATTTGTTATCCCGTCACTTTTCGCTCTTATTGCGTTTCATTAAACAACTCCTGCAGACCTTTTTGAACCCCATCATACCCTATTCCCCTGGGCAGGGGAAGGGGAAGGGGTAGGGGAAAGGGAAAGCCGAGCGTCTTTGTTGTTGTGGAGACCACAGAAATTAATTACCGGATTAAGACAACTTCATTGGCCAAAAGGCCGTGTGGCCAGCCTTAAAAATCTGTCTCTCTGCCTCTGTCTCTCTCTCTCTCTCTCCCTCTCTCTCTTTCACTCAGAATGTTATTTTCACATCTCTGCAGTTGTTGTTGCTCTCGTTGTGTTCTTATTATGAACATTTAATGAGAAAAGGTCACGCACACAGAATGCCGTCTCCCTCTGACTTAACCCCTAACCTCGGGCAACTATCTATGAGGAATGGGGGGGGGGGGGGGAGACTTTGGCAATTTCAAGTGGCTGCCGCTGCTAAATTAAGTGCCGAACTTAAATAACTCGAATTAAACATTAATAGCATACTTAAAAGTTTTCGCTTTTCGTTTCATTTCAATTCGTTTCGTTTCGTTTCGTTTTTCTTCTTATTTCATTTTGCTGCGTTTTGTGTTTCATTTTGTTTTTTTTGTTGTTTTGTTTTCTTGCTTTTGTGCTTTGCTTTTATTATTAGATTCCCATTTTGTCATTCCCTCTCCTTCAATCTGGCTTTTGGGCAATTTCTCTGCCGCGTTTTGGGAATGCCAATTGTAACGGCATTTTCAAATGGATCACACGCCCTGCGACCTTTAACCCTCGACGTTTTTCATCTTTCTCGTGGGCAATCAAAATGTTGAAAATACAAAAAAAACAAAACAAAAACAAAAAACTCACATCCAAACTCAGCTAAGCTCTGGGAGCCCCCAAAGTAAACAAGTGCATAGGCTTAAGATGTATTTGGTTGACTGTGTAATACCCTGTGCATTGTAGATATAGTTAAATTAGACGTATAAAATGTGTTTAAAATTGAAAAAAAATGTCAGTTTCGATATAAATAAATAATAATAATTAGGTTAGACATGGGTTAAATTTTTAGGAAAACTTCACTGTACTTTAGTTTTTAAAAAGGAAAATTCTTTGTATTTATTTTTAAACTAACTTTTCTCTTTAATTAATATATAATTATGTAAACAGTGAAACTAGTGTACAAAAAACACAGTGAAGTTTCGAAGTAGCTTTAGAAATTTTGAATATAAATGTTAGTTAAGCTTAGAATGTACAGTATAACCTTACTATAGAGAATGTTAAACACTTATTTTTATAGACAACATTTTGAATTATATTTGAATACTTGCAAATTCTAAAAGTTTTCTATACGAATACAAATACATATAAAAATAATTTGAAATTTCTATGAATTATGGTGTTTTATTTTTGTAAAATTAATAAATAAGGTTTCACTTCATACCTGCCTGGCTTTCTACAGGGTATTCGAAGTAACGCAGCTGAAAGAAAAATGGAAATATACTGCTTAACATTTAATTAACAGAAATGAATTGGCAAAAAATTGTTTGAACACATGTCGAAGGGTATTGGCATTCGAGATCATCAGTTGAACTTGACTGTGGGTCTGTTAACTTGGCCAAAACACGCTTGGGTCACTTTTCAGCGTCTTTGATTCGAATTTGAGTCGTTGCTTGAGCTTGAGTTCTATTTATGCAGCTGTTTGTTTATTTGGTTCTGTTGTGAATTCATTGTCAACCTTTTCTCGGTGTCGCTTGTAAAATGCCCGAAGGGAAAGAGAGAGATTGAGAGAGAGAGAGAGAGAGAGGAAAAGAGGACTGTCTTTGTATTTGTGCTCTGGTTGTGGACCAAAAAATGATTATGCAAAATGTCTCAAAAGCGCCCGCAAATGTAGCTTAACGGACAAAAAAGGCTAACAACTAGGGCAACAATATATATAGTATATATATATATGAGAGACTATGGGACAACAGATAGGCAAGGGGTATGAAAAGGGGAAATAATGCTGTGTGTGTGTGTGTGTGTGTGTGTGTGTGTGTGTGTGTGTGTGTGTGTGTGTGTGTGTGTGTGTGTGTGTGTGTGTGGTTGGCTGCTCTCATATTTTTGTTGCTGTCGCATAATTATAATTAAATTCAAAGTGCGCTTAATTATGAGTGCCGTTGCAGAGCTCGAGGGAAATAATAACTAACACAACACACACACACACATATATATATACCCATAATACATTGTTATGCTGAGGTTACTGCTCCCTTAAGAATCAGCACACTATGTTATCCTGACTCTCTCTCTCTCTCTCTCACTTTCTCCTCCAGCGTCTTTCGGAAATTTCATTTCAATTTGGAATTATTTTTTTTCTTACAGCTTACAGCTGCTGATTCTATTAGTCACTTGTTGTTGTTGTTGTTGTTGCACATTTATTGATCTGCCTTATATGAGTTGCACATCTGTCAGCAAGTGGAGCAGCTAATGAACCGCTAAAAGACACTCAAACCGACTGACAGACAAACTGTCAGAGTGTCAGAGTGTCAATGAGAAGTTAACAGATAAATTTGCAATGCTGCAAATTTGTGTTTTTCACTTTGCGGTTTTCATTTACATTTTTAATGCATTTCAAAACGCTTTTTTTAATTAATTTGTATTTTTGCACGTTGCAATTAACGTTGATTTGATACAAAATTTGATTGATTATAATAAATGCAATTTATTTTGAAATTGCATTAAATCAAATGAAATTCATTTTATATTTATTTATTTATTATAAATAATATAAATAAACATGTTGTTGACAATTGACATAAATTAATGACAGCCGATTTTTTTGGCTAATAGACTGTGAATATTTGTTGTTATTATCATATTTACATTTAATTACTTTTTTTTTTGAGTTTTTGAATAAGGGTCGGTTTATTACACTTACACACTGATATACAATAAATTTAAAATTAACGAAAACATTTTGATAGTAAGATTCTTGAATATTTTTGTAGTTTTTCCTAAA
Organism: Drosophila falleni; assembly: GCA_035045575.1. Lineage (NCBI taxonomy): Eukaryota > Metazoa > Arthropoda > Insecta > Diptera > Drosophilidae > Drosophila > Drosophila falleni. The sequence goes on along the minus strand of JAWNOV010000185.1, from coordinate 2,865,532 downwards.
TATTTAATAAACTTTTATAAATGCGAATAGGTTTATCGATACGTATTGTCAATGTTGTTATTACAAACAAAATTTAAAGTATGAGTAATTTCAACTTTAGGTGGACTGTTAAGACGCAGATTTAATTTAACTAACTCAATTGCCAGGTTGCAAATTCTTCAGATTTTTATTTTATTTTACTTTTTTTTGTATTCTTTTTTTCATCGTTCGCTTCTCTTAATTTTAATTACTTGAAACGCGCACCGAAAAAAAAAGAAAACTCAGCTCAGCTGATGCGAAAAAGCGCCAAAAAAACATACAATAAAAAAGAAGAGAAGTAAAAAGAAGAAGAAGCATTGCCATTGTTGTCACGCTAAATTGTACTCACACATATGTAAATATATATGTATATATATGGAGATATACACCCACATGTGTGCTTGTGCACTGAAAAAAGACCAAGTTTTAAGATCAAGAACATTCATCTTAAATATTCTGTTCTTAAAATAAGATTATTTTAAGACCAAATTTCTAAAACTTAGATTATTAATCTTGAAATCTAAATATAAGAAAAAAATTTTTAAATTGTTAGAAAAGTAGAAATAGGTTCAAATATAATAAATAAATATAATAAAACAAATGCACATTGGGCCCAATTGCCGTTTTTTTGGCATAAAGTCGAAAAATGCATTGAAAAGAAAATCACTTCTAATGTTACAGATTTGTAGTAGATAGTCTATATATAAAGAATCGATAAAAATATCGATTTTTTTTAAAGCCCTAAAATTTTTATCGACTTTCAAAGTCAGCTGTTCAGAGAGCGGTCTGTTTTTATGAAATTGGCGTGAAATTTTTGTTGACTTTGTGTGCGTCTAACTTTTTAACCCTTGGACTAAAAGTAAATATTTAAAATGGAAATTGAAGGCCAGGGTATGTAGAATAGCAAAACCAAACTTGTTTTCTTATAAATAATTGTTTTAATGTTATAAATGTGTGTTATTTGTATGTCCAATAACAGAAATAACTTAACCAAAGGGTTCGTCTTTTGTAGACCATACCTAATTTGGCGCAGGGTTGCGCAACATGTAATGTATGTTAAATTAAAGTTGAATATGTGTATTAACCTTTGGTAATAAACTTTTATCCGGCTTTATCCGGCCTTGGCGGTACTTTTAACTTAAAGATAAGCTTTAGTTAGAAGAATCCGAATTTTTATAAGTTGTTTTTTGTATATTTTACCTTTATATTTTTTTAAATGTTAAGAAAACTAGTTTTAATTTAATATCTAACTAACTTCTTACATTACATATAAAGAGAAATTAAAATTTATCTATTTTTATAATTACCATACGTATACGCAATGTGTACTTGTATGGGCGGTATGGGTAGGCGTGTCCAAAATTTTCAATTTTTTTTTCTACGTTCTAAGCTATTTGTATTAGTGATATATACAAAGTTTCAGCTCGTTAACATCATTTTTAGACTTTATGCCAAAAAAACGGCCATTGGGCCCAATGTGAAATGGTGTCACCGTGGTGCTCTGGTTAGAGAGGCCGCTTCAGTTGTGAAGCAGTAGGCGGCGGTTCAAATCACACTCGTAACTAAATAAAATAACATTTATAAAATTATTAAAATAGAATAAAATGTAAATAAATCAAAATTTAAAAATAAAAAAAATTAATTTTAAATATAATTTTAATTTATTTATGTTTTAGATTTTAATTTTAAGAACATTTATTCTTAAAATAAGAACTTGGTCTTAATTGAAATGTTCTTAAAATCAAGATGTGTTCTCTTAATTTAAGAATTTTATGTTCTCGACGCATTTTTTAGACCAAAAATCTTAGCTCTGAGACCAAAATCTTGATTTTATAACATTTTTTTTATCAGTGTGTATGTGTTTGTGTGAGTTTGTTTGTGCCAGTTTTATATGCGACTTTCTTGACTCACACGACATGTTCAACGCCTGTCTGCCTGCCTGTCACAATGCCAGTATGCAAATGTCAACTGTAGACTGTAAACTTCCCCCCTTTGGCCCCCTCCTTTATATGTGTGATGTGTGTGGCCTTTTAGGCGTATCGTTTAAGCGCCTTTTGCCACGCGTCGTATGCGTAACTTTTTAATTTATATTTAAATGTTGCCAAGTTGCGCAACATATTCAGTTGCCATAAAACTTTGTGCAGTGTCATCAATGACATGTTGACCTCCCTTTACTGCCCAACTTTTTATTTTGTTAACTTCTTTGTCCCTCTATCTTCTTCTTTATGTCTCCCTGTTTGCATCGCCTTTTATATTGATGACCCAAGAAGATTTTTCACAAAGACACAGCAAGTGGACAGCTGCTGTGACTTTGTCTCTTTCTCTGCCCCCTCTCTCTCCCTCTCTCTCTCTCTCTTTCTCTCTCTCTCATTTCCTCTCTTTGTGTGTTTAATAGCTGCACATAAAAGCTTTGCTCTGAGCCTAAAAGTATGCTAAACATATCAATAAAAACCTAACAATGACGAAGCGTTAATGCAAAAACGCGTGCGTTTGCCATTAAAGCCAAGAAAAGTTCTGTGGGGAACAGGTTAAATGGGCAGAGGTTGTAGGTCACGGGTCACAGAGGGTACAGGAAGTTGGGGTGGAAGGGGAACTGACTGACTGACTGACTGAAGCAGTGCAGACAGTTGAATTGATAGTCAAAGCTGTAACCAAGTTCCATTTTTTGTAAAGCAGCTGCTGCATATGCAATGTATGTGTGTATGTGTGTGTGTGTGTGTGTGTGTGTGTGCGAGTGTGTGTTTGTGTGAATGCGTGACTATGTGTGTGTGGTTTCCTGAGGCAGCTTTTTGTTGCTTGGCGCCTGCATAGTAATAAGCAGAAAAGCAACTGAAAGAAAAGGATATTAACGGTGTGCTGCACTGAACAAAAAAAAAAGAGTTTGATTCATAAAATCAAGAATATTCGTTAGAAATCCAAACCAGCTGAAAGTCTACCAAGTCTCCATACATTTTTGGGAGATTTTCGACAACGCTGAATAATTATTTTATTTTTTAAATAAACAATCTGTAATCGAAATATTCAGAGATATATACAAATACTTAAATGAGTGGTCTTACAATTAATATGTTTTAACTCTTTATAGGTTTTTAGATTATCATTGCATTTTTTAGACGAAAATTCAAAACTGTGAACTCAAAAATTCAAAAAATTCAAAACTAAGAATTTCGTATGTAAAATGCGTAAGAAGTTAAAAATTTGAGAAATCATTTTAATTGCTCGATCACTTATTTTGGAAGATTCGTATATTTTGTACTTGTTGTGTTTTATGAAATAGAACATTTCAGAATCTTAAGTATAGAAAACGTTTTTTTTTCAGTGTACTTATAGAGGTAAATTTTACTGTGTGAGCCTTTTTCACTCTTCTTTTCGCATTTCGCATCGTTCTCATCTTTTTGCCTGTGCTGTTGCATATTTCATGGCAATACCCAAATGCCGCACTTAAGTCAACAACATCAACTCAGATGCAATCCTCAGACTTTGTGTCGCCTTCAAGTGGCTGAGAGCGTGGCGTGCAAATGCTTAAATTGGCTTAAACGCATTGAAGTTCCCTCATCCTCTCTCTCTCTCTCACACTCTAGCTCTCTCGCTCACTTCCTTTTTCAGCTGTAAGGCAACAGGATGTTACAGGATGAGAGCTTTGGGCGTCTGCGGATGTTCATAATGCGCTTTTTATTTAACCAAGGCTACAACTAAGAATCTCAATTCCTCAGTCAGTCAGTCAATAAGCATATGTGTGTGTGTGTGTGTGTAAATGTCACAACTTCTCAGCCTCAGTTAGCATATCAAATAGTTTATTGAATTAGCCTCGCATATCAGCTACTTACAATTAGTTGACTGTGTATCAGTCTCATATGTTATGTTTAAGTGGCACATGATTGATTGTGATTAAAGAGCTGCTTTAAGCAGCTTGACTGATTTAAATCTTTTTTATTCGATTTTTTAAATTTATCTGATAATTAAAAATTACATTTGTTGAATGCCAAAACTTATAACAAATATTAAAGCGTGGTCTTTTAATTCTTTTTCAAGTGTCATGTAAAAAAGTAGAGAGCATTCTCTGTTAAGATAATGTTACTGAACAAATGATAGGATTTAAGCCAATTACTTACTTAAGTATGCATCGCTCCTTTAGCTGCAATATTTTTAACATTTCCTCATTGAAGAGCATTTGTGGAATCTCTAAAATGCCTCCCATACACTGGGCGTAGGCAGAGATTCTCTCGTTTTTACATTTTTTACATTCTCTGTTAACCACATGTTAATAAAATAATGTTATTGTCTGTGCAATATATGCTTGTCTAATTTCGGCGTTGGAATGTTTTAAAATACTTTAAACATTCTCTCATTGAAACAAAGGAAAAACTCGCATTCCTTAACATTTTTGACATTTTTAAAATGTTTTCAAAGTATTTGATCCCTGTGTCCATTAAAAATGGTCTAAAATGGATATAATGTGATTGACAAAGTGCATGTAAAGGGCAGCAGAAGGCGTGGCAGACCCCACAAAATATATATTCTAGAGTACAGAGCACAGGGTATCCTATTGTCGAGCTTCCTCGACTGTAGCCGCACCTCAGAGGTAGACGAGCAAAGTGAGCAGGAGGCGGAGCCCCCTTGATTTTTTATGGACGCTTACAAATTGTGCAGTTCTTAAGAGTATCATTAAAATTGAAAGCATCAATTTGATGGTCAATCAAACATAATGGAATCAGATAAATGTTGACAATTTGAAGTGTTAAATGTGTAACCAAATATCTAGTAAAAGTTCTGTTGAAAAAAAGCTGTCAAGTTGATTTGACTTAAAATATTAACAGTTCATGTTACTAACAATAACATAACATACAATGTAGATTAACATTAATTTCGGGTAAGATCATTGAGTGTGAACATGTTAAGCGCTTATCTAAAGCACAACAGCTGCTCTCCTAGAGGACGTTAGTGTCGCTACTCGACGCTAGATGTCCACCCGCTACCGTGACCGTTTATGGTCACGCATTTAGAGGGCACTTTGGAATTTTAGTGCTCAGCCTTTTAATGGGCTTTTGTGTTGGTTAATTTTATGACCACACAGAACACACGCATTCCCATTCTATGTGGTCATTGTTGCATGCCAGTTTTTCTTGTAGATATGTACATATATTTATTTCTACCCAAACTAGACCCCTTTGAAAAGGTAGAGGAAGCTTTGCCTATGAAAATATTAAGTCAATTGTGTCATAATATGCGAGAACGCATCGTAAACTGTGCGAAAATTAAGAATAATGGAAGATGGGATTTTTGAAGGGACGGGAAAGGGGAATGGATCTTTAGGCGGTGGCAGACACTTTTTTTGGGGACACGTTGCGTATGCGCAATATGAACCATTTTCAACCAAATGCAAACATAAAATGTTAATAGCACTAAATAACCAAAAAGACCCATACTGGTGTGCGTGTGTGTGTGTGTGCTTGTGTGTATAAATATGAAAATAATATATTCTTACTGAATATAAGTTAGCCAAAATGCGAACGATAAAATGAGGGCTCAAATCAAAAGATGAATAAGCGCATTTTGGGAGGCTTAAGACTAATAATTCCAACTATTATTAGAGCAACAACTTATGCACTTAATATTCAAACCCGAGAGAATTCACTTTGTTAGTAGCTTGAGGCATAAAAGTTGAAAACTGAAGCAGCACGTGAATTATGCATGAACTTAACTTCTTACAATACTGCCTCTGTATATATATATATGTGTGTGTGTGTGTGTGTGTGTGTGTGTGTTTATGTGTGTTTGTTGTGACTAACTCCGTGTGTGTTTGTGCAACGTTACACGATTTGGGTCACAGTAACAAAATCAATAGCACAGGCTTGGCAAACCAGTAAAAACATCACCTAACTTAAGTCAAGTTCTTTTGCCGACGGCGAGATGTTGCCAGCGTTGCCATATCGTTGTAAGTATTTACTGCAACCGTCACAATGCCACACAATGCAAAACTGACTGTCAGTCGCTGTTCGCTGTTCAGTTGCAGCTAAAACTTTCTAAACATCTTAGACATACTTTGCCTTGACTTACAAAACTGAAAACTCCAGGCAACGAAATAGAAAGTTACTTAAATAAAGAAAATACATCTGCTGAGCTGTTGTTCTTCTGCAATGTGAGTAAACCGGTTCGTAGGGAAATTTAAAGTAATTAAATTAGACAGTCAAGGAAGCTGTCAAGTGTTAATACATGTATTTGGAAATAATACAATATTAATTGGTCTGATATGTTGAACTAAATGAAAACGTTAGCCCAAATAAGGTAGCCAAATTTATGGTTTTAGGTAGATTGATAGAATTTTGGTTTATCAACTTAATGAGTGAAATAATAACAGTTAATTTCAAAAAATCGAATGGATTTAAAATAAATTAAAATCCGCTGAAATGTTGAAATTTGGTAAGACATTGTTGAAGATTAGTTTAAATATAAGTTCAATTGGTTCTATGGCATACATATCAGTAGCAAGACATTGAATCGCATTTCCTTAAAGGTTTGCAATATCTTTTAAGTTTCTGAGTAATTTTTCACAATTTAGTGCAGATAGCCGACATAAATTGCTTGATAAATTGTTTAGCCTCACTGTTGTTTACTCTCTCACATACACACACACACATGCACACACACATACACATGCACACACAGATATAGAATTAGGAAAGCTGTCATTGTATTTACATCTTTCGCATCCGCAGCCATTGGCAAAAGTTAATTCCGTTTGCATTGGGATTTAAGGAATAGGTCTGCCAAAAAAAAAACCGAATAATACAATAACAAACTAGCCTTGCTCGTGGTGCTACAGTCGAGCATACCCGACTGTCGTAGACCCCGTACTTACTATGGCAAAGGCTAAGACTGATTTTCGTCCGATTGGTCCTATGGCAACTAGCTATATAGAGGAACCTGTATACCATATACCAAGTTCGGTGTCTCTAGCTCTTCTAGTCTCTGAGATCTCGGTGTGCATACAGATGGACATTGCTATATAAAATCGGCTATTGATGCTGATCAAGAATATTTATACTTTATAGGTCACATTCTTAAAAACAAACTTATTCGACCACTGTACTTTTTTTAAGTACGTGGTCTAAAAACATAAAGTGAGTGTAAAGAGGACAGTCACATAAAGTGAGAGTGAGAGTGTAAGAGGGAGAGAGAGAGCGCTAGTCATGCTAGGCTGCTTTATTTTATCGCCTATTTTTTCTTCATCTTCTTCGCTTATTCTCATTTCTCGCTAGCTTGCTGGCTCGCGTTCTTTCTCTTTCTCTTTTATTTTTTGGTTTATCGCAAACAAAACAAAACGTAAAGCAAACACATTTTCTCTACACAAATTTACACACACTCCAACGCACACACGCACACACGCACACATGCCGACACTCATACACTCAATACTGTAGCATTGCTAACACATTTGTATGTAAATATGAAAAGTTCAAAGCACATACACTTAACGTTCTCAAACAGACACACACACACACACAAACAGACACACACAAGCACACTCGCACACACACATACATCAGCTCATACATCAACATACATACACATGCTCACATGTCGGCTACTTGTTATTTTCAATTGCTGCGCCTTTTCGCTATGCTACACTTTTTTTCTTTACCCGGTAACTATGGAATATGTTCAAAAAGGGTATTTGCATTTGTATAGAAGGCATCTCCAACTATGTTATATATGTAAATCTGTTATATCTATGCTTGATCAGCAACAATATATCCATAACTATTGTTGTACACAGGATATCTTATAGGCGAGCACACTCTGCTGAAGTATTATAATTTGTTTTTTTCCTGCTTGCCTCTCAACTTTGGCTTAAGCGACCGCTAAGCTGTTAACTGTATGTGACGGCGCTGTAGACAGGTGAACTATGATTAAAAAAAGAGATGAAGTTAGACAGAGAGAAAGAGAGAGAATGAGGTATAACTGTGACTGACCATTAGCATCAATTTCCAAAAAAAAAAGCAATGAAGCCATTCAAACAGTGCAACTTTTTTAATTCCAACGAAATCTGATTAGAATGCTTCACATTATTAAAATTTAGACCCAAAATATTTGGTATCATTGCTTTTTAAAAGTTGAAAAAAAAAAAATAACTCAAACAAAGAAAACTTTATTTATTTTAACAAAATTATGCAGATCATATTTTGCAGCTGTAGTTGAAGGATTTCAAAATATAATCTAAATCCATTTCATTTCACTGAATATTTACTTAGTTATTATTGCAGCAAGCAACGAAATTAGATATTTAATATTAAAATAAAGTTTACAAATATTACAAAAAATAATTAAATAAAGTTTAAGAATATGCTGAAAGTATTTTCATATAAAAATCAGTCCTAGTTGAACCTAGTTGAATACAAAAGTAAACTTTATATATAGGTTCCATTTTTAGTCACTAGCAAGAAAAAATGTCCACCAACTAGTGACAAAACCAGAAGTGGCATCACTATTTGGCATATACCAAAACCAGCAGTTGTATTTTCAAATAATAATCAGTCCTAGTTGAACCTAGTTGAATACGAAAGAAAACTGTATGTATAGGTTTCATTTTTAGTCACCAGCAAGAAGAAATGTCCACCAACTAGTGACAATACTAGTGACAAAACTACCAGAAGTGGCAACACTATTTGCAGATACCAAAACAGCAGTTGTGTGAGCAATAAATATATATTTATATGGGCACATCGGAAGCATCGTTGGCAAGTTGTTGCCAACGCTTTGTGGCAGCTACTTTTGCCTAAAACCAAGAGAGAAAAACTTTGTCTTGGAATGCCACACACACACAGTCACACTTCTACACAGTTAACACACACACACACGCACACACACACACACACACACATCTTGATACACTTGTGTACACATTTGCGGCTCATTTGATCGCTGCGCTTGGCCAATTGGCAATGTGGTTGTATTATTTTTGGGCAGGAAGGAGAGAAGAAGAAGAAGACTTTCGTCTGCAAATATTTGGCAAAATGTTTGCTAATTTGACTCAAGTCCCTTTTCCTGACTTTCTCTCTCTCTCACTCTCACTCTCATTCGCTTTCTTTTTATCTGTGCATGTGTGTGTGTGTCTTGGCCATAAAACTTGGCAAAGCAAAACAGTTCTCGCATCCTTCTGTTGCTTTTCTCGACTTGCTCCTTGCCACAGATAATTAAAATAAGCCAAACGTACAAAGTTGCAACATGCCACAGTAATGTTGCTTGCCACTTCCCTGACCTTCAGAGCAAAGCTGCCACAACAACAACAATAACAATAGCAACAACAAATTCTTAATCTAGTGGCCTTATTAATACCAGAATTCATGTATTGAAATCAAATGTTCAGCTATTTATGAAATATACGAAAGAGGATGATAAAGAGGGGAAAAGCTGAGGAAAAAGAAGAGCTAGTGGAAAAGGAAAGCAGGACAAAAGAGGAAGTGATATAAAGGTAGGTAATAACTTGACAGGGAAATTGAAGAAATTCAATTTCAGTCACCGTCGTCATTTTGTTGCAGGGTATGCTCGACCGAGAGACACCTGGCAGATGCGCTGCTGATTTTCTTTCTCTCACTCTTTTTTTTTTCTTAGAAAATACTTTTTTCTGACACTTTCTGAATACAACTTACAAGTTTTTTTTTAATGTTAATTTTTCCCATAGACTATTCAAAATTTCATTCCTTTTTTACTAACTGTCATAGACTGTCTAAAGTCTAGACCTTCAACTAGACAAGTTACAAGTTGTTTTTAAAGTTTTTCTTTATCATTGGCACATTAATTTTGTATCGTATGATGTGCAAAAGATACCCATTAATCATGTTGCACATGAGATAAAATCCATACTTATGAGTTTGTTATTGTTTTGTGGGTTAACTAAACTCAATATTGCCGCTTGAACTGAACAACAACTGTTTTTTTTTTTTGGATAACATGTGGAAATGTAATCCAGTTGCAAACCGAGTATGCCAGAAACAATGTGGATTCATTTATCATTTGCTTCCCCATAAATGAAGCAACAGACAGACCAAAATACAGAAAGAATGAAAGAAAGAGATAGCAATAGAGATAGAGAAAGAGAGAAAGGGAGAAAGTAATGCTGTAGCTTAGTAAGTAAAACTTTCCTTTCTAATTTTGCCTTGAAATTGACATTAATGTCAGGAAATGTATGAGAAAAGAGCAGTGTATATAACATAGGCCAGTTTTGCTAACGAGTGTGCGTGGGTGCTCTCTATGTATCTGTGTGTGTGTGTGTGTGTGTGTGTTTGAGGTTGGGGAGAGGGTTTAGAAGTTGGATTGTTGTGTGTATGTGTGTGTGTGTTGAACATGTCGCCAGAGACTTCATTGGCAAGCATTGCTTTTGGCATGTCAGCCACGTTCCTGACAAGTTAGTTCCATTTTGGTGCGGATTTCATTTGATTTATTAATAAACAAAGTGTCACACATACATATATATATATATATATATATATATATATATATATATATATATATATATATATATATTTATATTGCATATATATATATATATATAAACTTCATGTAATTGATATGCTATTGATTTACAATCGCTGGCATATCAAAAATTTCTCTCGCATAATTATCGTCACAATTTTTTTATTACAAGTATTTCGACTCATTTCGCTCGCCAGGTGGCGCTGCTCTGCCAGTCTGTAATTTTATCGTGTTATCGTCGACCTTTCGACCTTTCAACTACTGACCATTTGCCAAAGCAAATTCAATAATATTCGTATCACTGATTTGCAACAAAACTTGCCACTTGATTTGTCCATTTCTGGCGCTCGAGGCCCACAGTGCGAATAACACGTTCATAAAAATGCTGAGTGTATGTGAAAAATAAGGGTGGGGAAGTGGGGAAGAGTGGGAGTTGTTGAAAACAGGGCAGCAAATGCCAAGAAATTGTCATTGGAAATGGGAATGGAAAAGACAAGACGGCACAGGATGCTGATTAAGTCGCAATTGTGGCAGTTGAGTTTTCTTTAGCCGAAATGATGTTGTTTGATTTTGCTTCAAGCAAAAAAAAACTCCTGAACACACATACATAGACTGTGTCTATGCTTTGCTTTGTCCCTTGGCTAAAAACTCATTAAATTACAATGAAAATAAGTCGAAAAGGCTACAGTCATTTGAAAATTGAGAAACCAACTTTTTAAAATTATTCAACACTTGCTAGGAGCATTTTCAAAATTATAAAAAAAGAGTTTTGTATAATAAAGTTTCTAAAAGAGTAAAGTGCAATCCTCGTCTTTTGCAAATGTTCTATGTATAAGAAGAAATAAGTGTACTTTATAGTACCAAATATGTCAGTACTAAGTATATATGCTGTGGTAATATTTAGCACACGTAGTCATAAGTAGTATGTAAGACTGTATTATATTGTAAATAGTGTTATTTATAAATTATATTTATCGCACTGTAAGTATAATTAATCATTTATCGATAACTATAAAGCGCCCTCTGGCGTGAATAAGAATTAGCTTAAGAACACAGGATTGTATTAAAAAATGCAGCAAGCGTCACTTTTAAAAGCGACGCCGCCCGGTTAAGACTAAATAAAATATAAAAGATCGGAAATCTGAGTGTTTATTAATTTAAATAACCCCTGACTATAATGCTTTTTTATTTTTGTATATATTTAGAGGGGACAATATCTTTATTTCCACATCAAGTACTCTACATACACTGAAATACACTGAAATACAAACTTACACTCTCAGACACGAAACGCACATGAACAATTCAAAAGCGACGCAAAAATAAACGAAAAATTGCTCAACGCCAGCAGCAACAACAACAACAACAATAACAACAACAGCATCAGGTGGCAACAAAACCAAAAATAACAATAACAACAATAACAATAATAATTGTGAAGATGTAAAAATAAGTGCAATAAAACAGCGAAAATATTTGATAAATGTCTGTTTATCAAGTGTTGTTGTTGTTGTTGTTGTCAGTTGTCAGTTGTTTTTCATTATTGTTCCATCTGTTTATCTGCCAGCACTTAATTAAATTACAAAAAAGCGACAACAACAACAAAGAGCATGATCAAAGAAGACTTGATAATTAAAAAATTAATACGAGTTTCTCAAAGTAATTTGACCGCAGTTATCTGCAGCATTTGAGAGACCGAAAAATATTAACAAAGTTGAGCGTAACATATTTATTACCAACTTTATATTGCTATGGCATTTTTGTTTGTTGAAACAGCCATATGTGGATATATAGTAGAGGAATGATACAACATTAAATAAATTAAATTAAAAAAGCATGGCAAATAAGTGTAGTTGGTAAAAAAGAAGCCTTTGATGCGCACAATCCTGAGTGAGTGAGTGGGTTATGATGATTCATAGTTGAGGTTAAGGGTTAAGGGTTAAGGGTGCAGATAGCTATGGGAACTATGGAATGGTAAACTGGGTGAAAGGCATTCCAGAGGATAGCTGTTTAAGGGCTGTTCAAGGGGATATATATTGTATATTGTAGCAATTTGGTAAGGTATGCTTTTTCCACATTTACAAACATTCTTTGTCTCTGATAAAGTGAGAAGCAATAAAAAAGCAGTAATCACAATATTTCTTTTTGTATTTACTATGAATCGAATTGATTTTTCTATTAAATTATTTTCTGGGAAACAAAGCAAAACAAATATCGGTTCCAGTACGTTCTAGAACAACTATTTCGGTAAAAGGTTTTTTTTTTTTGGTATCAGTTCTAGTTCGTACCGCTGCAATCATAAGTTAATTAAAAAAATATTTAAAATTAATATTTAAATTTTGGCTAGTTTGATTGAAATGTGAAACTTGAGATTTAATATCTTGATTTTTTTAATTTATGTTTTTTTTTAATTTATTTAATTTATTGCTTAAATTTCACACTTTATTCATATATTTCTCCGATTGTTTAAGTACTATATTTGAAGCAGTGTGATTTATACAAAGTGCTGAAAGAAATTTTTTTTAATTGGTTTCTCGCTCTTTCACCTGGAAATTTCCTTGATAGCCAATTTATTCCTATGAAAAGTAGCGAAATCAGATATCATTCTCTACCTTTTTTTCTGTAGTTTTTCTGGGAACTCATAAATGCTTAAACCTACGTGTATAATCTTCTTATGTTGCAGGGATAAACGTTTCTATTGAATTTTACACTTGTTTGCTTTGCTTCACAAAATATTTTAATGGCAAATATTTTCCAGAGAAATTCAGTAAAAATAAGCATTCCAACTTTTGCTTTATCTCTTTAACATTCTTGATCCATTGCAGTTGATGTCAACAGGTTCTTTGTGAGTCATTGCTTTTTTCACTTACAACAATATTTAGATTTCCTACGCATTTTTCAGACAAAAATTGTTGGTTTAGGACTTAAAATGTCTAAAAATACTGAAAAAACATCTTGATTTCAAACAGTTGTGAGGACAAATATTTTAGCATTTTTATGTATGTTGTAATTATTGGTATTCTTAAAGTTGTTATTTATAAAAAAAAAATATTTATATAAAAATATTAAATGCGTCAGTAGAATGTTTGTAATATTTAAAAACGGTCTTAGCTATCAGCGTAGTTGAGGAATAGAGACTTAAATTCTATTGCATACTTGTTGCATTCATCTGGAAGATGTTTTTTTTATAAAGCGCAGGAAATCAGTTATTGGAAACTTACCCTCCCTTTCCCTCTTTCCTCTCTTCTTTGAGTCTCTGTGGAAGAGGCAACGATAAGCTGTTCAATTGGGAAGGCTTTTGAACTATGCTAACATCTTGCAGCTTCTTGCAGCTTCTCTGTGCCTCATACTGTGGCAACAACTGTTGAAATTGGGCAGTCAAGTCTTCCTTATTCTCAAGAGCTTAAAGTAAGCTCATATTTATTTGATAAACTGCCTGAGGAAATCTAATTTGTATCTATGACTAAAAGCCCTATAATTTAAGCAATAAATAATGTAATGTAAATACTTGTACATTAATAAAGCTAAGCTATGCTATTAAGTTATTACACATTAGTATATATAATTAATGTTTTAAGTGAATAATGTGCTCTCTACTTTTGGGCTGCCTCATGTGAAGGGGCGAACCTAATGATAAGCTGTTATTATCGACCACAACCACAACTATAACATAACTATATATATAACTATAAATTTAATGCTACCACAATACTTAACTTATGTATGTTTGTGCATCTTGCGCATGCAATTCAAAAGTTGAAGTCAGGACTCTAAAAGAAGGACTTTGTTCATCACTGTAAATACTGTATGTAAAAACGTAAATATTTGTGTACAGAAACAATAAACAAACAAGGCAAAAAAAAAAGCGTTGGCCAAAAGGCGCCTGCTAAAAACCAAGCCCAAAGCCACCGAAACTTTTCATTTTACGATGCATTAAAAAAGGCCATAAAAACGAAACATTCCCTCACAACTAAAAACAAAACAAAATAACAGAAAAAACGTACGAATTGAAAGGAAAAGAAACAGAGCTTCAACAAATAAAACAAACAAAAACAGATGAGCTAAATCCACGCCTAAAACGGGACTGAGAATATGCCATTTAAAAACATACAGCATATGAACATATATACATATATATATACATATGTATATAAAAATAAATATAAAATATGTTTAGAGTCAAAGAAAAATAAGAAAGGCACTCGTAACTTTGGCATGCCGAAGCTTAAATACTCTTGCAACTTATTATTGGCTGTTGACATTGTTAAAAGTGATAACTTTATTTAAGGATTACATTTAATTTAAATTAATTTCAATTTTTGGCGTCCGTTAAAAAAATCTAGTATTTTTAGAAATAACTAACTAAATAACTAAAAATCAGTAAATGTTTCCTAAAGATTGTAAATTCCTGCGAAAAATGCAAATTAGAGAATTTTAGTTATATAAAAAAAGTAATACAATTTCCCTTTAAAACCAACTACATCTTGATATATTTTGTTTAATTTAATTTAACAAGTTCTCTATTTTAAAAAATTAACATATTTAATGACAAATTACGCATACACACTGCAAGAGTATAATGAAAGAAAGTACTTAATGAATTTTCTGCGAGAAGGCAATAAAAATACAAAAATTGCGCTGAAATCCAAGAAGCAAAAAAACAACAACAACAACAGTATAGGCAACAATAAAAAAATGAAGCATCTGTATGTATATAATATACAGATAATATATGATATATTTATATGTTTGTCTTTGTTGTTCTGAGCGCACATGTAATTTGTGTGGCTGTTGTTGTTGTTGTTGCTGCTGTTTTTATGGCCAAACTGGACGACGACAGGATATGACAGACAACAACAACAGCGACGACAGCAACAACAACAAAAACAACAACAAGAATAATGACAGCAACAATTGAAGATTTTTTGCCATCTCACGCATTTTACGAACCTATTGCCCATCAGCGTTAGTGTCAGCTGTAAATGTCTCGAAACGACAACAAAAACACAACAGGAACAGCAACAGGAACAGCAACAGGAACAACAATCAACATTATCGTTACAAGGTCAACTGGCCACGCCCATTGGAATTAATATAGATGCTGCCGGAGAAGAGAGTTTCTATCGCACCTCAAGTTTCCAGAGTGAGGAGTTGCTGTTGCACATGGAAACAGGACAATTGCAGGCCGAAACGGAGCTAATGAATGGATACAGGTATACAGACATTCATAAGACCAACATTCTACACAAATACGTATTCACATTGAAAGATAGCCACACAGTGCGTATACTTAATGTGAGTACTTAATGAATAAAACCGCTGCGGTCTCAAAGTGTTCACAATGTTTGCCTAATATGCATAAATTATTGTTACACACGCACACACACACACACACACACACGTACACACACAGAGATACCAACCAGATGCGATTTATCAACATGTCTAATTATGTATTCATCCAATAACATTTAACTAGTTAATCCCATTTATCAAGCAATTAAAACAATTAATTGAGCATTTTCACTATGCATATTAATTGACACAGATTTACTTTTTATTATGTATTTATTTAAATGGATTATACTGTGATTTTTTTCCTCTTTTATTAAAGCTTAAAGCAGCTGCGATTTATACAGGCATACGTTTTTATTTATTGTTGTTTAAGGCATTTATTTTGATGTTTACAGCTTAGCTAGGTTAAGTGCTTACTTGGCGTATGAGTAATGTCTCAAGTCGCTTAATGTCAAGATAGACTTTAATTTCTGCTTGTTATGAAGATGTATACTTTTATATAATATATAAGTATATATACATATTTTGAACAGCTCAGCTTCGAGTGGAGTTGAATTCAAGTGAATCTGTGCCACAAAGTGGTGCTTAGCGAAAGCGAACAGAGATGATATCTTTGTCAAGCAAAATGTCAATGTCAAAGTCAGCTCAATGCGAGACAAAAACAAAAAAAAAATACAGAAAATCTCATGTGGCTAAGATGGCAAAGTTTAAATACCCTGTCAAGTGTAGTTAGGATATAAACTCATTTAAAAGTGAATGCTTGTGATGAAACAAAATGAATCTTATTGACATTGGCAATTGTCATTAGTATTGGTATTGTCATTAGTATTGGCTTCTTATTTATCACAGCTAAGAATTGAAATAAGTATTAGCATTCGAACCTACTTTAGTATTTGCACAAGCATTAGCATTATCATTAGTAAAAGCTTACAATTGGTATAGTTATTTGCATTTTAATGATTATCAACATTGTTATCATTATTATTAGCATTGATATTAGTATTATCGTTATCATAAGTATTAGCATTATTATTTGTTTATTTACAGACATTGTCATTGCTATTAAAATTTGGATTGACATTGACATAAACATTAGAATATAATATTAATTTGTACCAGCAATACAATTAATATCAGTAATATCAGTATTTATCACAAGCTAAGAATTGAAATAAGTATTAGCATTCGAACCTACTTTTGTATTTGCAGAAGCATTAGCATTATCATTAGTATAAGCATCACAATTGATATGTTATTTGCATTGTTATCATTATCATTAAGCTTTTGTTTAACGACAGACATTGTCATTACTATTAAAATGAGCATTGACATTGACATAAGCATTAGAATATAATATTAATTTATACTTGCAATAATATTAATATCAGTATTATGATTAGCATTAACATTGGAAGCCGCATTGACATTTTCACAATCATTGCTATAAGCATTAGCATTATAATTAGTATTAGCATTAGCATTACAATTATCATCAATATTATTTTTCATTGCAATTAACATTAGATTTAGCAAAGACACTATCATTAGCAATACTATCACTATTAATTGAAAGACGCATTGACATTTTCACAATCATTACTATAAGCATTAGCATTATAATTATTATTAGCATTAGCATTACAATTATCATCAATATTATTTTTCATTGAAATTAACATTAGATTCAGCAAAGACACTATCATTAACAATACTATCAAAATTAATTGTGTAATCATTAGAAATATTTATCCCATCAGTTAGCTTACAACTCGAGACAGAAATGTTAATACCTTCTTGACAGCCAAAGTAACAGAGCAGAGTCTAAACGATGGGCAACGTGGATTGCTGATTAGCGTGCAACTTGTTGCACACTCAATACTTATAACAATAAAACAATATGGTAGACAGGAACAGAAAGTGGAACTAACAAAGATTAGAATACAAAACAGGCAGTCTACTTATTATTCTACCCCCAAAAAAAAATGAAGAAAAACGAAGAAAACCCACGCAACGAGAAGAAAATGAGAAGGAGAATGTCTTTCGGGTAGCCAAGTGAAATCCATTTTCAACGAAAATTAAGTAATTATGGCAAGTGTTGCGGTTGACAAAGCATCCAAGTGGGGGAGGGGGCATAATTATAATGAGCCAACTGCTGACGTTGCAGTTGCGTTGTTGACAACGACATTGTGCCACTGTCACTGTCTGTGCCACTGTCTCTGCCACTTGGTGCGGCCTGAAGTGTGGCACTTTTGTTTTTAACCGCATTAGCGTTTGCTGCGTTGCCTTGTGCTCTGTCTGATAACTGATAGTGTTGGCCCAAGTTTTTCCAGCCCGTAATGGATTGAGCCAACACTCTGAAGAACTCACTGCGTGTGCCTTCCTTGAAAAATTAAGCCACACAGATCATTTATAAACTTATGCCGCAAGTTGAGCTAAGCGTATGATTTTAAATTATCAACAGAATCTTTAAGAAACTTATCGACAAACAGATAAAAAAAAAGATATGGACTGGTAATTTTAATTGACAACAAAATAATGCGACCAAAAAATTAGTTGAATTACCAACACAGTCACTAAAGAGAGTCTGATTAGTAATAAAGTGACCAAAGAAAAAATTAAATTTAAACTGTATTTTTTTTAAAGACATTGTAAATCATTGTACCCAAAATCACTTGAATTGTTGAGTCACTTTTAAAATAAAGAGCTGGGATAGCCAAAAAATGACTTAGGAGTTTTAATTACAAAATTGCGACAGATGAAAAATAAATAGAAACACTTTAATGCATTTAAAATTCCAATTAAACAACTTTAAAACTGTGAAGGTTCAATCAAATCAACTGAAAATGCATAGTTAATTTTTTTTAATGAACACTAATATGACAAGGAAGAACATAGGAAAAACAATCGCTAATTAACACAACTTCCGCTCCTTAATTACATTGATTTACAATGTCTACAGATAATGTAAACATAGTGTTAAACATCCGATTTACAGATGTTTTTAGCTCAATCCCCTGAAATCTATTTAAGCTAAATTACGCATTTAAATCATCTAATGGCCAATTTCTAGTTGCTGGCTAGCACAATATTGACTATTACAATATCTATTTCCGTTTTACAATCGAGCTGCTGCTGCGGTGACGTATACGTGATATATCAATTAGACGCCGCTCTTGGCGAGCTTCACTAAATGCACTCTCAAGGTCAAATAGCCGGACAGGTAACAACGCCAGCCAGCCAATGCAATTAAAACAAAAGCTGGACACATCCTGTCTCTCCCTCTTTCCGCCACTTTCATCAGCTTCTGTTTCTGTTTCTGTTTGGCCACGTGACGGCTGCGTCTCGTCTCTTCTCGTTCCCTTCATCCTTCTTCCTTTGTCTTTTAGTTTTTATACCCTTGCAGAGGATATTATAATTATTTCATGATATTGATAACTCATTGGCATGGCAGCATCTAGCCATATACACTCTAGTTCCATCCGTTTGAATGTATTTCAGTTTAATAAATTTATAGGATATTTACTTTACTCTTTTACGAGATATCTAAACAAAACTCTTTCTATGTATTAAATATATATCAATTTAATAATTAATACTTTACTCTTTCACCATATCTAAACAAAATTCTTTCTGTGTATTAGATATATATCAATTTAATAATTAATAGTTTACTCTTTCACGAGATATCTAAACAAAACTCTTTCTGTGTATTAAATATATATCAATTTAATAATTAATCTAACATCTTGAATGTTTCTAAAACCCAAATTTTTGTAAAGAGATTTGTTAAAAATTTAAATTTAGTGAATTAAATTGAATTAGTTTTGAAAACATTTAAAAAAAATTTTAAATTAAATTAAATTATTTATTGCATTAAAATTATGATTCGTCAACTCCGAAAATATGTCCGAAATTAAAGTTTTTGACTACAACATCACCAAGATTTTCATCGGTATTTTTAAATTGTAAAGAGATTTGTTAAAAATTTAAATTTACTGAAATCAATTGAATTAATTTTGAAAGCAATTAAAATTTAATTTAAAAAAAATATTAAAATTAAATTTAATTTTTTATTGCATTAAATTTATGATTCGTCAACTCCGAAAATATGTCTGAAAGTAGATTTTCTTGGTTTTTTTTTTTAAATGTCAGTCTCATTAAAAAGTTTAGAAATTTGTGAAACACATCTAAATATTTTTTTATTCAAGCTACATTTTAATGAGTTAGTTATAAGAATCTGTTCTTTTTATTTGATGAATTTTTTGATATTTGCCTCATATTTAAATATTTTGCAAGGGTATGCGACTTTCAACGTGCCAAGAATAGCTGTTTTTTTTTTCTTGTTTGATTGTCCGTTGCAACAATGTTGTGCTTTCCGATGCAACCACCTGCTGAGTTAGCGCAGCGGTTGCCGGATACGAAGAATGTAGCAAGTCTCGTAAATCGAATATCCTGTATGACAAAGTGCCGCTTCCAAGTCCAAGTCCAAGTCCGTTGTCCTTGGCATCATGACATTCTCATTCTCATTCTCATTGCCCTCTATTGCTGTTTTCTGCTTTTGCTTTTGCTTCTGCTTCTTCTTCTGCTTCTGCTATCGACAGTCATCGTTACTTTTCGCTCATTTATTTGATTTGCTTTTGTTTTTGCTTTTGCTCTGCTCATTACGATTTCTGCTTTGATTTGCCGCATTATCCTTGATGCATAGTCAGTGCTGCTCTGCTCTCGTTGCCTTGAAAGCAGCGTTAATTACTTTACAATTACACGATTGACTGAGCACGCGAAGGTCAGAGAGAGTCGTCCCACAGGATGGATGGATTGATCCACAGTAAGGACAACATCCTTTCCATCTATATGCATACTAAATGCCAAATAAACAAATTATTTATACAAATTAAATTCGTTTGGTAGCTTTTCATACTTAAAGCTTTTGACTAACTACAATTACTCTTAAAGTTAAATTTGTGAATTTTTAAATAAATATATATGTACATTCAAATACATATAATATAACTTTATTACTCCTCTTACTTAAACTACTCATTATACATTTTTTAAAAATTGTACACTAATTTGAAATACAATATACTTCTATACACTATGTCGAAATCCAAATAAAGCAGCGTAAACAAATTGTTTGTTAAGTTATCATTATATTATTTGCAGGTTTGCAAAAATCAGCTCGCATACAAAATTTCATGAGCTGCACAAAAATAATTACATAACATTTAAATTAATGGTATACGAGTATTTCCCGTGCATAAAAACATATTTTCGAAATATTTAGAGCTTAAAAAATAAACAATTTCCGTTTAGATTAATATCGAAAATATCTTAAGTGTGTGATTAAATTGATTTCAGTTAGATTTCGGTAAATGTTCGATTTGGGTTAATTGCTTAAGTGTGCCGACTAAGACTGAGAGATCGACAGACCGTCGCAGTTTCAGGCGAAAGTGTTGATTTTTAATCTTAATAAGGCATATTACGTATACGCACCGTCGAAAGAAGCAGGGCCGTCTCATCGAATAAACGGCAGCAAGGCACTTTAAATAGCCGTTTTGCTTAATTTATATCAATTAGTTGTGCTCTCCTTTTGCTTGCCACCTGGTCGCAAATTAAATTTACAGTTGGCCACGCAAAAGGGAGGGCCAAAAGAAAATAAGAGGGAGGGAAGGGAGGGGAGGGAGGGGGCAGCTGTCATGGCAGGGCAAACAAAAGCACAGCCACTAATTTATGAAGGTAAAAATACAGAGAGAAAAGGCTATAACGATGGTAACTGGGTGGTTGGGTGGTTGGGTGGTTGGGAGGTTGGTTGGTTGGATGATTGTATATCTGAGTGGTTCGCCTGATAGTAAATAAATGCAAATTATCAGCAGTTAGTTTAGGGTTTACTTTGGCATTAAGGCACGCCACCGCACGGACCACTGCATAAATATGCTGACATTGGCGAAATATTGTTGATAGTTCTGAAAGAGAAATGTTGGCATTGGCCATGTTTAGGTTACAGGGTTTCACTGTAGTCTCAGTTGCCCGTCGTAGACTCAGACTTAAATCTATTGACTGCTTTTGCTGTCACTGTGAATCGATGCGAAAGTGCTTGAAAACTGTTTTCAACTTAAACTTTATTGACGTACACAGTAGTGATTATTTGAAGCATACATTTTTATAATTCAACATTAATTTAATTGCTTAATCAAAGTTTAACATAGCAACTAAGTAAAGTAAGCTTTGTAGAGCAGTTTCACTGTACTTGAACTTTAATGTTGACATTTAATAACTTGCAAATGAAAACTAAAGTTCGCATTTTTGTAAAAAATTTCAAGGAAAACTAAAAAAAAAAGGGAAGCTTATTAAAACGAAGTCTTAATAGAAATTGCTTGTGGGGACTTTAAGGATAGAGTTTTTTAGATAATTATTAGAGTATATTTAAGAAAAGGGAATTAGAAGGAAAGTTTAGTGAGCAAGTTTTACGAAAGATATTAATTAGAAAAATTCGGCTAGGCTAATATAATCTGGGCATGAATAAAATATACATATTGTCGTACTAGAACAGACCCGAAAGTCCTTAAAAGAAATACGAATATTTTTCTTAATCTGTAAGAAACTTTAAGATAAAAGCAAAGATATGTGTATGTCTTTAAAGAGTTGAACAAAGCCAAGAAAAAATTATTCCTTAGATTGTTTTTCAATCATGCAGATACTTTATTGAACTCCGCAATCCTCGAAGAACTAAAGACAAGTGGAGTGTTAAAAGAGGAGATACATATATATATTTTTGTATCTCCTTAATAATACATTTCTCCTTAAATAATATAGATAACTCGTTATAGATATCGGTTGGACATATTTTTGGGGTTGTTTCTACACTTTTTTTATTATCTTTATCTAAACATGAGTTTCTCGATCTCATCTGGGGAATTTATAATTATCACAAATGCAACTTAATTTTAGTATGCCTAAATGTACAAAATGAGCGTGTGTGTATGTGTGTGTATGAACGTGTGTGTGCGTGTGTGTACAGGCAGATATGTGCGTATATTAATGTGTATGTCTATCCTTCCTATATCCCAAGTATTCTTCTACGTTTCCACTTATACTGCTCCTTGGTAGATGTTCGCTCATCCCGATTCTCACACTTCACCTCATCGTAGAGATCGGCAAAGAGACGAATTTCCTGTTCGGTCAATGTGAGCACCAGAGTATCATCGAATTCACTATTTTCCACATCAAATATTTGTATATACTCGGAGGTGGCTGCTGTTGCATCCACGTTCTTAACAGGCGGTTTTAGTGGCATGATTAATCTGCAACAAGTTGCAACTTGAATTGCTAAGACATATTGACACATCTGCCAAAACTTACCTCGAAAGTAGTTGTTTTTGATGGCCTTGGATATCTAAGCGTTTGAGATGTTCTATGCCCTTATAAATCCAGATTCCTTCCACTTTGATGCTGTTCTTTTTCTTAAGCTTAATTTAATGAATTATACCAGTTCCTTGAAATCATTGAGCCAGGGCTCTGAACTTTATTGTTGGGAACAATCGATCAAGTAAAATATTGAAAAATACGATGCCTACTCGGCGAGAAAATCCTACAAATTTAATAAGAGAGCCGAAGTCGTTGTCTTTGTAAATTAAATGATCAATAATATAATATAAATAATTAGTTAATATGACAAGAGAGATTTACTTCAAGGTTTATAGCTTATTCTGAAATCATGTTTATATAAAATAGAAGATAAATCAAAGTTTTATTTTATTTATCGCTCTGACAGATAATTATCTGATTATAATCATCAAAGAAAACAAAGTAAATGAATGAATGAAATGTGAGTTTTTGAGATAAACTGAACAAGATGATATTAAAGATACATTTGTCTATTTGTTACTTCAACCCTTAATCTTAAATATTTTCAATAAGTTCCTAAAGTCCTTAAGAACGAGTAAGAGAATATTTTGTATTTTTGCCAAAATAATTAAGTTAATTAACATGGCCTTAATAAATGTTCAGTCCAATTAAAACTGCCTTTTAACAAAAGACAAGAGATGCTGGATAAATATAAGTAGTTCGTTTAAGTTTGATGCTTCCATTGTTAGATCAACTGATTTAATGCATTTGCATACCATTCAAATTCAAATTAAATCGTCATTTTAATTGTCATGCAATATTCATTCAAATGCCAAAGATTTATATCTCTGCTGCCTGCTTTCGTTGAGCGGATTATCTGATATTTTGCAATGCCAAAAATAATATTTTCTTACAATATTATGTTATTATCACAGACATTTGCAGCAAAAAGTCCAAGGAAGACATGCATTTAAAATGCATTTATCTGAACAATGCAATTTAAATTTAATAATTGGAATCATGTAGAAATATCGTATTGATTTAACTTTTATATTATTTTTAAATTTTCATACATTTACTTATACAACTGCATTGAATTTTAAGTGTGGGGAATAAGAAATGTTTATTGTAATGCATATTTTTCGGATGTGTAAGTTAATTGATTTAAACTTGTCTGGAACTTAATACTCATGTTGTCTTACACACATATTAATTAAATTAAATTGAGACTGCCTCAACATAGTCTCATATCAACAAGTAAAACAACAACAATATCCACAATAACGAGTTTGTATAATAAGGACTACAATATAGTTGTGTTTTCTGCCTTTGCACAATTACAACATTTACCTGAGCATCGCTTTTCAATTTTAATTAAGCTTCAAGTCCAAAGCAAAAATGTGAATTATGAAGAAGAGAACATAAGCAAATTGCGGGAAGAGATGAAGAAAAAACACTTTATTTTTAAATCATATAATTTTTTTTCTTTGTACTCGTTATTTGAAATAAGTAGAGGGAAAAGTGCTAGAGAATTCAACGTCGCAAATATTTTATATTTTTATGAATGCGCCGAAAGCTAAGAAATATTTCTCCCTTATTTCTTTATATTTCAAGGTAACTTTAATTCAGCCATTTTGCGATTGGTTAATAGGAAATTGCATAAGATGTTTGCATTTGCGGATGGAATATTGTACTTATTGTGTTTCTAAATCATTTCGCAGTTTGTGTATTGTGCCTTAAATTCCAATTAATGGATTTAGCAACAAAAATTTAAGCTACTTCAAATTTAAATATAAATAAAGAGTTTAAAAATACCTATATTTATTCTTAAATGGTTGTGATTCTTCATTTTGCAATTGAGTGAGTGTATTAAACAATGTCTGCCAATAAAGTTTCTTGACAGAAAATACAAAAGGAATAAATATAGCAAAAGTTGTCAGATTGTGGATCTGCCTTGAAGGCATTGCCTAGATTTTATGTGTATATCCTGAAAAAGTTAAAAGAATGCTGTCAGATTCAATGAGGACGTAACTTTGTTTCTAGTACGAACTTCAACTCAAACTTCAACTTGAGGGTTTGTTTTTTCATCATTTTTTGCGTCAGTTGCAAAGATTTGGGTCAAGACAAATATGCGATTGTTAATAAAAAAAAAATGAAAGTTGAACCAGTTTTATAATTTGTTTGCTTCTGAGTCGGATTCGATTGCAGGCGCTTAAATAAATAGCTGCTACGCTGCGTATACGTAATGTGTGAAAGTGAGAATTAAACTGCATTACAAATTACGGTCACAACAAAAACTTTGACAACAACAATTAATTTGGGCAATTAAAACTCACCGCAGTAATTAAATTAAATACCTTTCATTTATCAAAATGCCAAAATCCGAATATGCTGACCAAGTTTTAACAGCTGTTTTCAAAATATAAATTGTACATTTTTTAGCTAATTGTTGTTTTAATACTGCAATTTTGAAAATTAGCAGAAAGTGATGAGCAAAATATTTTCAGCATTTTGTTTGTTCTTAATTTGCCAGCTTTTAAAACAATTTTTAGAATGCTTTTGCATATGTCAAATATATAAATATTTTGATGTTTGCTAAATTCTAGAAAAAGTTTTAGCTTTTGGTAGTTGCAAATAGTTTTGCAATTTACCTCCCAAAATGCGCAAAGTTAGCTAAATGTTAAATAGAGATAATTGCTTTTGACTTTTATCTAATTTTTAAGGATTCTTCCTGTTAAACAAATAATGTTTTTTTTGCTTAAAAAAAATCTATAACCAAATTTATTCGCCTGTTAATTTATTATTAGATTGAAACTATAAAATATGTCTATACTCCCTGCTCAGTTGATAAGTATCTATTGATTTTGGAAACGATTTTCGGTCGATTCTTTTTAAAGAAAAATAAAAAAATATTCATTATTGTAAGACGGAATATGTTATCCATACGTTGAGAATGCTCTCAGTAATGCATGTGGGCAAAAGTTGTCTAAAAAAGTGTGTGTAAACTTTTTAAAAAATATGATTTAATCGGTGCACTTGCACTTGAGCCTTTGCTTTGACTTTGGAATTGCTCTGTCATTAAGTTGAGTTGAGTTGGCTTTGTTCAGTTCTTAGCAGGTGCAATTGCAGGTGCGAGGCGAGGGGACATTTGACGTTTGACAGTTGCAACAGTCAAAGGTTACCATAACACTTGCAAATGAAACTAATTAAAAAGCTTAGTCCAAAGAGGATAAGGTATGTGCGGCCAAAGAGTGGGCGGGATTTAGACGTTTTGTAATGCAATTCAATTTGGAATTTTGCCCCGGACTGTCTATCAAGGTGATGTAGGGTTTTAGCTGCCAGTAAAGCAGGAATTTTAATTGGGACTCGGCGGCTGCGGCTTGCCACATGTTGCAAGAGTTCTATGCTTTGCTGTGTGGCAGGCACACTGACTGCAAACTGCAAACTGCATTTCAGCTGTCAACTACTAATTGCTCAGATTTCTGGCAATTTCAACAGTCTGTTAATGTCATCGGTTTAGGCGTCATTCGATATGTCAAAGCATTTGCCCAAAATTTTGTTAATCAAAACGATATTTCATAGTTTTATACCTTTTATTTGTTTCATGAGATATCTACAGTAAACTGAGTAGTTTTGTATTTAATTATGTATATTACATAGCAAAAAAAAGTCAAAGTCAGTATAAAGAACTTCTTGGTTTTTTCAGAAATTCTGAATTTGGTAAAATATATATTGATAAAATCTAAATACTTCTCATATCATATGACAGTAATTTTTTTTAATAAACAGCAGTGATGTTCAAAATGTGTTTTCCCTAACACAATTGTTATAGGAATTCTACACTGATCTACATTCAGAGTTCTGCAAGAGTATACAACTTTCGTTGTGTCTAAGTTAACTTTGCTTTTATAATATTTATTGTTATTTATCTAGCTGCATTTGCATTTGAATTTTCTCTCTTTCTCAATTAATTCCGTTACTGCGGGGCGCAAATCAATGAAGCTGCCACAAAATTCAAAATGCATGCAAATTTCACTACATGTGTCCAGCGTTAATTTGCCCAAATTGGCTGCATAACTATTTTTAGATTGAGCTATGCTTACACCCATACACAGAGACTACACCAATACTCACACACACACACACACAAACACACAGACATGTTCATCTAATGAGCATGCAAATTTCAAATTAATTTTAATCAGATCTTCCAGCTGCTACACGCTGCGAGCTCTGTTAATTATGCATTTGCTCAAGGCTTTAAGCATTCAAAAGAAGCTGTGAATGTTGCTAGGGTTGGCAATCAGGTTGCTAAGGATTCCTTAGAGTCAGCTATGTTATTATATAATGAATCAAACAATTTATCTGTTTCGTCTCTCTTTTGCAGATCGACACACAAGGATGACTTTGGCACACAGCGTGTGTATAAGAAGACCTCACCGAATTGTGTGCTCACCCTGTATTTGCCGACACGTGAGATAACCCTGACCGGCAACAATCCATCGGTGCTGCGTGGCATTGTCTTTGTCGACCCGAAAGCCATCCAAGGATATCGTGTCTATGCGCAGCTAACGCTTACATTTCGGTAAGTTGATGCTCTTAGCCAAGGTAGCAACACTCGGAAGCACACATGCACACACAGCACAGGGGCAGATATGCAGCAAGTGCAACCACAAATCACTACACACTCACACACACACACACACACACACACACACACACACACACAGTAGCAAACGACAGAGATGCCAACTCATTTAAATTTCTGTTAAATGCAGACAGGAAATAAGCATAGCAACTAGGTCTAGATTCGATAGTCAACTATTTGCTTAGTCAACTTCTACTACATTAATTATATAAATATAATATATATATTTTAAATATATTTTACAATAAAGCTTTTCAAAATTCTTACAAATTTAAATATTTCAACATTTATCAGTAACTTAATTTTGTACATTACTCGTTCTAGGGTGTCATTAAAATTATTCAATTTATTTGATTATTAGAAATAAATAGAATTTCGAAAATTGTCTACAGGCCTGTATTCACTAACACTTTTATAGGACTTCATAAAATGTATTTTCTAACGTTGCATTTATTCTAAATCAAACTTAAATTGACTAAAATCAAAATATTATCAAAATGAAAATAGAAGAAGTTAAAGATTTTCACTTCCGATAAATCTTGCCGAAAATGAACACTGGAACACTGTTGCCAGTTTAGCTTATTTTATCGGTTATCGGTAGGTTTCAAAGTTTTTTAAATTATACCTAAACATTTAAATCCAACATTTTTCTTTGTGATTTGTGTTACATTAATGCTAAGCCTATTTTAGAATTTTTTTTTTATATATATTACTTTTTTCAAATATAGCTTATTTTTACGGTCGATTTCTGGCAACACTGCACTGGAACAAGCCCGATAGTTTCAAAATTAAAAATGATTTTCTGCACATTGTTTTGATAACCTTTTTTCCCAGTATGGTAAGATGCTTGAATATCTAGCCGTAAAATAGCTAAATTGGCAGCACACACAACACACTCACACACACTTATAAAGCATCGATTCAAATTTTCGAAATTGAAATTGTAGTTTTCAGTATGGCTGACAGAGGCAGATATGAGTAGATGAGAATGAGGGGCAGATAGAGAGGGAGAGAGAGAGTGAGAGAGAGATGGAGAGTTAGAGACCGATGACTGCCTTCAGGTGTACGCATAATACATAAATAATTGCATCAGCTATATTTGTTGCCTTACTTGTTGTTGTTGATGCTCATTATCAACGTTGCGGCTGTTGTTCTTATGTTTGTTGTTGTTTTTGTTGCAGCTATGGCCGTGAGGACGAAGAGGTAATGGGTCTGCGGTTCTGTAATGAGGCCATCATGTCGTTGCATCAGATTTGGCCACGCTTGGAGGAACCATCGCGGGAGTCCCTCAGTCCCTTGCAGGTAAGTTCAAGTATCAAGCATCAAGCATCTGCATCAGCATCAACATCATTGCAATCATTCTAATTGAAATTATGCAGTCCACGAAACGAGTTTTTCATCCAGAGCAATAGTCAACAGCTGCCAGGACTCTGCCTGAGAGAACGCGTTCTATTCTGTTCGTTTGTGTGTTCTCCTCATACCCGCTACCCAAAGGGTACAATGAGTACAATAACTTTGTGACAATGTATGAAACAGATGCAATGAAGCGCATTCAAAGCATTTATTTTTATCGATATCAGCAGCCAAGTCACTATAATTCTGTCTGTAAGAACATCATAATATCCGAGAGTTTAAGAGCTAGAGCTACTGCTTTTAAGGACACCAGACCTAATATAAATAAAAATAGAGAAAATATCTTGCAATTTAGATTTTGTTCCAAAATAAAATAAGAAATAAAATAAAAACAATATAGAATGTTCCTTGATTTTGTGAGACAGTAAAAATTCAAATATTACCATAGATATCAGAGGCTTTAAGAGCTAGAGCTACTGCTTTTAGGGACAACACACCAAATATAAATAAAAATAGAAAAAATATCTTGCATATCTTCGTACGTATACCGAGTATCTTAATGTCGAGCATGCTCAACTGTTGTGTTCTAGGTTAGTTTGCTTGTAGTTGTTGTTGAGCAGACACTTTAAAGGCGACGAGCACTTGGCAAACAACAAGTCGAGCATTTGCTGAAGCATATCCTGACAGCCAGGATATCCAGGCAGCTGTCCACTACGCAACTTGACTACCAAGTTTCTAGCGCCATTAAAACGGATAGGCAAAACTCAACAAGGCCAACGGGCGTAATCATTTTTTTTTTTTTTTGTCTGCGAGTGTCTTGGCCGTTCAACACCTCCCCCCAAGCCCCCCCCCCCTCCCCCCGCACCACCTGCGTCCGTAGCCAATAACCACAGCACGACCCACCCACAATTCACCCGCAATAAAAAATTGGTGTATCTGAAGCGCTTGGGAACATCGGTTTTTAGCACCTTCGTAAAGAAGAGGACCAAACAAACAGATAGCTGGGCAGACTGACAGAAACAGCTATAGAGGGGGAAGGAAAGAAAGAAAGAAAGAGAGGAAGTGACGCTGTCTCACAAGTTGAATGAAAAGTTTCTCCTTTTTAGTTTAGCGCGCTTGAGCAATCGAGATTATCGCTAATTGCCATTTATGAAGCGCATTATCCAAAATGAAATAAATTCAACTTAAAGAATCGACTTAACTTTTTGAAAAATTCAACCAAAGATTTAACTATGACTTAACCTCAACAAAAACAACAAGTGGGAAAGGCTAAAGTCGATATACCGACCATAGAATACCCGTTACTTATTTCAATATATATAAAAGTACTTTAAAGAAATTACTTTAAAATTACAATAAATCACCATAACAACCGTTTTACTTGTCCGATCTTGATGCGATTCAGTGGGACAAGAGATAATACTAATAGATAATGTTAATAACCATAAAAAAACGAATAATCTCGCCTCTACCTTTTAAATATGAGAAAGTCAGAAAATCTATCGAAAGCTTCACTAGAAAGGGGCTAAAAAAAATTAAATCTAGACAGACATTAATTTAAGCAACTCATTTTCTTTTATTTTTAGAAATTGTTCTCATCTAAAAATGGTTGTTGGATAGATCTTGTTATATCCTAAAACTATTTTAAGAAAATTGCCAGTCATAATAGAACACAGAAATAGATGAAACTTCGTTATAAAGGGAAGTTAAAATAAAGGCATCTCACATGCGCCTTGAAGTATGCTACACGTTTTATTTCCACTTTTCCAAAAAAACACTAGAAAAAAAGGCACATCAAAATATCATGCGTAGTTTACGAGTTCTTAATTAATGCCACAAAACAAAAAACGCCCCATTGTATAGTCGTCGTTTTTATCCCATCTTATTGTCTATTCTTCTACTACTCTTTTTATTCTACGTCTATTAAAAGAGGGCAGTTTACTGCACTTAAATCAATTGAAAATCAATTTCATTTAACTAAAAGCTAAGCAAATGCTTACGGTTTTCAGTGTAAGTATAACTGTGTGTGTGTTTGTGTGTGTGTGTGTGTGTGTGTGTATGTGTATGTGGGTGACAGATAACGGTCATTTGACGGTCAAAAACTTTCAATTTGAACTGTCTGTTTTATTAAATTTGACATGCAATCATTTATTTAGCCATCACATTTTTGACAGCCGAAAACTCACCAAGAAAAATTTGGTTTGGCAATCAGTTAGCAGGCTTCCCGTTATAATTTCCCATTTCTTAGCTCAAAGTTTTCTCACTCTGGTTTTGCCTAGATTTGCATAATATATTTACTTATTTATTTACTGTTAGCAGTAGCTTCTCGTCTTTCTACCCAAACTCAAACATAAACACAAACATGCATAATTAAGTAAATTTGACTTTAATAACTTGCCGTTTTTGCCGGAAAGAAGCACATCATAAGATGCTGCTGAATTTGTTTTCAAGAATATCACGAAAACCAGCTGAAATTAGAAAGAGAAATGGCCAAGACATTTGAAGAGCAAGAGAGGGACGAAAATCAACAAGGCAAGTCAACAGGGAACAATTGTTAGTGTGTCAAGCGGTAAATTGTTTACTTTTCGGATGAATTTTTAGATAACAAAGAACTGAGCTTGTTCCTTAAGTATTTTTCAGATGAGAATAGAGCGTTAATCGATTAATTGATAAACGGTACACAGAAAAAAAACCCTTTAAATTTTAAGTTTAAAATTCTTGACTTTATTATGTATTCAGGATATTATTGTTTAATTAATAAAATGGCAACTGTTTCGCATTTCAAAAGTCAAAGGAGTCTGAAATATTATATAAATATATAATTAAAAAAAAATTTAACAGGACCCTAAAAAACTAAATTTTTGCTGAGAGCCAAATAAACTAGTCAGACGGAGCTACACTCGAGCATTCTCGACTGTCAGTTTGGTTTGATCGGTCCTATGACAGCTATATGATATAGTGGACCGATTTCAACCAACTTTGGACAGGATGTATAAGACCAAGTTGTATGCTTAATGTATCAGTTTGGTTACGATATCTCATAAAACAAAAAAGTTTTTCATACTAAGACTTGATTTTCACCCGATCGGTCCTATGACAGCTATATGATAAAGTAGACCGATTTGAACCAACTTTGGACAGGATGTAGATTACCAAGTTGTATGCTTAATGTATCAGTTTGGTTACGATATCCTATAAAACAAAAAAGTTTTTCATACTAAAACTTGATTTTCACCCGATCGGTCCTATGACAGCTATATGATATAGTAGACCGATTTTAACCAACTTTGAACAGGATGTTTAAGACCAAGTTGTATGCTTATTGTATCAGTTTGGTTACGAAATCTTTTCAAACAAAAAAGTTTTTCATACTAAGACTTGATTTTCACCCGATCGGTCCTATGACAGCTATATGATATAGTAGACCAATTTGAACCAACTTTGGTCAAGATGTATAAGACCAAGTTGTATGCTTATCGTATCAGTTTGGTTACGATATCTCATAAAACAAAAAAGTTTTTCATACTAAGACTTGCTTTTCACCCGATCGGTCCTATGACAGCGATATGATATGATGCTTATTGTATCAGTTTGGTTACGATATCTTTTAAAACAAAAAAGTTTTTCATACTAAGACTTGATTTTCACCCGATCGGTCCTATGACAGCTATATGATATAGTAGACCGATTTGAACCAACTTTGGACAGGATGTAGATGACCAAGTTGTATGCTTATTGTATCATTTTGGTTACGATATCTTGTAAAACAAAAAAGTTTTTCATAGTAAGACTTGATTTTCACCCGATCGGTCCTATGACAGCTATATGATATAGTAGACCGATTTGAACCAACTTTAGTCAAGATGTATAAGACCAAGTTGTATGCTTATCGTATCAGTTTGGTTACGATATCTCATAAAACAAAAAAGTTTTTCTTACTAAGCCTGATTTTCACCCGATCGGTCCTATGATAGCTATATGGATCCAAGTATCTTGGACTTGGTTTAAAAAAATCCGGAATTCCCGTACTTTTGACACCGCATTGGACTGTGTTTATTTTATAAAAATATTATTATAAGAACTTTGAGATAAAAATAGCACAAGCATTTCTATAGAAAAGTAAAACTTTTCAACTGCAGAAGAAACTTGAGTTATCCAATCATCTAAAAGATTTGTTCTCTTTGACAGTATCAGACTTATAGCGACAACAGATAAACTTGAACACAGTTAGGCATTCATCTTTCATGCCTTAAGACCTTGTGCGACTTTGGCTGACAATTGCAGCTTAAGGAGACATCCTTGCTGCTTCTTTTCACAATCCTAATTCCAAAACAACGACGCACTGAAATTAGAACAAAACGTACATAGAGCCAAGACAATTAGAGGTGGAGAAGGGTCTTTAAATACTTTTTATTGAAATGCCACAGACATCGGTTCAAGGCAAAGTCATAGCCAAAATTAAACGAGGGCCAAGAAGACGAAGAGATTTGGGAAATAAGTGTGCTCTTGTGGCCATGTTGTTGTCCCGCACAACGCAGCTGAAACCGAAGATACACAGATACACGCGCCGACGATAAGACATTAAAGTATAAATTTAAGGGCAGGCGTCGGGAGAGAGAGCGGCAGATACAGGACCTGGACCAGTATTTTACTAAATACATAATCAAATGCAAATGATATGACAAAACCAGAACAGATATAACAAAAGCAAAGCCAAAACAAAGCCAGCAATTAAAATGGTTTTCGCTTATCACAAGGCCAAAACGCATAATTACAATTAAAAACTGAACAAATTTATTATACTTATTAATGTGGAAGCATTTACAACTATGCGAGCATTTCTAATGCTCATATTGCAATGATCCCTTATGTCTCGCATAGTAATTTAAACCAGGGAATCAAACCGAAACTATTTCGGTAAAAGGAGTTAATTAAAATTGAAAACTAGAGATTTAAAATTTTTGAATTTTTTGAAATTTCATCGAAATAAATATCAAGTAGAATTTAGAGGAAAATATTTGTTTTTAAGAATTT
Organism: Drosophila falleni; assembly: GCA_035045575.1. Taxonomy (NCBI): domain Eukaryota; kingdom Metazoa; phylum Arthropoda; class Insecta; order Diptera; family Drosophilidae; genus Drosophila; species Drosophila falleni. Next base: position 2,831,367 of record JAWNOV010000185.1, on the reverse strand, counting down.
AATAAAATTTAAATGCAGAATGAATTAAAATGACAAATAATGATAAAGATGGCATTCCGCTTGAAAATCGGCTTAGTTTTGATCAAGTTATGACAGTTTGAAGTTGGTCAGACTTCGGAGCTAGTCACTTTACAAGTCAAAATTTTTGTTCAATTTTACATGATTTTTTACAAAATACTGAAAGGTCTCAGAATCAAGTTTAAAGTGTTGTTTTATACTAATTACGATATAAGGAATTGAATTAAAGTGAAAACTTGAGATTTAAAATTTTGAATTTTCAAAATTTCCAAGGGTCCCCCCTTAGCATCAAAATCGAATTTTGGTCGAAAATAATTAAATTTTCAAAATAAACAAAATTTGAATGCAGAATGAATTTAGAGGCCAAATCATGATCAAAATTACATTCCGTTAAAAAAATCGGTTCAGTTTTGATCAAGTTATGACAGTTTGAAGTTGGTCAGACTTCGGAGCTAGTCACTTTACAAGTCAAAATTTTTGTTCAATTTCACATGATTTTTTACAAAATAATGAAAGGTCTCAGAATCAAGTTTAAAGTATTGTTTTATACTAATTACGATATAAGGAATTGATTAAAAGTGAAAACTTGAGATTTAAAACTTTGAATTTTCAAAATTTCCAAGGGTCCCCCCTTAGCATCAAAATCGAATTTTGGTCGAAAATAATTAAATTTTCAAAATAAACAAAATTTGAATGCAGAATGAATTTAGAGGCCAAATCATGATCAAAATGACATTCCACTTGAAAATCGGTTCAGTTTTGATTAAGTTATGGCAGTTTGAAGTTGGTCAGACTTCGGAGCTAGTCACTTTACAAGTCAAAATTTTTGTTCAATTTCACATGATTTTTTACAAAATAATGAAAGGTCTCAGAATCAAGTTTAAAGTGTTGTTTTATACTAATTACGATATAAGGAATTGATTAAAAGTGAAAACTTGAGATTTAAAACTTTGAATTTTCAAAATTTCCAAGGGTCCCCCCTTAGCATCAAAATCGAATTTTGGTCGAAAATAATTAAATTTTCAAAATAAACAAAATTTGAATGCAGAATGAATTTAGAGGCCAAATCATGATCAAAATGACATTCCACTTGAAAATCGGTTCAGTTTTGATCAAGTTATGACAGTTTGAAGCTGGTTAGACTTTGGAGATAGTCACTTTACAAGTCAAAATTTTAATCCAATTCTTTATGATTTTTTACAAAAAAATGACAAGTAAATTTAATTTAATGAAATCTTTAAGCTTCAGTTGGGAAAAAAAAAACAAGTAAAGCTAACAAACAAAAAATACCTTTTTTGCATGGCTCTGCGCACTTTTCGAAATGCATTGTTTCAGGATTGCACTTTTTTGTTTTGCTACTGTCCACAAAAGTTACCTCTCTGTGAAAAATCCCTAGATTAAAAGCTCTCAGTGCACAGCAACTTTGAAATACCATAAAAAAAATTGGATCAAATAAAGAAAGAAAAAAAAACCTTCTCCTATGAAAATCTTGCGCAGTAAAAATCATGTATGAGCATAAAAAATGGAAGAAAATGTTGTTGGGCCAAGTGAAAATAATACTTGAATTTCATCAATGTAACAGTAAAATGCTAAATTTTTAAAAGCGGCTTGTTATTATTAGTGAACGCGTTCTAGACTGAAGCTACATAACAAAAAATCAATTAAAATGTTAAATTTTAATTTGCAAATGCGATTTATGCAGTGCTTAGTGGTTAAGTCAATTAATTACTCTCGGCATTGCTCAGCTTTATTTTTTTTCTTTGTTTTTTTTTGGTACTTTCAGGAGGCATTGTTGAAGCGTCTCGGTGATGGCGCCCATCCATTCACCTTGTCGTTGACCGCCCAGGCACCGCCCAGTGTCCAATTGGTGCCGGCAAAACGCTACTATGGAGCTCCCATTGGCACCAGCTACGATGTGCGTTGCTTCATTGGTAAGTCTTATGCATATTTCGACCCGAACTTTGGACTCCGTCCCCCATTACCCATTCATTCGGAGGAAACCGCACATTCAGGTGAGGTATTGGAAGGAAGGTTCAGAGATTCAAGTGTTTTAAAAAATAAATATGACGTACAAATGAAACGACAACGGTTGCAAGGACATATCTAACATACGTGTAAATGTAAAAAGTGCAAAATAAATTAATCTCACAAAAAATTAAAGTAATTAATGAAATGATATTTGCTGTGAAAGATCTTTGAAAAATATAAAGTTTGACAAAAAAGAACACACATAATGAAAAGTATTCTATAAAGTTTAAAACTAATTATATTTATCCAGTGAATAATTGATTTTATAAAGCATTTTTATCGAGTTATGTGGGTGCAGTAAATAAGTACAATTAATCCAATTTAGAACTTCAAGCACAACATAATAGACAGATAATACTGTTTTAACGCACTCTAAGCTATTGTAATCTTAAATAAAAATAAAAAGCTCACGTAAAGGTTGAAATTTACACTTGTAGTTAGCGTTAGAGATAGTTTAATTAGAACTTTGATAAGAAAATAGTTAAATATCCAATAACTGGACTGAAAAAGCCTAGAATTTTCATAAAATAACTTACTAGGTACTAACTGGTTTTTTTATTAAAAAAGGGGTAATATTATTAGGTAGACAGTATAATGAATCACTTACATTTTCCTTTTCCTTCATTCATCCATTCATCAAACCATTGCCAGCGCTAATTGAAACGAGATTATCGAGCAGAGAGAGTGAGTTTTGTTTCTCAACCGCTCGAGACGAGACGACCAAAGAGATAACGATGCCCGAGTAATTTGACAATCAAAAACAAGTTTCACCGCTCAATTATATTGATGAACACGTCCACCGTCCCCCGGTCCCCTTAAATTCCGAATAGCCCCAAAACTCCTGAGCACTTTATCCTCTTCAATGATACGATGATACTGGTGACGTCAGCAGAGATGTGAGAGAATTGTGTTTGTGATTGATTTCGACTTCAGTTTAGATTTTTTTTCGTGTGTCCAAGTTCTTTTTTTTTTTTTTTTTTTTTTTTGCGATGGCTACGGCAGCTGAAAATTAATATAATTCGAAGATTGAAAACGAGAACCAGCAAATAGGAAAAAAAAGAGAACAAATAAACCAACAAACATAGAATCAATATTAAATGTATGCAGTAAACCTGATGCACGAATTCGACGAATGTACTTTCTGTCATTGGCGATTGGGAATTCGGATTGTGATTTTCGATGTCGTGTTGAAGGCTTGTCCTGTATACCCTGTTGGCTAGATGGAAATGAGTTAGACTAATGTAAAAGTTAAATTAGAATTTATTTTGTGCTATTTGTCTGTCTGTTGTCATATATCAAGTCGGTATATTCACATTAAATAATTTTCAATCTTCATTTAATTTATTAAATAAATTTTAAGATTTCAGAAAAACCGAATTGCTTTTAACAAAAATTTAAAAAAATATACAGTGATAATTGTGCCAAGGAACAGGGTATTGCACAGTCAAAGCCACTCGATTAGTTCGTTTTTAGTTTGTTTTCCTTGCGAATACGAATTGCCGTTGGGCGTTGGCCTTGCTGTTTTTGCGTCCTTGTGCTCCAATTGTCTTTAGGCATTTGCAAGGTAACCGAATCCAACTGAATACATAAGTATCTATATCTATGTATCTTTATCTATGTATAACTATGTATCCGTATCTAGTTTATATACCAATGTGTTGGATTTATGTGCGAATGACTTAAAAATTGTCATATAAAATTTAACCTTCTGCTTTAGTTAACTACAATTGGCAAATTAATTTTAGTAAATATAAAAAAGTGTGAAAACAACTTTCTATGGAGTTTTATATGCACAAATGTAGTAAAGAATTTTGTAAAAATCACCAATTTAAAAAACTACAATTTAAAGTTAAGTCAATTACCTAAAGCGTTTAGTTGGCGGTTGGGCGTGCTCTCTGCCCAAGTTGTTTTATAAGGGGCATAAAAGGAAAACGCTTAACGTTGAACTTAAGGCGCTCGATGGGCAGTCAGCGCCCTCTAGCGGTTGTCAGCAACAACCAAAAGACACAATGGGAAGGTAAAAATGCTGTGCTTCATAAGTTTCTGTTTCCTGCTTTTGTTTTGCTTTAATTACTTAGCCACATATCCTTAGCAACGATAGAAATCTTTAGGATAGTTAAAAATTAGGAAGAATTCAAGTACTCGTTAATTATTTTACGAAATAAATCACCAAATGAGCCCATCAAGATCATATTTATGACAATTGTTCCAATGACAATTATCTTAGGTCTAATAGAATAATAATACAAACTAGCCAACTAATACTTACCCTTTTTAAAAGTTAGCCAACTAATACTTACCCTTTTTAAAGGTTATTTTTGATTTTCTCTTTTGTGCTTTGGGAAAGTGATATCATTCATAATGAACTTGTTTTGAATAATACAGAAATGAATATTTTTTAAATTATCCCTTTAAATTTGTATATATTTTTTTTTTGTAGAGAAGATAGACGTATGACAAGGAATTTGTTGTTAAATTTAGAGATAGATAGATCGAAATGTGAAGAATATTTATTGGTATTTGGAGTGTGGTGTGTGTGTTGTGTATTGTGTGCTGTGTGTGTATTGTGTATTGTGTGTATATTGTGATATTGTGATATTGTGATCAGTTGCTTGCTTATTGCTTAATTGCACTTATATCCGTACACCCTCCCCAGCTGGAACTCCTGTGGAGTCTCAATGAGTTGATGCCCCTAGGGTCAGGAGGCAAGGGACACCTAGAGCGCGACCGAGTCAGAGAACGAATCCGAGAGCAGCAGAGCCGACAGCAAGAAATCGGAGACAAACACAGAGACAAGCCCAGAGAGCCAATCAGAGATCATGTTTTTTGGGCCGATGTCTGATGCGTTTGTTGCGCCGCTGTAGTTGTTGCTGTTTTTGCAGCTCGGTTCAAGAAACTGGACGAAATGGCCATCCATATTTCTTAACATGTTGTAACTTGTCGTTCTTTTTAAAAAACATTGTGTCTATTGTCATTGTCTTTGATATATTTCGTAATTGATGTCTCGCCTTGGCATGAGTTCAAAATGAGTTACAAATTATTGTATGTGTGTGCGAGTGTTTTTTTGATTTTGTAATTTACTTTCTTTTATATTTTTTATTTATACTAAGTAGGTAAAAAAGACGTATTAATAAAAATAAAAAAAAGAATATAATAAATTAAACCAAAAGTATAGTTTCAAGTTGTGTGTGCGAGTGTGTGTGACATTGTGTGTGTTTTAATGATGTGGCCAGTTCAACTAACGAGCTGACGTCTACTCGTACTATTTGTTGTCTCTCCTTCAATATACATAAATATATATATTTATTTCTCTAACTCTCTGTTTATCTCTCTGACTGTTGATGTGTATGAAATTCTCAATAAATACCTCTCTTAAATTCTCTCTCTCTCTCTATCTCTGTATTTCAATATTGTCTCTTCTCTGTCAGTCTCACTATGTTGTTATCCCTGCAAACATTTTACAAGTGTTTTTTAGCTATCTTATCAATGCCAACCAATCAAAATTTGTGGCGATAGTTCAAAGAGTGTTCAACGATTTTCTATTATTTTTTAACATAATCACTTCAATAGAAAATCGTTTGAGTTTTCACTAACTAAAAAAACCAGAGGTCGCTTTTACAGTCAACACAGACATAACTAAAAATTAAAAAAAAATTAAATTATTATTTAATATATGTTCTTTTATTTTGTCTGCCAAAAATGCAAAACAGTTATACGAATCATTTACTATAATATAATTATAATTATATTCGGCCACAACAAACTGAGCAAATTTTGTTTATAATCACTATTCATTTTTTACTAAAAGTTAAAAACTTAAATGGCTTAAACAATAATATCAAAATTCAAGAAATACAATTAAATGTTATATTTTGTTTATCAAAATAGACAGTCTCAAAGTGTTGAGCAATATCTGCGACCTCTGGTCTGTTAAAAAACACATTTAAATCGCAAATCACATTCTGAATTTTTTAGCGATTGAAAATGTTTGCAGGGTATCTGTGTGTGTTTCATGTATTTCATGTTATCAACTCATAACCAAAACCCGTTCAAGTGGCCAGCCGCCTGCCTCACAAGCTCCTAAAAACAACAAAAATTACAAAAAAAAACATAAACAACAACTAACTGACAGCATTGGCAATGCGCAATCAAATTCATTTTGCATTTCGGACACAATGACGAACGACACAACCAATTCGAATCTCAAAATTTTTTGAAACTGTTACAACAAAATTGACAAATTCAATCAACCTGCAATCGATCAATCAATCAATCAATCAATCTATCAAAAAACTGTAACTTAGCGAGCAACGGCAAACGGCAGCGGCAACATCAACGGCATTTAAAATATTTAGCAACATTTGACTAATTTGGCCAATTGGCCTTGTCCCTTCTCCTCCTACCCGCATCCCATCAACCCCCCACCTTTCCTCTTATCTTGTTGAATTCTTGCAGCGGATAAAACCGATGAGAAATTCCATCGTCGAGCCTCCGTCAAGATGGGAGTACGTGTCATCTATCGCACCGATGTATTTCATCAGCATTCGGCCCCGGAACATTATGCCGCCTATGCCGGACAGCACAGCGCTGGAGCAGCTCAATCGCCACCGGCTAGTGCCACGCCCCCTTCGAGCAGCGATGCCGCCCATCCATCTGGTGGCCATGACCAGCAGGCACCCAGCAGCAGCGGTGGCGGTGGCAAGTCCAAGTCAAAGTCGGAACGCGGCGACTCCTTTCCCAAATTGCGTCTCTCGCCAAAGTCGTTTAGGTTCAGCGGTCGCTTTGGTCGCAGCAAAAGTGAGATCGAGAAGTGTCCCAACGATCCATTTCATTGCTATAGCAAGTCCTTCCAGGAGGTAATGTCAAGTCAATTAATAATTAGCCGAAACGGTTAACCGTACTCAAAAACTTCCAACTCTCATAACTTTGTCAAAACTTGACCGATTTTCATGCGGAATATCGTTTTGATCATTTTTTGGCCCCTACTTTGATTCTGCATCAAAATATTTTTAATTTCAAAAATTTGAATATCACTGTCTTTTTTATCCGTATTTTTCCTTGACTTGTCCCTTGACCCTTACTCAAAAACTTCCAACTCTCATAACTTTGCCAAAACTTGACCGATTTTCATGCGGAATATCGTTTTGATTATTTTTTGGCCTCTACTTTGATTCTGCATCAAAATATTATTTATTTCAAAAATTTGAATATCACTGTCTTTTTTATCCGTACTTTTCCCTTGACTTGTCCCTTGACCTTTACTCAAAAACTTCAAACTCTCATAACTTTGCCAAAACTTGACCGATTTTCATGCGGAATATCGTTGTGATCATTTTATGGCCTTTACTTTGATTCTGCATCAAAATATTATTTATTTAAAAAATTCGATATTTTTCCATATCACTGGATATTTTATCAATACTTTTCCTTGACTTGTCCCTTGACCCTTACTCAAAAGTTTTTTCCCTAGTAAGTACGGGGTCTGCGACAAAGTTATCTGCTGAATGTGTCCATTGTTTAACTGTTTCAATTTCGAAGCAGACAAGTGGTTAGCCAATCGGCTAGCCAATCGGCTAGCCAATCGGCTAGCCAATCGGTTGCGGTTAACCACAACACAGTGCTTATCGGTGAACCGGTAATTCAGTATGCATGCCTTGAAGGTTCGATGAACTAATCCTCCGATTGCATGCATCGTTTTGCAGCACTGCGACAACACTGGCAGTGGAATGTTGCCACCGCACAGCAATGCCGGAGTCACTGGTGGCATTGGTGGCATTAGCGTTGGACCCTGCGGTGGCCCACAAGGATCTGTGGACAAGCCGTTTCTACTCCACGATGGTCGTGTCGGCTTAAAAGCCAGTCTGGACAAAGGTTGGTACACTCACGGCGAGGATGTTAACGTAACCATCAACATACGCAACGACAGCCGCAAGACAGTACGCAAAGTGCGGGTAAGTGACCACCAAACAGAAACCTGAGCTTAAAACTATTATTATACCATACTTGAGTTCCCATATCCCATAATTTATCTGATTTCCGAAAGGTTTTCCCTTTAGTTGCTTATTTTATCATCCTTTTCAGGGTATTAACATAATCAATGAGCTATCGATATTTTACTGTCAAAAAAAAAAAATTAAATATGTGTGAATTAAATACTCTGATGCTGGTTGCAAATAGTAGTCAACTATATATTTCATATTCAGAGTCATGGATAACCTGAGCTCACTGAACTTATTATTATTAATCCTTACTAAATATTAATTTCTTGAGTTATTCATATAACTCTAACCTATAACAATCGATAGCTTTTTATCGTTTCTTGATAAATATTGAACGTGACATAATCGCACACCATCGATACCTTTGTGGTCATATCGATAGTTTTACAGCATTGCTTTATTTAATACTCTTTTTTGGTTTAATAACACTCTTTGGTCTGTAGACAAAGCTTACTTCAAGGTCTAGCAGCTACTTAAGGTCATTTCAATGTCATTAAATCCCAATTGAGAAATAAATTGAACCTCTAAGCACACGAAAAATACGTGTACTATTTTTAGCGACAGAAAATTGTTTTTAGCAGAAGCAGGAGCAGGTATAAAAATACCTACAAAATTTAAAGGGTATTATAAGATTGGCCAAACAGACTGAAGAAACGTAAGGTATATACATATGTATTCATAGAATGATTAGATACTAAAAGAGTCACAGACACTACACTTGAAACAAACTAATACAAATCAAATAATAAATGAAAAATAAAATACATTTTTTTTACTTTACCAATAAGTAACATTATGTTATATAAATGGTATAAATATGGTTGAATTTTGGAAAAAATTAAGAATATAGAAAAAAAGGTCATATAAAGAATAAGAAAACATTGAGAATTATAGATATATAAGAACAGGGTCTCTTACTGTCGGGTTCTTTTTTTTCTAGTATAGAAGTTTATTGAATTGAATTGGAAATGAAATTCGCCTCCTTTTAGACAATTTTATTCATTTCTTTTTTGACGTCTACTTGCTGCGACTTGTGTCTGTGTCAAGTTCAACTCAACATTATTCATTGTTTGAGTTTCGTTTTTGCTCGTATTCTGTCTGTTTGTCTTTTCGTCTGTTTGTCTGTTTGCCTGTGTTCTTTTGTTCGTGTGGCAGAAGCAACAAATTACGCATACGCAACGTTGCACATGCGGACAAACAAACTGTTGCATTTCTATGGGGCAAGCCGTAAAGTATGATATGAATAATTTGCAAGCAGTCTGCCGTTAAACACACGCTACATGTGGCATGCCCCACATGCCACATGAAAGCAACTTCATGTAGCTGCCTTAAGTGAATTATGGGCAACAAGAAGTGCATATGCCCATTTGGTTGCAACTTTCAACTTGCAACTGACCGTCTGCCTAAGTTTTGAACTTCAATCAAATTGCAACCGATGTTGCACCATACAGTTATACTATATTTAGTATCAGTTATGCAATAAACTCGTTGCACACACTCAACAGTTCTCAGCTCGAGTTCACAATCAAAGTCAGTTCAGTTATTTAATTTTTTGTAAAATCTAATTGAATATAGAAAAGTAAAAAACGTTTTTTAAAACATTTGAGAAATATCATTCTTAATGTATCTTTTCTCTAAGAATAATTAAACTTCACATGCTACCCTCGCAAAAATGCAACACTCTGTTAAAAAAAAATAATCTAGATTCTAAAGTTACGAAAGTGGCATCTGTTTTGATTTCATTAAACTTCAATCGAACTTGGCCATGTTATCAATTTGCTTTTGGCAACTTTAACATGCCACTTGCTATTTTTTTACTTCTCTCTTTCATGACGTATTCTTATCTAATATCATGCACTTGTTGTCCTTGTCTTTATCTTTCTGTTGTATTGGACTCTCTCTAATGGCAAATACTTGTAAGTCAATTGCTCAGATTTTCGAATTAAGTCCAATAATTGCCAATAACACAATGCCATGCCACGCCTTCTGGACAATTGCTTCTGCAATCAATGGTAATGTAAATACAAATACACATTCACACACACACACACACACACACACACACACACACACACACACACATGCATTTACGGACACACAAACTTCAACATAAATAAATCAGTTATTCTGATACGACCAAGTGCAAATCGAAGTATAAATATTGTCACCCTACACTAGCCAAAAGCGGGCATATCGGCAACCAAATGTATTGTGGTAGATAAAATGATTACACTATTTTGATATCAAATTTAAGTGACTTTTAAAACTTGTATTAATAGTTTCATTTTAGAAAAATATTTTTTAAACTTTATATTTGTATTTTTACAATAAAATTGCAAGTGATATATGTGATAGAAAATGATGGTTGATAGTTCTAACTGCTTAAAAAACACATATAGTCTTAACAGATGTGTTATTATTGGATTTTTCTCATATAAAAAATTCAAAAATGTTGCTTACGCATTTTGTTTTTAATTTTTAAAATTTAAAGATAACTTATATTTTTTATTTTTCTCATATAAACATTTAAAAATGTTTCTTAAACATTTTGTTTTTAATTTTTAAAATTTAAAGTTGACTTTTATATTTGATTTTTGTAATATAAATTGAAAATAAGAGTTATACATATTATGAAAAGTAAGAGCTATTTTTCAATTGTTTTTATAAAAATCAACATCTATTTGTTTAAACTTAAAAATTATATATAATTATATTAATTATAATATTGACATTGTAGTTTGTTAGAGTATATGTAAGTGCGGTGTGTGGCACTTGGAGATTAATACACTGTGATTGCAGTGAGCTTCAGTTGTGTTGAGTTGTGTCGAGTGCAAAACGCTGATTGAGCCTTAAGCTTTTAATAAACACAATGAAACGAATATACGAATATTACGCATACGTCGTGTGTGCAGCAGCAGGCACAAACAAAAGGCAGCTTATTGTTATTGTTGTTGTTGTTATGGTTGCTGTTGTCGCTGTTATTGTTGTTATTGTTGCTGTGTATTTCCGCACAGAAATCTCGCTGACAAATCGAATATCCCGCTGGGGAAACCACTCGACAAGAAGTTTTTGGTCAAAAGGACTGAACTCAGTAAAGGGATTGGTGAAGGGATCTCACTGGGACCCCGAGGCTTGTGTTGTGCTGAGGTCCAATGAAATTGGGGGAAAGTGGAAAAAGTGACGCTAAGCGGCAAAAAGAGCGCACACAAATGCAAATGACGTTTAGCCCGAAATGAAATGAAATTGGAAAAGTGTAGAACGCTTTTTATACCCATAGTGCAATCTCTTGAGTGTACGTTCGCCCCACTTGAGCAAAAATGGCAAAAGTGGCCGGGCCAAAGGCTTTACAAATAGCCAACACAGTGAAAGTGAAAGCAACAAAGCAGACAGAGAAAGTAAAAACTGGAAAGTAGAGAGTAGAAAAAGAAAGTGAACGTGGGAAAGAGAGAGCATAGTTCGAGTTGGCAGCAAAAGTTGTGGCATTCGAGTTGAAAACTTAAGTTAAGACTGACAAAAGGCGGCAGTTCAAGTGAAAAGAGTGTTTAGACATTTTATGGGGTTTTCTTTTTTTTTTTTTTTTTTGTAAGACATATATACATAGCACACACACACACACACACACAGACACACAGAGACACATCAAACACTTGAAATGTTTATTGTGCCCGCAGCATCTTTTAAGGTGGCTTAAACCCTTTTTCTGCACCACCTCAACCACAACACACAGCACTGGCAGACATTGCTTGCCTAGCACACACACACACACACACACACACACTGACACACACACTCGTGGCTATAATCACATCTGTGGCATTTGTGTTCCTTTCGGAAATGTTGCCACACAAAAGTATGCTACAATTTTACATTGTTACTTGCTAACTGTTTGCATACACACACACACACACACACACACACACACACAGTGACATAGCACACTCAACTAACGGTTACTGTGCGTGCTGCTTTCTACTTAAGAATTCTTTTAGCATATTTTTTTTTTTTGGACTGAGATTAAACACTTGCAAAGTCACTGCCACACTTTTCTTTAACCTCACGACCACAAATTGCTTAACCCCTCTCTGCCTGTCCCCCTCTCTTCACTGCTCTGCTCTGCATTTTGTAAAGCACGCTTCAAAATCGACAGCTTGATAAATACATCACAAATTGAAGAAGCTTCATTATGCAAATACTCGTATATACTTATTATTTTTTGAAGTATTGAAGGCTACAATTTGTAGCTACTACAACTTGTTGTTGTTGCCCCCTCTGCTATTGTAACAGATGTTACGTATACGCAATGTAAGCCCATGCACAACTAGATAAGCAGAAGGGAGACGGGGAAGGGGGAAACGGATAGAGAATGTGAGCTGTAGCTGCTGTTTAGTGATTCTCATATGCATATCGATGACATGCCACATAAAGTTCGTTGCAGGCCACTCGATGCTAATGCAAAATGCATAAGCCTTTAAGAGGTAGTTATGGCAACAGACAGACAGACAAAGTGAGAAGGAGACACAGAGGGTTCAGATACAGAATTCTTGTGAGCTATCGAGGCAGTAAAATGGGAAAGTAAAAGACGCTTTCAGGCTTGAGTGCACTTGCAAATGCTTTGCGGGAAAAGGGGATCAATGTCAGTGCGTTATTGTTTATATATTATTGTTGTAGCAATATTTTCACAGTATCAATAACCAGTTGAACAGCTGAACAGTGGCACAGACAAACAAAAATTTAAAATGCATTTTAAAGTTAAGGTTAGACATACAAAATATTAGAGGCAAAATTATTCAAATTTTTCACAAATGCTGTCCACAAACGTTTAGCCGAATAAATTTTGGAACACAATTTAAAGTTGAACCTAAATGAATACCAATTTTTTGCATATACATATAATATATTAAAAATGATCAAGAACTAACATAACGATATTATATATCATTGAAAATTAATTAATTAATTAAAATTCTGGCAGTATATCATTAGAGTCCTAGTTATATTTCTTACAAAATCCAATCAAATCCAATGAACTTTATACAACATTTTTAAAATATAATCTAAAATTTTTTAAATCAATGTAAAGCAACATTTGAATAAGTTCACATCAAATGTCGACTTTAGCTTAGGTAGAAAAGCGAAATCAATTCAAGTTCAGCCTAGAATACACTTTGAATAGAAATGAAAATATGTGTGCTTAAAATAAGTCGAAATGAAAGAGGCTTATATGGGATTTTGTTTATATTGAGAAATTAGTCTTCCAACGAAATAATTTCGCCACCTGTCTTATATGTAGTCTATTTGAAATTCCATCCTTTCTCTTCCACTCCAACTCGAACTTTTTCTATAGCGTTTAATGTCATGTGTTCTGTTTCTCATTAAAATCCACACTTCGTTCGACGCAATTTTTTTTGCTGGTTTTCTGCAGCAATAAATCGGATTAAGACCGCAGTTAATGTTTCGGTCTGTTACGCCGACTGAGGGCTGACCACGCCCACAAGCTACTTATACAAATTCCTGGTCAGTTACAAAAAATGCTAAATTTTTTAAAATAATTATACTCAGTAGTCATGGAAATGGAGTAATATAATTTATTAATATTTTTTTGATATTAAAAGTATTTACATGGTCTTAATAAGCCTTGATCTGTCTATAAAGTTTTATAACATTAATTTATAGCCTAGAAAACGGTTTAAGCAAAAGGGATGTAATAATTTTGTACTGAATTAATTAAAGCTTAAGTTAAACAACTTTTCCCCAATTTATACCTTAAGCACATAAAGTTTATATTTAATTTGCTAAATTTTCACTTGATAAACGAAAAATGTCCTTAAACTTTCTTACACATAGTTAATTCTGCACTTTATTTTGAGGGAGGCAGCTAAAATATATTTTTAAGTTCAAAGTCATCTGAAAGCATCTTAGAGCTATGCACAGAGGGTATCTCGCTGTCGTGTATTATTAGTGTTGTTATTGTGCATTTTGCGCTCTATTAAATATACATATGTGTATTTACGTGTGTGTGTGTGTGTGTGTGTGTGTGTGTGTACATTGTTTTTCAGTTTTTATTATCACATTTCGCTGCATTTGTTTTTCTCTATGGGTTGATTTTGTTTTTGTTTTTTCATTTTTTTTTTGCTTTTTCGTTGGCCTTATAAAATTTTATTCGCCCAGTTTGCCTTCAAGTTGTCAATAAAAGTCAAGAGTCAAATGCTTACACACACACACAACATTATTGTGTGTGTGTGTGTATAAATACTTCTACACATAAACGTTTGCTCAGTTGTATGCTGTGCAATTTGGGCAATTGTCCAGCTCAAAAGTGGCTCACACAGCAACAAGTACTACAATAGTATGTGTGTGTGTGTGTGTGTGTGTGTGTGTGGAGTTGGGGGAGTCGTAAAAAAAAAAGCACAAATGCGACTGCTGCAGCTGCGTCCACAGCTAACAGGACATGGCAACAGGATATGCCCTCAGCTCAGCTCAGTTCGTGGCAAATCCTTTCGCCAGGATTTTGGTGCAAGGTTAAAAGTCGGAGCTTTTAGTTTCTCCCCTAGAAAAACCAATTAGATGAACCCCGCATAACTTATGCTATGCTATGCTCTCTTTCACTTGCTCCCTCCCTCTCTTTCTCTCTCTCTCTCTCTCTCTCTCTCTCTCTCTCTCTCACTCTCTCGCTCTTTCTCTATTGCAACAGTGCTGTTTAATTTATTAATTGTGCACATTTCATTTGTGAAACTGAAAGTTAATGCTGAAATTTAATCAAGAAACATTTTGGTATACACTTTGCAGAGGATATGCTTAATTTTCTAATCAATATGTAACGCCTTGATAGAGTGTATAAAGTTAGTCAAGTAATTATTTTAAATAAAAAATTCACTGCTTTAAATATACTTAAATATAAATAAACTATACGAGAAAAAATATTTAAAATTAAGAAGGTATTAAGTTTTTCAAATATTTTTTTCAAAATAATTACTTGATTAACTGCAACAGATTTCTGCAAAATGAAGGCTAAGTGTGTATGTATGTGTGTGTGTGTTGGTTGTGTAAGTCAGTCAATTGAGCTAAGTAGCAAAGTCCCACAAGCGACAAAAAAGTTCACAATTGAATGTCAAATGAAGTTGACAAGGAGAAGAAAAATAGTATATATACATAAATATATATAAAATAAAATGTTAACATACTTTTTGGGGCAGGCAAAAAGCAAACTTGATGATTGTGCATAATGAGCGGACACAATGAGAAAAGGAAAGTAAAAGGGAAACAACGAGAGAGAGAGTCAGAGAGAGATAGTAGGTCCGAATTGAAGGACAACTGATTAGAGGCTAAGAAATCCATTTAACCGTGTTCCCAAGCCAGCATTGATACCAAATAAACAAAAGGAAACGTTAAATGTGTGTGTGTGTGTGTGCGTGGGTGTAGGTTTAGGTGTGTGTGTGTAAGTGCCATACATATATTTATATCTACTGCTGTACAATTTACAGACTCCTCTGTTTAATAAATATATAATTTTTAATTGTAACATTTACTTTAGCGCAGTAGTAATGCCCCAGCATTTTTTTTGTAAGAATGACAAATATTTAAATAAAATTGTCATAGCCAACAACATTTTAATTTACATTATTTTTTTTTTAAATACCCTGTACAACAAAAAAAAGTTGAAATGTTAAGCAGATAGCAAAAAATGAAAGACGAATGATAGTCGGTAAACTTTACCCTGTATAAATAAACCCTTCAGCATATTATACCCGGTAAAATATCTCAAAAAGGAAATAAATGCTTTGAATTAAAATTCACAGTTCGTAAAGAGTTACACGAAATAATAAAAATTATCATGAATTATTTGTTGAAGACTTTAAATAGAGTCAACACTTTACAACCGTTTACAGGGTATCACATATCCCCGCCTTCCTCTTCTTCCCACATCTCTCTTTGAAATTGCACTCTTGCCTATTGTCCTTCGCTTTTACCTGTTTTCCTTTGTTGCACAACCATGTTCGCTTATCAAATTACGCTTTGTTAATCAATTTTCAATTTGAGTTTTAATTAGAGCCTGGATAATTAACAACTGTTGCATTTTTGTTCGATGCTGGTCACAATCTATGGTATGTGCTGCTTTTGTGCCAACATGTGCATAATACCATATACATATATGCATTTTTGGCTAACATTATATTTCGATACCCAAAAGCGACCTTTTCCTGGCCATAGCTCATTTAATCGGTTACGTGTCCGGCGACTGTCAAAGAAGCCGCCACAATGCTTCGATAACAATAAATTGGACTCTGGCCCATTTCGGGCTACATAAATGGGCCAAATTTCAACTGAATTCCATTACAACAACAAATGAAAAAAAAAATTATTGGAATGAAATAAAAGAAGCGAGAAAACTGCAGCAGCATGAAATGTCGTAATTGCGTGGGCAACACAACTGCCAACAGTCTTCCATCTTCTATCTATCTGACGTCTATCTCCTATATTTATTTATTTATTTTTATTTTTTTTGACCTTTCTTGAAGTGGGAGACGATAACTAGAATTGTAAGCGTCGAAGCTATTTATATAACTAATTATATGATATAATAACCATTGGGTAATAATCAGCTTAAAATAATATATATTCCTTATTTAGAAATGTAACCAAAACAGTGTTGCATAAGTCTATACGAATACATACTTTTATATGATCTTATTTTATCAAGACTCTAATAATAATACAATGGTATCGCATTTTTTTACTATATCATGTGTCAAAATTTTGACTATTTTTACATCTATTATGTCAACAAATATACCCTAATTACTATCGTATATATTATAATTACATTTTTAAAAAATATTAATGCACTGAATTTAATTTGATAAATACAGGAACTTACAATTGTATAAAGCCTGTACTTAAATTTATGTTGTGGTCAAAGTGTGTTCGTGTTATTATCGTTAGAGTGGCAATAATTTTAAAACAGTATCGATATGTCGTGACACAAATTCTATCACGCACGACACGCGGACTCAGCGCTAATCCAATATCCACAGTCCTGTGACCATTGTCCACATTTATGGGCGTAATTGAGTGCATTACTTTTGATTGCCTTGCCCAGAGATAAGGGAGAAAGTAAGCGCGGTAAGGCAATCAAATAATGCTGCCATAATTTCAGCCTATACACACACACAAATACCTACGCATACACACACAAACATACTCAAGACTCGAGTCGCTGTAGATTTCATTGGGAAAGTAATTCACTTGAATTTCTCTTGAGCTTTGCCACAGCTATCGTTACTTTTGCTTCTCCCCTAAGTTATTGCTTTTTTAAAAGTAAAAAACTGTTGATTAATTAATTAAATCATTATAGTTAGTTTAAAGGAGTTAAAAGCTTCATATTGATGCTAATGAAGATAACGAAGAATCCAAGAAAATACCATATTTAGTATTTAAAAACTCGTACATCAAGTAATCGTATCTTATTTTGACATGTTGCTTATTCATATGTTAAAAATTTTCCATTTATGTTCTTAAAGCCTATTTCCACGACAGCACATTTGGCTCATTCGACGCCATTTTCATCATTTGGCCCGAATGTGTACTTCATTTCAGTACAAATTCTGGATGATCAACTTATCCATAATGAATGAGTCGATTTTTTGCCATACGCCCCTGCGAGTTTCAGTATTTTTTTATTGAACACGCGATGCTTATCGATAATTTCGTGAAAAATAGCAATTATCCCTTTAACCACATCCCATTCCATTACATCCCATATACCCGCTGAACTTCACTGTTGTAGGGTATGCCTGCTTCGGTGTCAGCTGTCACTTTGCCGTTGCAGAGTATTGAAATTACATTTGCGGAAGCTGCATCTTGATTGAATTGTCCAATGACAATGTCAGCTGTGTCCAGTGTTGCCAGAGCAGCTTTTTTTCGGTAAAATTTGGATTTGTCTTTTTCGATTGATAGTTATTTGATTTTATTTATTAAAATTTTAATTAAAAATTGAATGCAAATATGCTTTGAGCCAGAAGTCCCAACAATAAAACCCTCATTCCAGAGGTTTCAAAAAATTGCTTCCCTTTATGACAAATTCAATAAGAGTTATATTTGATTTTAAGAAAAAAAAACCACAAAAATAAAAGTTAAAATTAATTTGTATTATGAAAAAATTGACAGTACAGCCACATAAAAGTATAAATGGGACTTTCTCATGCATTCATTTTATTTGTTCGGTATTGAGGTATAACGTTTAATTAAAACGCAGTGTTCAAATATTCAAAAATATGAATAAATATGGTAAGATTTTTTCAGATGGTTTTGTTGACAAAAAAGAGTGATTTTGTTTTTTTGGGCGTTTAAAAGTTGCCATTCTCTTGCTTTTAACTACCCCATTTCCCGCTTTCACCCACTGTTTGCTAGTTTCTTAACCAATTTCCCTCAATTTATGTATTTTTTTTTTATTTTTTTTGCAGATTTGTGCCATTCAGCACGTGGACGTTTGCATGTTTAACAATGGAAAATTTAAGAATGTGGTTGCCGACTCGGACAACATATCGCCGTCGGTGGATCGTGTTGTGCCACCAGGTGGCAGCTTGAATACAACAGTCGCTTTGCGTCCACAGCGTGGTCCGACCAAGAACTGGATTGCATTGGAGGACACTCTACAGCGTAGCACGGAGCCAGATGAAATAACTGGAGCAATTGCCGCATCTGCAATACGCTCACCCAATTTTGTAATGCAGGCACAGCAATTGTTGGCCGGTCATCCATTGGCCAGTCCGGCCATGGCCTTGCCACAGCTGAATCAAACAGCTGCCACATCTGGTGGCAATTCGGCAAGTGGCAGTGGTGGCAACAACAACAGCAACAACTGTGGGGCACCTGGTTTTGTTGATGATCGGAATGTTTTTGCCATTTATGTGTCGTATTATGTGAAGGTCAAGCTCACGCTGAGCGGCATGGGCGGTGAGTTGTCCTTGAAGCTGCCCTTTGTCCTTGTCCATGTGGATGAGACTCAGCGTCCCGGCTACACATCAGCCACCCTGGGTGAGTTGCGCATGGAGAAGCTGGCATTGCACGATGTTCCCGTTGGCCGCAAGAACGGCAAGCGTGTGGTGAATGCCTCAACATCGACTTCCTTTGGTGATGGACCCTCGACAAGCGCTGCGGCTGCGGCAGCTGCTGTCCATGATGATGACACCCAATTGGATTGCATTGAGACGCTCGAGGATGAGTTTAACATATGTGTACCGGTGCCAACACCGTGTCAGCACAGCTCGACAACATGTTCCGGCTATCACAAGCGTCGTTTGCAGCGCAGCGAGACATTGGCTCGGGATTTGGAGGAGAACGATGATCAATTGGAGCATCACATGGTGCAGGTGCATTTGGAGCAACAGGTGGAGGAGGAACGCATGCAACGACAACAACAGCAACAACAGCAACAACAACAATTGGCTGCCGAGACAGGTGCCGTGCCCAAAACAACAAATGTCTGATTCTGATGGTCTCAGATGTTTGCCAAGCGCAAGAAGCCATAAATGAACATGGTCTAAACACGAACTAAATTGCGATTTGGCATTAAAATTATTAACTACTCTACACCAAACAAATGAGATGAAAAACTTTAGAATATATATTGTAAATTGAGGATGAGGATTCAGTTTCGGTTTCAAGGAGGCGACCTCCGACAAATTCCATTTAACCCCTAAAAACCCAACCCTTTTGGCAACCTTTTCGGGTTGAGGGAATATGGCAACCATATGACCCAAAAATACGCAATTTAAAGCACAAATGAGAAAGTCAGGCGAATAGCAGCTAGAAAAGTTAATTCAAGTATTCGTTTCGAATTTACAATTGACAATTGACAAGACGACGAGACGGCAATTTTTAAGGATCGATTTAGGTTCCGAACTGACTTTTTCTGGGTGTGTGCGTATGTGTGTGTGCGTGTGTGTTAGATGAGGGCGATGTTTTGAATAAGGGCGTGACCATAGTCACTTGATTGGCCGACACACACACGCACACACGCAAAGTATTTAGTTAGTTATTGATAGAATTTAGTAAATGTCTAACAATAAACGACTCTAATTGTTTCATGTTCAACTACCCATAATGGAAAGCATTTAAATGGAGATTGGAAATTAGAAAGTGAATTTTACAATGAGACGTTCACATTGAGCTTGACGTTCTCATTGAGTTGAAAACAAAAAAAATAAAGAAACCGTATATTGATATTAACCATAAAATATTCAATGATATTATTCAACTTATAAGCATGATATTGCATAGATTCAAAGATTCAAATAGCTAATGGCAAAACAGAGTAATACAAGTATTTTTAAACATTTAAATATATATCGATGTATAACCGCAAAAAATAAAATAGTTCAATGAAATTGAAATTAATATTGATATGCAAGTACTATACAATATCTAAATGTAATTCGATGTATTTAAAAATACACCTATACAAATGAATTAAATTACCAACTGCAACTAACTACTTAAATTTACGGCATATGAAATATCACAAATACACAAATACAACTTTTAAATGGCTAACAAGTTAAGAAAATCATAAAATATTCCATATACAATATTACATATACCATATACGATTATACCATACAATATACAACTTTTAAGTGGATAGCGAAGCTAAGAAAATAATAATATATTCCATATACAATATTCCATATACCATTTATCATATTATAGATGTACACCAATAACAAATATCTATTTACGATACCACACCCGAAAAGTTAGAGAATATATATTAACGAATATTACAAATTGTAGCAAGAAACAATTGTTTGTTGTCTTTTGCAAAAATAAGAGAAAATACCCTTGCAGATCGTCCATACGATATTGATAAAAAAAAAAACAAGAAGATGATATATAAAATAGCCAGTAATTGATAAGTCTTATGAAGTTACCATAAAAACAGAAACTACAAACAATTTTCTCTCATACAACAACGCAATTTGTTTGTTCCTATGACAGCTTATAACTATAAATAATTAAGGGATTTTATTAACTGCTATTAAATGAAGCAACTCAACCAAGTTTCAGACGACAAGCTGAGCTCTTACAGACACAGTTTTCGTAAAATACAGTTAACCTATTTTGATTAAATTAAATAAAACACTATAATGCATAAGAAGTGTTGGCTTTTTTTTTTTTTTTTTTGTTAAGATTAATTGTGAAACAATCAAGTTTCTCATCAAGAACTAAATGTACAAGCGATTATGTCTGTGAAGGCTATAGGACATATGTAGATAAACCATTTAATTGGTTTCAATATATGTGTTATATGCTAAATATACGAATATAAGCAACTATAGAAAACTTAAGCATGCTAGCTACACTGGGAGCTGAGTTCACATAGGCACAGACCCTCTGCAAGGGTAGAGATACACACATATATCATTCTTATATACACAATATAGTAACTGTACAACAATAAAAACAAGGACTTTGCATGTGAATTTTAAAAGTTTTGCGGTTTCACCTAAAATATATATATATTTACACATTGAATCTGATAAACACATATCTGTGAGTTTTCCTCTACAAAATTCCTCTCTTTATTTAATTTTCACCTAAAAAACCAAAACTAACAGAAAAATTAATTGGGTTCCAATTTGAACCTAACCTTGAGCACCCTTGTGGTTTCTAAATCACGCATAAATAAACAGTTTCTGCCAAATGTACATTGGAGTTTGGTGAAAAAAAAACTGCAAAATTAAATGCAGTTTTTCATAATTAAACGATGCGCTGAAATTTGTGACAAGCTTGTCACAAAACTGAATATGAATACGAATATGATTATGAATTCAAATATGAATATGAATAGGAATATGAATTTGAATATGAATATGAATATGAATATGAATATGAATATGAATATGAATATGAATACGAATATGAATATGAATATGAATATGAATATGAATATGAATATGAATATGAATATGAATATGAATATGAATATGAATATGAATATGAATATGAATATGAATATGAATATGAATATGAATATGAATATGAATATGAATATGAATATGAATATGAATATGAATATGAATATGAATATGAATATGAATATGAATATGAATATGAATATGAATTTGAATATGAATATGAATATGAATATGAATATGAATATGAATATGAATATGAATATGAATATGAATATGAATATGAATATGAATATGAATATGAATATGAATATGAATATGAATATGAATATGAATATGAATATGAATATGAATATGAATATGAATATGAATATGAATATGAATATGAATATGAATATGAATATGAATATGAATATGAATATGAATATGAATATGAATATGAATATGAATATGAATATGAATATATTTATAAATATATAAACAAATATATTTATTAGTATATAAACAAATATATTTATAAATATATGCATATTTACATATTTATGTATGTACTACATATGTATGAGAAAGGAAACTAAAATAAATTTGAATATTAATATGAGTATGAATATGAATATTTACTTGTATGGAAATTAAAATATATATGAACATTAAAATGAATATTATATGAATATAAATTTTACTATGAATATGAAAAATAATTATATATATGAATAACAAACACGAGTATGAATTTAATTATGAATATGCAAAATGATACCATAATGAGTATAAATATAAACTTGATGTGAACTTATACACATATATACGAATGAATGTTTATGTGTGTCATTCATTAATACTCAGATACATTCATGATAAATAAATATTAGATGAATAAAATTATATCCGCCCGTAATACACTTGATATGCCAACGAAAGCAGAGAAACTGTGGATATACCACATACGTATTTTAACTACAGCAAGGGTATACTAACTTTCGTATATTTCTTGATTCATATATGCATGAATTTGCCAAATGGTGAAATGAAACAATGAAAATAAACTAATGATATGAAAATTATTTGAATAATGTACGTGAGTGTACACAAGGAATCACTCATTTATTCCCATACATATATGCTATGGATTTAAAATGAGATTTTTTTAGCTATAAGCGTATTTTCAACTAAGTATTCATATATAAATGTGTATGTCTAGTCTTAAAGAGAAAGCTATAATGAATTTATGGTCAAAAAGACAATTAGCCAAGTAGTCAAACTATAATCAATATTATACAAAAAGAAGAAAACAATACAGTGTTGCAAAATGATAAACAATACTTCTATCGTATATGTTAATCTGCGTGTGCTCTTCTAATTAACCAAAAAAAAAAAGCTAAGCAACATAATACTAGTATATTGAAAAAAAGGCCGCAAAGTATTTCAAATATAAACTATAAAACTAAATGTGATGCATTTGTCTGAGTACACAGAAAAAAACTATAAAAGAAGAGCTAAAACTACTTAGTATGACTATGTTAACTCTTATCACCCGATTAACAGTTATATAAATGTATTTGAATATTATATATGTGAATTAAATGTACTTAGACTAAGGCTCATCAAATACCAATGTTTCATCTAAGGAGCTGGTCTCTCAATTTTTTCCAGTTTTTATGTTTATTTTTTTAGTTTTGATTTTAAATTGAAATGATTAATGAATGGAATGGGGCTTATAGCATTTATGGGCAGCACGTCATCAAGTTCATCTGAAGAAAAACATAATGAAATAAATGTTGAGCATAAAATAACACAAATCCTTGCTTGTTTTTATTAAACACAATGGGCATCCACATCGCTCGAAGGCCATCAAAAGTCACAGCGGGGGTTTCAAAAATATTTGCCTAACATAAAATTTTGGGCCATTCGCACAACTAACTCAATGGGAGTCAGTTCTTACAGCCTGACTTGGCTGTAGTCCTTAGGGACCTGCTAGTGCTGTTAACCAATAGGTAACAGCACTGTTAAATAACATTACAGATACATACTCCGAAAAGCTTTCGGAATAATTAGTTAGATGAGGTGCGCTTGAAAAGTTTTTATTGAATAAGCTTCAAAGCTAATTGAAAGCAGGATGAAGCTTTTATAAATTTGAGCTTGAATAAGTAATTTTATCAGGTAGTTGTGAAAACTTTGCAGTGGTGGAGCAACAAAGCTTAAAAGCTTTCAGCAGAGCCTTCATTTAAAAAAAGCTCACTAGCAACAATAGCTCGCTTTCAAATAAGCCAAGTTGTTGCTCTAAGTAAGTTAAACAGTATTACTATATCACTATCTGTATCAGTCTATGTATCTATATATTTTAAATAAATAAAATAAAACCACTTTTAAATTTGTTTACATAAATGTTTAATAAGTTTTATTTGATAATAAATATATTAATTTATTTATTTTCTTTCATTTTTTTTTTTTTTTTTGGTTTTCTTATGCATTTTGTATTCTTGCTTCATATGGGATGACATTTTGTGGTGTATTTTTTTTCAACCACAATAGTATTTTGTATTTTTTTTTGCTTTGTTATCGTATTTGTTTATCTGAGTATGTGTGTATGGTTAACATGCAATACATAGACATCTCCATACACCGACAAACGAGCAGATCAACTTGAAGATCAGATTTTAAAATCATTTGGTTAGCTACAATCTTTGATAAGCATAAATAAAACAATTAACAAATTGAAGGAGTTAGGTGAGTTAAAAGCGTAGGTTAACAAAGATTGCATGTTGCACGTCGCAAATATGAAACACAATGTTTGATGTTATTAATTGACTCGAATGCGATATCATGCAGGTCTGAGGACACTCCACGACATGCAATTAAGTATATCATCTCTAGTCACATATTAAATGCATATACATATATATATATATAGCATTTATATATATATATATAGATATATCTTTTGATCCTGTGTATATAAATAAACTTTATAGTTTTCGTTACTTTTTCGTTTTAATTTCATTCGTTTCATTTCTTTTGTTTTGTTTTGATTTGGGAGGCAAAAAAGGCACTACAATCTAATAAGTTATGACGATAATGACAAAAAGTAAATTAATTATATATGTATATATAGTATGTATAAGCCAGTTATAGTCAGTTTTCAACTTGTGTTCTAATTTCGAATTTAAAAAACATGCACAAAAATTGGTGTTTCAAGTACTCGAAGTAATGCTTAAAAATTCGTTTAAAATTCTAATTTTCTTTACTACTACATCTTTTCCACATCCGTTTTAATTCTTTACTTCTTCATCTACTTTTACTTCTAGCTTCTTTTTCTTTTGATTCGTATGAGGCAAGTTCCAAATGGTAGGCATGAGTGATGATATTATGTTGTTAATAGGTATATTTTTTGATTTGTTAATATTTTTATTCACTTCAAATGAAAATGCCCAGCGATCTGCTGTTAACTTAACAGTGTGACTAAAAGCATCTGTTACTGTCGTCGTTACTGTTAAGTCATTTGAAGTGAATGGAAACAACAATGATTAACAAACATAAATAGTAAATGCGGATACCAGAGAGGTGCCCATTTACATCTACACAATTTGAAATTGTATTTGTATTTAGATTTATTTAATATGCTTTTTTTTTTGCTTTTTTTGCAGTTAACAGTTTGTTTTTAAACCTATTTTTTAGTATATTTGTATATTTAAATATTCATTCATTTTGTCACTTGCAAAAAAAAAATATATATATATTTATACGTATAGTATTTACTGTTGTTTTCTCTTTCGTATTTTACGAGTAGCTTTAAATACAATGTAAGGATTGCAATAAATTAGTTAAACAAACGATAAAGACGAAAGGAGAAGGAAAATTATATATATTTATATTCATAATAAATTAAACAAATAAAAAAAAACATACACATAGTTTAACTGCCTTACACTTAAGTCGTAAACTTTTCAGAGTTTTATATTTCTTTTTTTTTTTTTTTTTTTGTTAGACAATTTTATTTGTTTAGCGCTTGTTGATAATTAAATGAAAAACTGCATTTAGTTGCTT
Organism: Drosophila falleni; assembly: GCA_035045575.1. Taxonomy (NCBI): domain Eukaryota; kingdom Metazoa; phylum Arthropoda; class Insecta; order Diptera; family Drosophilidae; genus Drosophila; species Drosophila falleni. The sequence goes on along the minus strand of JAWNOV010000185.1, from coordinate 2,805,365 downwards.
CTCTAGAGTTCATTATCATTTTGTTGTTGCTGCTGTTGATGTTGTTGGAAACACTGCACATGTGGCCTAGGTAATTATTTTTGTTGCATTCGCATTTTGGTTGTAGTACATACATATAAGTAGATATCGTATATAGTTTACATTAATATATAGTATATATGCCTATATAAATTCATTGCTTAAATCGCTGTACTCTTTTCGCGTGTGTATTGTGTTGTCTAGTGTGAATGACTGGGCTGGTAGGAGAGGGACAGGGAGGAGACAAACAATCACTGTGTCTGTTTTCGCCAATTGCATTCAATTGAGGACAAGGTTTTATAAACAAATGCAAAAACTTAAGTGTTTATGTTTTCTTCTGGTATAGTGTTGTGTTGTATTGTGTTGTGTAGTGTAGTGTCGGTGTTTTATATGCATATAGCAACATGTATGTACATGTAAAGTAAATAAATAATATATAATTTGTATACATTTGATTCACACAGATATATACACATATAAAGATTTATATGCATAATACATTTATAGATCTGCTTTAGCCAACGCTTTTTATCTGTACTTGAATTTTGTTGGTTTTTTTCATGGTTTTACTTTGTTTTTTGTTTTTTTTTTTTTGGTTTTTGGTTTTTTTTGTTTGTTTGCTTTTCAACTAGTTAATTACTTGCGCACATTTAATTTTGACATATTATTTGTATATTATATAAAAGTTATTAATGTATTTCTTGTTATTTGCTTGTTTTTGTTTTGTTTTGTTTTGTTTTGTTTTGTTTTGTTTGTTTGTTTGTTGTTGAGGTTGAACCTTTAAGGAAATGGAAGCGGATGGATATATTATTTCTTCTTGTTGGTCGCCAACATTGGGGCGCTACGCTGCGGGGTTGTCGGCCGTGATGAGTTCATGCCGCTGTACAAATACTTTGCCTTCTTCTCGGATGGTTTTAGTATCTGTAAATATATATAAACACATATATTCACTATAATCAGGGACTGTAATCATTATAAGTTTATTATAAAAGTCAAGAAATAATCACTATTCTATGAGTTTTATTACTTTACTTATGTTTACTGTTGAGCAATAAATAAAACTCAGGAAAAATCATTATTTATCATCTTAAAATGATGATTATGTCTTAAGTTTTATTTTATTTTTTTTTTTTACTATAATTTTATATCATTGGAGTTTAAATTGTTACGGATACAACTATTATTATTTTAAACTAAACTAATTGATCCTTATTTTGTATATTTGTATGTTGATCTATATAAATAAAATGAAAACTCACCTGGAATGAGCACATAAGCGTGTCGTCTACGGTCATCATGCCGCCAGCATTATCGAATTCGCCGCAATAGTTTGGCGCCGAGAACAGTGTGACCAGCTGACGCCGCGCAAAGAACTCGTAGCCATCCTCGACAACCTGTGTTCAAGTGTGACCAAAATTATTTATCGGGAAGGGAAAGGGAAAGCAATTGAGGGTAACAAACATACCTGATGTGCACGACAAATCAAGTCCAGCTCGTGTCGATTCAAGAATTTTGATACAACATCAACGCCAAAAGTGAAACTAACACCACGATCATTCTCACCCCAACCCTGGACATCCTTGTCGGGATCACTCCACAGCAGATCGCAGAGCAGACCAGTGTCGGGCACATCTGTGGGACGCATCAGACGACGTATTTGCTCCATGCCCTGCAGATCGGGACTCAGACCACCGTGACAGCAGAAGATCTTCTCGTCAATGATCGCGGCGACAGGCAGACAGTTGAAACAGTCTGTGAAGGTCTTCCATAACTTGACATTATAGCGACGCTTGCATTCGTCATAAAAGCCTGTGGAACATAATCATGTATATAGCTTAGAGTAAATATTTTTAAATGAGTTACATATAATAATTTATAACATAACATAACATCCGCCTACATCTGCTTTGTATATACATACATATTCAATTACATACTGTTATGAAATTTAACAAAATGTAGCGCAATTTATTCATCAACAGAGGCTCCACATAGCATCCACATAGCATCCACTTAGGTCTGCATATGATCCGCATATTATCCACAAATTACATATGTTGTTTTCGATACATTGATACACAATGCAATTGGGATCCACATAAAGTCCACATAGAATCCACACTTACCATAAATTCTATTAATACTGGCGCACTCGTGATTGCCGCGCAACAAAAAGAAATTCTCCGGATATTTGATCTTATAGGCCAACAATAAACAAATCGTCTCCAAGGACTGTTTGCCCCGATCCACATAATCGCCGAGGAACAGATAATTGGCAGCCGGCGGAAAGCCGCCATATTCGAACAGCCGCAAGAGATCTGTGTACTGTCCATGAATGTCGCCGCAGATGATCAGTGGCGCCTCCAGTTCCAGTAATATCGGCTGTTGCAAGAATATCTCACGCGATTTCAAGCACAAACCGCGCACCTCCGCCTCCGTCATTTGCACCTGTTTGCCGGTTCGGCAGCTGCGCACTGTAAAACAAAATTAACATAAATTAGTAACAAATTCAACACAATTAATATTTAAATAAAAGTAACTAAATTAAAACTTAATCTCTAGCATAATTTGTTTGGGAGCTGCAAGAAATGCAAACAGGGAACAAACTAGACAATCGACGTGTACAAGGGCAAAACAGGGTATTAAAGAGCTGTGGGAAAGAGAGTGGGTATATAGACTAAATCATTTGCTGCGCTCTTGCAGTGTTTGTTGTCGTTGTTGTTGTTGTTTTTGTTGTAGTTACAGTTGTTGTTCTTATTGTTGTTGCTGGTTGTCAAGCATAAAAAAATGTTGCCTACTTTGTGGCGCAAAAGAAGCTAAAAGCGTGCGGATTATGAATGTGTTGCAGAACGACGAAGGCGTAAAGGGGCGTGGCATGGCGTGGAGACGACCTTCAAATATGCAACACAAAAGCGCAATATGAGCTGTGTGTGGGGTGTGTGTGTGTGTGAATGTGTGTGTGTCGCTGTCATGTGTTTCAGGTTCAGTTTTTCATCTATTTTTACCGCTTACATGTCAACGCTTCCAAGATTATTTCAAGCGCAATACAGAATTTCAATTGCATAAGCAACGAGTGAAGCCCAACAAGTGGGCGTGTCAACGCCTACTACACACATAGAGCGAAAAAAAAGGCGAGAAGGACAGAGACAGAGAGAGACAGACACGCCTTTTGAACGCGTCTGTCATTTACTTTCAAATTAATTTTTCGTTTTCGTGTTTTTTTTTTCTTCTTTTTTTTTTGCAACGAGAGCATGTCTCTGTGGGAATGCAAGTAGGTCGCCCACATGCACACACACACACACACACACACACACAGAGGCCAACTGACACACAAAATAATACAAAAAAAAAATAAATTTAATTAAATTTGCATACAGAAAACAAGACAAAAGCTGGGTGAAAGAATGAGAGGGAGAGAGGAAGTGAAAATGCTGTGGCAGCTTTTGGCCTGAAATGCAGCAGCTGAAACGAACTTGGCCACATTTCAAATGAAGCAACGTCCGTCCGGGTCGCGCTTCACATTTGGCTATATATGCATATATCCGGGTCAGCGCCATGGGAAGCCACCAAATGGACAATGGACAACAAGGGCGACTTACGGGAATGTGCAACCAATCAACAACCCAACAGAACAGAAGGATTTGCTGCATTTCTAGTTGGCAGCTGCTGTCAAGTTGCACCACAAGTGTTGTAATTGCAATTTCAATTGCAGCAACTGTGATTTCATAATTAATCATTGAGTAGCTGTGAATAGGTGGTAAGGGAGAAAAGGTAGAATTAGGAGAGAAATGAGCGAAATATATTGAAAGAGAGAGAGAGAGAGAGCAATAGCAGTAGAGAAAAGATGCTAAAGTTCCAGAAGGAACATGGAAAATATGATGTAAAAAAGTTCAATAGGAACACGGAAATACAAAGATTTCCATAGAAAGAGAGATTTTCTCCTGAATTATATCTCACTTTGAACATTCTCTTTACTACATATTTTATAAGCTCTCTGTTGTTTCTTTCCCTTTTTTTTTTAAAGCAGTTTGTAGCTATTTTTTCCAAACACATTTAATATAATTTCTACAATCTACATTGTAATTTTGTCTTCAGACATAAACTCAGAATGTTTCAACTCTAAATCGAATAACCTCTCTTATTTTCTCTATCTTTGTAGCTTGACACTTAGTTCTCGGTGTTATTTTTTAGCATTTCCGGGTGTCACTTTAAATCTTTAGTACCATATTTTTTTTTTATTGCATATGTTGCTGTCGTTGTTGTTATAACGAAATTCAGAGCGACAATAGGCACTAAATTATGCGTAACAAAGGTTTTACAGCAAAAATATACAGAGACACGCTTGATTATGCAACTCAAAAAGAGAGACTTTCTCATACTTTTCTCTGTCTGCCTCTCCGTCCGTCTGCCTGTATGTCTGTACGTCTGTATGTCTGTAACAGCACAATAACAGCAGCTGCTTAAAATCTGCAATATAATTTTAAGCGCTCGCTGCATAATTCGGCAGCAAATCTGTGTGTGAGAGAGAGAGAGAGAGAGAGAGAGCCTTCAGTTAAAGAACCCTTCAGAGTAACTCCCGAGTGCTTCCGTTTCCCGTATAAATTATGCAACAGCTGCTCCACTTTGTCTCCGCTTTTGTTTTTCTACTCTTTGTATGTGTGCGATTGTATAAGTTATGTTCCAAAAGTCACTGGACTTGCGTGACGTGACATGATTTGTGATTTTGTAATGATGTTAAAATATATCGGTAAATCGAAAGCTCGTATTTCACGTATGCGATTTGTAACTATTTTAACTCGATTTTTTTTAAAGACTATAGTCAATCGCAATCAATCGAGTTAATTAAATCGTTTTTTCTAAAAAGTCGACAGCCCAACTGTAAATTTAAAAATATTTAATTTTTTCCCCATCACTGTTCATTTTTCCAGTACTTTTATTGACGCTATCAGTTCCCGTTCTTCTTTCTGTCGTGATCACAGTTTATAGTATGCATTGTTGCAACAGTAAATGTCCAACTTTTATTCGCAACACTTCAACACACATCCACAAACGTGGTGAAAAGACAGACAAGATGAATTGGCAGGAGACAGCAGCAGAAACAGAGACAATGAGGAACTGGAAGACAGCCTACAGTTGAAATACAAAAGCGTCGGTTTATTTTCATTTTGTTACATCTCTATATGCAAATTTCCGCAGTGCAACAACCGCTGTGTCAACCACAAGATCCCGCTACCCGCTCTCCCAACTCTTCTGGTCTCCGACCTATAAACCAACAGACATTTGTCAGCATAATACAGACATGCAGAGAAAAAATAAGTTGAGACAGAGAGCAAAAAAAAAAAATAAAATAGAACTTTTATGCGTAAGCAAAAAAGACACGCGTGTTTGTTTTTTATGCATTTTACAACACTGAGCCCGTGCCACCCACAGCACACACACACACACACACACATGCTCACACACATGTACGCACATTTGTAATACACAAGACAAAGCAGCTGTCGCTGCTGCCTGTCAGTCAGTCAAGTTGTCAGTCAGTCAGTCATTCAGTCATTGGACCAGTCGCACTTTTCTATCTCATTCTGCCCGTCTTCCTCTCTTCCCAATGTCTTTCTCTCTGTTCTGTTAACTGGTTCATCATGATTAACATTTTGCATCCCTTGCTTCACTCTTAACATTTCCCTTCTCCTTCTCTTTATCCCCCATCCGACAAGCGACACAAATTAAAAATGTAAAAGATATTATACGTGTAGTGGTCTTAAGGGCGGTCCAAAGGGGCGTGGCCGTTGTCAGTGCAGTTGATGGCTCAACTTATGCGGAACGCTTCAAAGTATGCAATGTTTTACCGTTTAGTTGCACGACAACAGTAGGCACAGTGGGCAAATTCGACAATTTTAGGATTCAAAATATAATCTAACTAATAATAAATAGTAGTAATAACTATATTTTTATATAATAACTGATAAGTGCCCCAAGCGGTTATGAATTTTGTAATCTGCGATGAATTCAAAGAAGAATTGCTCAAAATTCCATGAGTCTAAAATCAATATCGAGCTTCCCTTTTTTACAGAGAAGTTATAACTATATAATATATTGGTGATTGGCTGTTAACTATATCATATATTGGTGATTGTCTGATTGTCTAAAATTCCAAATACAGTTCGATTTTTGATGAATTCAGAGATAAGAATAAGTTAACGGTGTCTTTTCAATTGAATATTAAAATTAATGCAAATGGACGTTTTTGTTTATTTGGTATATATATACATATTTTCCAATTCACACATCACAGTCCATTATTTATGCGATTTTAAGTATGAGTCCGTAGTAAAAAAAAAAATAAATTAATAAAAAGGCTGAAAAAAATAATATTTTTAACACACTTGATCATATCATTGATACCGAAAAATTTGTAAAATAAAATTTAATAAAAAAATAATTTAAACACTCTTTTTTAACAGTGTTTTATTTATATTACAAAATGTCAGACATAAAAACATTCTTAAACTCTAGTCGGAAAGTCGATGCTCGATGCCACTGTAAGAAAATTCTCATCATAAATTCACTTAAAATATGATTTCATTTCAGAGAAATTGTCAATTTTCTACTTTATCGGTTTTTACTAAATAAAAATGGGAATTTCAATTTCGAGAGCGTCAAATTTTAAATACACTTAGCACTTTTGATACAGCAGAGTAACATAATTATAGATATCGATTTGTCAATTTTTTAGGCGTTCAGTTCATTTTGGATCCTAGTTTAATGATACGTTTGATTCGATTTATAAATATATTTTTTTATATCCCTGAGTGTGTAAGTGTGTGTCTGTGTGTGCGTGTGTGTCTGATGAGTTTAGAGATGAAAGCTCCTCGGGCTTAGACCATTGTAAATAAGTAAGATATAGCGGCGCCTCGTCTCGCACTTTTTGGCTTAATGAAAAATCTGTCAGCCATTTCATGACCCGATTACTCGACAACTCTTCAAGCAGCAGGGTAGCATAAAAGAGGCGAGCATAGAACAGACGAAGGGGTCGAGGGCGTGGCAGGTGGAAAACTGGAGCAGAAGTTAAACATTTTGACGCTGCTGCATGAGCAAACTTTAGAAGATTCAACTAACAGAAGCTTCCGTGAGCCCAGTGTGGAAATGTTTTAAGCCATTTAAGAGATGGCTGAAAGCAGAAAAGCGCTGACAGAGAGATAACAAGAGGGAACGACATGGAGAAGGAGGACATGGAGTGAGCTGTGGCAACTGAGAGTTGGCATGTAACGAAACGTCGCAAAAGCAAATTAACTGAAAAGGCTTTTCGCAATGAAGAAGGACAATTTGAAGGAAGGAGACAGCAGCTGCTGTTGTCGGTTTAGTTACGGGTAAACAAGCCAAGACAGACAAGATACGAGCTTTAAGTTTTTGCATATCCTGTTGCAAAATGGGAATGCGCAGTTCAACCATCCAATGAGTGCAGTAAACCGAAGCAAATGCCTTTCGTTGCTGCAAAATTTGACTTACAAATATTTCAGGTTAGTTTAACAGAAATTCCCCATCAAATTGCAAGCTTGAAAATGCCAATGGTAAGCATTCTAGGATGAAGCATTTTCAACAATGTTTTGCTTCTTTTACAATGACGATATTGATCTATACTTTAATTAATAATTGTTAATAACAATTGAAATAAGCTTAAATATTTCGTAATTAACTTTTACTATCTTAAGCTAATGTAATGTAATCAAAAATCAACCTAAAAGTAAAATACTTGATTCTGTTAACACAATTCAAAATATTTACAGTTTTTAATAGAATGTTAAATATTAAAGGTTGGTTTAAAAATTCTTTAGTAGATTACATGAAACAGATGTATTCACTAAAAGCTTATATATAATATTTGGTTTAAGTATTTGATATTAGTTTATTTGCTTCCTGTTGAATTCGACTACAAAAAATCCTTTATATTAATAATTTGATTACAAGTGGATTTTCAGTGCGTAATTCAGTAATTAGTAGTTGAAATGCCTGCGCTTGAAATTTCACGGTTAAAATTGAGAACCCTTTGAGCCCGTAACCCAATATGTAGACTGTGACATAACCAATCAACTTCAATCAACTTTCTACACGTCCATTTACCCACAACTCTCGATCTCTGTTGTTGCACACAGTTTGCATTGCCTATATGCAATGGTCAGCTTAAATTTTAATTACAGTTTGGTCAGCATATAAAACAAGAACACTTAACCATACTCCCAAACACACACACACACACACACACACCAGCCAGAGAAAGGTCGGAAAAGCAGCTGCGTGAAGTGAACCACAATCACATTGACCCACATTCGGTACTTTGATTCAATTAATGCCCATTTCGGCTGCACCCTGCAGAGTCAGAGAGTCAGAGGCGGGAGTAATAGGTTTATACAGTAGGGGAGAGAGAAAGAGAGAAATAGAGAGAGAGATGGAGTGAGGTGGGAGAGCCTTCAGCTGACCTTCAGTTTGGTAATCGATAAAAAAAAAAAGGGATTCGGTCTCGTTGGGATTGTCTGGAGAAGCGTGTGGCGTCAACTTGGTGGTAATTACAGCTGATTGCAGGGTTCAATGCTGTAATATTGTTTCTTTCTATACCCTGTAACCATAAAATCTAGCAAAAGAGTATTTCATTCGGGCAAATTTGTTGCAACACCATAAGAAACTAAAGCTATACAATTGCCATATTTAATTTGTTAAGCTGATTTTTCATTACATCCAAGTTTCGCAAAAGTAAACAATATTTGCTTGGCAAAATTTGTTACATTTGTAACTGTTCATCTATAGGGTAATGCACAGTCGAATACGGCATTTCTAAGGAATTTTAGCTAGCTCTTTTGTTTTTAAGCTGGCTCCTTAGCTTCATTTGCCTTTCGGCTCCTTGCGAAAACACAATTTGCATGAAACTGTTGTCATTAATTGCCACGCCCAAGCCGCCCCCCTCTAGGGACTGCCGTCGGCCTTTGCGTGCTCAAGTTGAAATTCCAACAAAATGAAGCAAAGATAACAACAAAACAACAGCAACAGCAACAATAACAATAGCAACAAGGATAAACGCCTTTGGGCTGGCGAACGTTGATTAAGGGCAAGTGCAAAAAGAATTTGGTTTTAAATTGTTTCGTGGCGAAGAATTCTGAAACTAGGCAATGCATATTAGACATACTCGAAAATGCTTCCGTTTTGCATTGACCCAGTTGGCAGAGGGGCATACAAAATGCTAGAGATGAAAAAAAAGAGGGGGTTTCATTACAATAGAAAAGGTTTTGAAAGAAATCTAACGAAAGAGTTAGTCTTGTAATATATTTCAAAACGAATTGCTTAAGGATAATATTGTTAGCCGATTCACTTGACATTAAATGCTCTTGAAGGATACAAATTTTCACCCTCTTTCTTGATTTACTTTGTATTTAAATTGGTTAATAAACAATTGGTATTTGGTTCCTAACGAGTCGTTTTCAAAAAGTGAATTTGTATAATTTTCCCGATAGCTTGGATTTTTATTACTATTTAGAAAACAAATCGATTAATTAAAATATTTCCTAGCTATAATTATTTTCATGTTTAAATTCGCAAAAAAATTACTTACGAATCTGTAACAAATCTCGCGCCTCAATTAATGTATTGGTTGAGAAACCAAACGATTTGTTGCAAAACTGCCTTTCTAGTTCAATAGCATTACAAATCGTAAACGAGAAATAATTCGTGGTTCTGGTTCTTCTTTTGACCATTCAATCGATAAAGCTTAAAATATATAACAAAAAATTCGTATTTCCACATTTGGCAGCCTTTTTGGAATTGAAATTGCTTGTTGATTTTGAAAAGCAAAGGCAACAAGCGCAACGGTAAGAATCATTTGTTTCAACTTGCTGCAACGGAATGCCAAAGCAAATTGCCCAAATTGTGGTGCTTTGTGAGACATCAGAAATCGCCACGTAGGCGAAAACATATTTTGAAATGCTTCCGCTTTGCATTGACCCAGTTGAAGGTACAACTGGAGGGCGGGTGGGGCAGGAAAAGTGGTAGTGGACGCATGAAAATTTGCTTAAAAGTCGCCACTTGGACACGTGATGGTAGCACCGCCACCAAACCAACACCACCACCAACAAATGGAACCACCCAAAACGGCTGTGGTACAGCCCACATTTAAGCACATTAGCGCCGATTATAATGGCATTTACATGACAGGCCTGAGGGCTGAGGGGCGTGTCGAGTGCTCGGTACAATTACACTAATGCCACACGAGGCGTATGCGTAATGTTTTCTTTGTATGTGTGTGAGTATTTCATTTGAATTGTTTAATAGAGCCATAAAATAAACATTGGGTAATTCACAATGAGCAAATCAAAGTGAAAAACGAATCCAAATTGAATTACAAACGTATTTTGTCTATAAAATTTAAAAATAATAATCTTGAAAGTGTACTCGACTCGAAAATACTCTGCTAAGTACATAAGTTTCAAAATATTCAAAAAAAATAACACATCTGATTATATCTTTTGGAAATGTAACTTTAAAATTAATAGTTCCAAATTACTCAAATTATTTAAATGTGTTCCATTTTTCCATTCTGTTTATTGATAGTAGTTAAATAGTAGTTCGATAAGAGAACTGATATTTAATATACAAATATTTTAATAAACAACAAACAAACCGCTTTACACTATTGTTGCAACAACTCTTGCACAAATTGTATACACCCGCATATTTATTCGAAATTTTTTTTATTGCATACATGGTAGCTAAATGAAATCTAAACAAAAGGCAAGGCAAATGTGTTATTAGCAAGTTATAGTTCGCTTAGCAACACAAATTTTGTTTGGAATTTGGCTTTAATTTTTTGTTTCATCGCTTTTTTTTTTGTTGGGGAGCGAGAATTTCACAATAAAGCCACATGCAGAGCAGAGGAAACACTTAAATTGATTGATTATGAAAAGAGTTGAGAATTGAGACTGCGTTCTAGGCAAATCTGTGCAATTGTCTGTTATTTCTCCGATTTTCCAACAAGCATAAGAAGAACCAAAAAGAAACGCAAAACATTTGGTTTTTTTTCGTTGCCGATTTTTAGCGCTTGTTTTATTTCCATTCATTCGAAATCAAATCCAAGGCGAACAAAAAAAAAACTTTACCAAGCAGTCGAAACGTATCCATTGAAGCGATCTAATGTAGCTGTGCCGTGACAGCAGCTGCTACACACTACCTTCGCACACACACACGTACACACACACACACCCCTGGTACCCCTTATAATTCTTCTTCATTTTCTTTTTGGCAAGGCAAAGCAAGACAGACAAAGGGACAAACAGACTGAGAGACAGCAATGTTCTTCTTTCTACTTCAGTGCGTGCCACGTTGCGTATGCGCGCTATTTATAAAAATCAATTTCTGCCTTGACTGTAACAGAAACATGAACATCGTGGAAAACAACAACAAGAACAACAGTGGCACAAGAACAAGGAGACCAGAGAAAGGCAAACAAACAAACCAGAAACAAACAGCACAATAAATAAATAAATAATGTTGCTTCAAGCACCGGCAATAATAATAGCAAAAAACCAAGTATAGAATGAACTTCATCAAAACTGATCGACTAACAGTTACTTAGCAAATTTATTAGCTACTTTCTTAAGCTGCTAAAATTACAGTTACACTCAGTTACAGTATTTAGTCTTTTTAAATTCATTTATTTTTCTAAACTTAGCTGCTTTTCTGATCACTTTCTCTCATTTCATCTCTCAACGTTTTCTACTTACTTCTCCTCTTTATTCTTGGTTTGGTATCAATTGCATCAAGGGTCATTTACATTCAGTCATTAGGTTCATTGTCGAGGTCGAGTGCATTTTTCAGACCTTGATTTTCATTTCCTTTCGTTATGCTCTGTTCTTTACTACCTTCAAACCCCCCCCTCTGCCCCCTTCACCTCCTTTTTGCTATCCCAGCTCTAGAAAACAATGACAAACTTGACATCACAGAATGTGAAAAAAAACAACAACAATAAGAGCAAGAACAACGTAAAATCTTATAAAATAAACATTTATTTTTAGCACTGCGCGTTCGTTTCTTTCTTCGTTGTTGCTTTTCTTCACTTTTCATTTTCCTCTTAATTCTGTACTGGCAAAATGAAAAATGAAAAATGTAAAAGAAATGCAGGCAAAAAAAAAACACAGCATTTTTCAAGCGCCACAAGCAGCAACAACAGTTAATTCGAATGCCAACCCCCACGCATAGCACAGCACCCCCTTATAAACCACCCACCACCCACCGTCAATCTCCCACGCACTGTAAACAGCACCCGTAGCGCTGTAAAGCGATCGATTTTGTCTTTGCCTTAGCTTTCTTTTTCAGCATTTTTAACTTGTTTCCTCTCATTTTCTGTCTCTAACAGGGACTAATACTTTTTGTTTATATATTTTTATTTTGTTCTTTTGAGATGGATTTTCCCTTTTTCCTAGCTTTTCTTCTAATTTCCGCTAGCTTTATTTCCCTATCACTGTATATTTTATCCGTACTTCTCCGTTGACTTGTCTCTTGACCCTTTCTCAAAAACTTCCAACTCTCATAACTTTGTCAAAACTTGACCGATTTTTAAGCGGAATATCGTTTTGATCATTTTTTGGCCTTCACTTTGATTCTGCATCAAAATATTAATTATTTCAAGAATTTGAATATCACTGTCTTTTTTATCCGTACTTTTCCCTTGACTTGTCCCTTGACCCTTACTCAAAAACTTCCAACTCTCATAACTTTGTCAAAACTTGACTGATTTTCATGCGGAATATCGTTTTGATCATTTTTTGGCCTCTACTTTGATTCTGCATCCAAATATTATTTATTTCAAAAATTCGAATATCACTGTCATTTTTATCCGTACTCTTCCCTTGACTTGTCCCTTGACCCTAACTCAAAAACTTCCAACTCTCATAACTTTGCCAAAACTTGACCGATTTTCATGCGGAATATCGTTTTGATCATTTTTTGACCTCTACTTTGATTCTGCATCAAAATATTATTTACTTAAAAAATTGGATTTTCTTTCCTTATCACTGTCTATTTTATCCGTACTTTTCCCTTGACTTGTCCCTTGACCCTAACTCAAAAACTTCCAACTCTTATAACTTTGTCAAAACTTGACTGGTTTTCATGCGGAATATAGTTTTGATTATTTTTTGGTCTCTACTTTGATTCTGCATCAAAATATTATTTATTTCAAAAATTCGATTTTTTTTTTCCTATCACTGTCTATTTTATTCGTACTTTTCCTTTATATTTTCAATTCTCTCTTCTTAGCTCTTTCGGATGTTCTTCTCCTTTCAATGCCTCTTTTTACAGATTACCTTCTTCTTCTCCATTTCATTGAGCAATTATCGTGCTCTTATCTATTGTTCCTTTCTTTTTCACCCGCCTTTCTCAGAGAGCAAATTCCTTTTTATTTTATTTACTTGAGGTCTTTGCTTAATTAGCGACTGTTGTTTGTTGCTCTTGTTGTTGTTGTTGGTTCTTGCATAGCAGTTCTTGTAATTTTTTTTTTTTTGGAAAAACGTCGACGCGGAAGCTTTCGCAAAAACGCTCCCGCACGGCCACAAGTTGGCAGCCTGCACACAAGTTGCCCCCCTTTCGGATGCCCCAAGTGCCCTCCCTCTTACCCCTGGGCCACTGTAACACTTTTGGATCGACGCCAGCATTGGTGGAGCTGATTCATTTCGACTTTCGGCTTTTGGCTTTCAGATTTCATTTCTTTTTTTTACTTTTTTTTGGTCATTCGCTGAACCAATTTGCCTGGCATTTTCTCGCTTATTTCATGTTTTGCTATTTATTCGTTTTTTTCCATTTTTTCACTTATCTTATCTCTCGCATAATTGAAAGACACTGCGACCTTAAAATATAATTAATAAATATAAATATAAAATAAATAATCTTATTTTCCGCTGTAAACCCCATTTGCCATATGCACAACATGCCCATCCATATTCACGAGGCCAACACGTCGGTTTCTGAATTATGAGTTGTTTTTTTGCTGCTTTTTTGTCTTTTTTTTTTTTGTTATTGACAACGCGACACATTCAGTGGGTCAGTCGAATTATCGTTCAACTCATTTGTCGAATGAGTAACAAATATTGGAAATAGTTTTTGACAACACTGTTTCACAAATAACTGCAAATAACTATGTGTCACAGCAATAAAGTAAATAAAATGTGAATACTTTGCAATCAATGTTATTGCTAAAAGTAATATTTAATAGTAAAATTGTTAAATCCTTGTATCTTCAAGTTAAATTTAACAGGAACATTACCATGTTTGTATATATATTTATCCGTCTTTAAATATCTGCCACTTTTACATGATAAGTTCTTTTATCAACAGTTCTTAGTATCTCTCAGATAGTTCATCAACATGATAAATATTAAAAACATAATATATACAATTATTTATAGAGATGCCACCTTGTTTAAATTCTTATATTCATGTCAAATTTATCGGTTACTTTAGCGTGTCTATCATTTCTATCTTTCGCTTTTTTCAAACATTAATCGACATGCTAAATATTTAATATTCGACATATTTACTTATTTGTAGAGTTGCCAACTTGTAAGAATTCTCAATTTCATTTTTGTTTTGCCTTTGTTCAACTGTTTTTCAAAGTATTTCAACATGTTGAATATTTAAAAATTGACATAGTAATAGTGTTGTCTTTCAAAAGTTTATTCACATAGTTGATAAACATGTTAAATATTATATGTTCGATATGTGTACGTATTACCACGTTATTTGTTTGCACTTAACTTTTTGCTCCGCTCAAAGTTGATTATAAATTTTTAATTTCTTGTCGATGGGGTGTTACCTCAACACGTGTACATGGCATTTACATTATGAATAAATAGTTATCATTTCATGCCTGCATAGTTTTAAGCACTCGCACCGCATTTGTTTAAATATTTGCCTGGCCTATTTGTTAATTAACAATAACAAAGCGAAAAGACCTTGTCCCATTTCACCCTCACAATTCTTACCTCTTTCCCAGTCTTACTTCCGCTGCGTTCCATTGAAACGGACCTTAGGTTCCATTTGTGAGGTCTGTCTGTCTGGCCAACGTTTTCAGCCTCTATTGACGTAATTTTTCGATTTTATTTATTTACACTTTACCTTGAAAGTTGTTTTTACACATTTTACTGTTCTTGTTGTTTTTCTCTGTCAGTCAGTCAGTTTTCTATGCTTTGTGACACAGACAACTAAACTAATGGGGTTGCAACGAAGGAAAATTGGGAGTGAGGACTCACATGCAAACTCCACTTTGACCTTAACACCTCGGTGCAACGTCGCTGTCAATGGCTTCTAAATCCGTGTCATTAACAGTCGTAGTCATAACAATAACAACGACAAGCATGGCTTGTCAGCTTTCCATATCTCCCTATTATAATAATAAACTGAACTATTTGAATACCCTGTATTTATCGCCTAACTTTCCTTATTATTATTTGACGGTAGTGAAATTTTTCAACTTTATTCACAAAATTTTTATAGTTTGGTTTACCAAGCATCAAGACTTTAATGCGTATCTTTTAAAAATTTCGGTTTTTTTATATGGTTGTAGTTGCCTCTTTCTGCCTTTTACATACATTCTCAACACTTTATGGTGTACTTTATTATTTATTTACGGTTGCAGGGTATAAAAGCCACAAACTA
The DNA here is from genome assembly GCA_035045575.1 of Drosophila falleni. NCBI lineage: Eukaryota > Metazoa > Arthropoda > Insecta > Diptera > Drosophilidae > Drosophila > Drosophila falleni. The sequence continues at coordinate 2,789,657 of JAWNOV010000185.1, read as the reverse complement.
TAACAACAGGCTGGGCTATTGAAAACGCTGCAGTCGACTTGTGAATACCCTACACAAAGTAGGGTAGAAAGAAAGTTAAAACTTTCATTAGTTCTCTGCTGTTCTTTAGCTTGTTTCTCCTGAATCTTCTGATTATATCACTTGACAAACCTTGTCTTAAAGTCAATGATACCCTATGATAAAAAGCGCACACTAAATACCAGGTAATGACGTCGACATCAACAGCTTTCAGTTCCATTTTCTTTGACGCTTTTTTCCTCTTATTCTTTTGGCTTTTATTGTGTTTTTTTTCTATAGTTGTTGTTGTTGTTGCTTGCACCATTATAAAAGCATGTGTTGCAACAACACTAACAATCTTTCATGATGGGTCAGGTGTTGCAAAATTTCAACAACGAGTGCTTTAAATAACCTGCCACCATTTTCCCTTCCCCATACTTTTTTGCTTTCGCCCATCCGTACTTCCAGCGATTTTTTTTACAACCCGCCGCAGCAGGAAGCTATTACGTCGGTTGGAGGCGAATGTGACACGCCCACTGGACTGACTGCACCTTTAGCTAAATTCATGGGCTGTGCCAAAGGTCAAGGCGTTGTTACCTTCATTCCTTTCATTCATCTGCCGTCTGTTGGACAAACTTGTTTTAAAAATATGCCCAAAACGCCGCAAATATTGCCAAAAGCCATTTAAGGCACGTGCGCTTGATGGACACCACAACGGAGAACGGAGGGGGAGGAAGCGGAGATGGGGATGGGGATGACATCCAACAGCAATTGGTCAGTTGCAGACAGGGGAATTAAAAAAGCGACAAGGTCATTTGTTTTGTGCTTTGATTTACAATTGATTGAGATAGATGGCACTAGATAAAGATACGTTAGTAACTTTAAGATAGATAAAAAAAAGATACGAGGTACATACTTAAGTTTCTGTTCCGTTAAAAATTCTGAAACTGTCAGAAAAAGACACGAGATACTTAAATATCTTTTTAAGTTATACCTGTTTATTTGTAGTATTTTTAGCATTATTAAACTATTGAAAAGATATGTAGACAGATACAAGGTAGTGAGGTAGATTTTCTATTTACGTTGATATCTATGAAATACTTTTGTATCATTCACATTAGATTTATTCAGATACTTTAATATGTTTCATATAACTTTAAATAATTGATATACTTTTCGGGTTATATTTAAATGTTTAACATAATGTAATCGTTTCCACTGAACTAAAAATAGCTATAAAGAGTTTCTCATTTGTAATAAGCTGAAAATATGGATTTCATAACCAAATCAATAATGTAAAAAGGTGCAATAGTTGAACCAAAAGTTTTGCCCCGAGCAGGAAATTGGGGTCTAGTTGAGGGTCGAAAGAATATAAGCGGCTTATAGTTGAAACCGGCATTGCTTCCCCAAAAATGCGAAGGAGGGAACAGCAGGTGGAGGGGGAGAGCAAGTGAGAAGCCATTGATGAAAATGCGGGGCATGTGTCATGTTTTATGCAGCAGCAGAATCCCCGCCTTCCCCCTCACACACTCCCTGTCAGTTACTCAACCACATCCTGCACCCTGACAGTTGTGACCCCAATGGGCGAAACAACGACTACTCACTTTACTCATTGGGATCGGAAAGAAACTTTGTTGATTTATATTTTTACTGCTCATGAAATTTGCAGCAGACCATGGAAAAAGGAAGGGAGAGAGTCAGAGAGGGGCACTGGAAATAATGGCGACAGCGACGATGAGTTTGTGTAAAAGGCAATGGGCATTAAAATTGCATGCGCACTAAAGTATGCAATGGGCAATGGGCAAATAGCAACGCTGGCATGTCAGCAATTAGAAATGTTAAGAGAAAGAATGGGAGGAGATGAAGAAGAAAGAAGGAACAGACAAAGAAAGACAAGCAGAGAGAGAGAGAGAGGGAGAGGAGGCTGACAGTTACTTGCTTTCAACTAAACTTACACGTTTCCTCCAATTGCAATGTGAGAGTGCACCATAAATCATGACACACACATACGCACATATATATATATACACACACTCACACACACACACACACAGACCAACGACAGTTTTTAGTCTGTGACGTCAAAGACTAAAGGGGGTTAAACTGCGTTGGCGTTGCCACTTGCCAGTTATTGTTGTTGTTTCTCCTTCATCTCAGTGTTGTTGTTGTTGTTGTTGTTGCACAACTTCGCATACACGTGCCACATCCGAAATTACCTTATCTGACACAAGCAGACAACAAACAAACGTTGTGGCGCCAGCAGCAACAGCTCATCAATTATCGATAGTCAAACTAAAAACAAACGAGTGGGTTGAGATTTTTCTCTCCCAGTGACTTTTGTTTGCGTCGAAGTGCATTATAAGTTTGAAAAGCTTCTTAAATAATTCTAATTATAAATTATCCATTACCAATAATCACTTGCAGCTGCACTTAATTGCCCACAGTTGAGGATTAACTGGCAAAAGGATTAAACATTATAAATATTATTTATAGTTGAGACGTCAGTGTCGGAGTTATTAAATGTAAATGTTGAAATTCGTCTCTCCCACTGACTTTTGGGTTCGTCGTAGTGCATTATAAGTTTGAAAAGCTTACTAAATAATTCTAATTATAAATAATCCACTAATCACTCAGTTGCACTTAATTGCCCACAGTTGAGGATTAACTGGCAAAAGGATTAAACATAAAAAATATTATTTATAGTTGAGACGTCTCCCTACATTTTAAAACGTATTGGAATTACGTTCTGTTATCAATAACATGGCAATGTTATTTCCCCTTCAACCCTTTTTTCGTTTGACAACAATGATAACAGGAGTTAATAAAGAAGTAAAAAAAATTGTTCAATAACCCATTTGAATTTGAATTGTTCAATAACCCATTTCACATGGTAAACATTGAAAACGATTAGATTTGTTCATAAAAACTATCTCAAGTATTACTTTTCTACAATTACAACTTTATCCATTTAAAAATGCTATTAAGATGGACACTACACTCGTTCCCTGTAATTGACATCTTTAGACTCTAAATTCAATCTAAAGTTCATTTGGTAGTATTTGTTATTCTCAAATAACCCTCGACATTTATCGACTCGTTTGCTAAAGCGCCTTAAAGTATAATATAATCAAAGCGTCTTTTATCGTTAGCAAAGTTATCAATTCACAAACAGGACATTGGCTAACTGACCCATGGCAACAACAACACGCTGATACAAAAGGAGGGGATAAAATGTAAAGAAGAAGCAGTAAATGACTTGCTAAGTAAGACACAAAACATACAGAGAGAAAAGGAAAAAGAACAAAAAAAACTCAACTCAACTGAAAAATAGAGTAAGAAAAAGTAAGTCAAAAGGTCAAATGTATTGTATGTGTTTGTTTGTGTGTATGTGTGTGGTTGTTTGTGTGTGTGTGGTTGTTGTGTGTTGGGTGTGTTGCTTAAAGAAATTACATTTTTGGGGTTAACTGGTCAGGTTTGTCGTTGGCCTCGCCAAACATGCGACCTTCAAAATTGGTCGGCGTTAAGCCCTCAAGTATCCTTTGGCAACACTCACACACATACTTACACATGCCATTAGCCACAACAATTTGCGTCGTTGGCATTTCTCTTGCTTCACGTTTGTTTTTCCTTTTTTGTATTTTTATTTGAACCTCTCGCTCATTTTTATTTGCCAAGTGCACGCAATGTGACAAAGTACAGAAAAAAAAAGAGGGCGAGTGGGCATGGAACTTAGTTTGGTCGCTAGTGAAAATTATAGTGTCATATCATGTAACATGCAAGTAGAGGGCAGCGCTGTCCCCTCCGGTCACCCTTCACCTCTTGCAACCAAAAACGCCCACATAACTCGCCATAATCCACTTGAATTTCGTTAGTGAAATCATAATTAAGCAAGTGAGATTGCCGCCGTAGAAAGTAGACGACGTGTAGTATACTCTGTGAAAATGTTGACACTTATGATCAAATAATTTGTTTTAATCAATTAAAAATATCGATTGATCTAATTAGTATTGTTGGCAAACCAAATGTGCAATAATTTAATATAGAACAACACATTGGGCTTTGCATAACCTGCCGCATTTTGCGGTTTACAGGGTATAGAAGCCACTTGCAGTTGTTTATTAGCAATGGGCAGTAGCAGTAAATGTAACTGCTTGTTGTTTTTCACGTCATTATCCGTTAGAGCCAGAGTTTTTCTTGGATTTGGGGTTCGGGTTCAGTTCGTTTTGAGGTTTTATGTATTACTCGTTTTTTTTGCTCTTTCTCTTAAATATTGTTGTTTTTTTTTTGTGTTTTTTGGTTGCTTAAGCATGCATGAAGCGTGCTCTTATTTAATGAACAAACTTTGCGGTTTTGTTGGCTTTTCGTTAGCCACTTGTCATAATATGATTGCAGTTGTTTGTTGTTTTCGTTGTTCTTTTCTCTTCATGATGACAGCAAACTTGACGTATGGTCAAAAGAATAAGAAAATGAGTCGAATGAGTCAAATGAGAACGAAATGGCTATAAAAAGGAACACATTTAGAATAATTTTTCTCAAGATCATGTTTAAGTTTACAGCTTCTTTAGCATGTTGCTTATGGAATGCATGCTTAAGTTAACTAGGATTATTTTTAGTTGAGTAAGTGTAAGAGTTACAATTTATAGGCATTTTACATGATCCAGTTTAGTTCTGATCAAGTTATGACAGCTGAAATTCGGTCTTATGTATCTTATGTGATATTTACTAAAAAAATAATAGATTTAAGCTTTGACATGCACCACTTAAATAATGACCTTAAAAGTGGCAAGAAAATGCAATAACTTGAAGTATCTCAAGTGCATCATAAGACACACCTAACCCAACTAATTCATAAATCAGATTGCACGCGAGCAAAACACCCAATTAGCCATCAAATCGTCATCAATATCGCCTGCTTGACGAAATGACTGCAGCCCATGCTAAAACTCAGTGGGAGAAAGCTAATCAAAAAATACTTAAAATCAATGGAGGCAGATTGAAGGGCAGGGGGTGAGAAAAGAGGGGAAGACCACCCAGTCACCCACCCATACACACACACACACTAAGAAAGAGGGAGGCCAACAATAATACTTTGGATTTTCACCTCCCGTTTGGGGGCATTGCGAAAGTCGCACGCAATGAATTTAAGTATATATAATGCTATATAATATTATACAATATTATTTCCTATATAATCGTATTAATATTATTCCTATTATTATTCTTATTATTATAATGATGATGGCACGAGCGAAGGCTATGACATTCAAATTCTATTTTCAATCAGTGCCGCACAGAACTTGAAAGATGCCCCCGACACAACAACAACGATAACAACATATGGCATGGGTGGTATCTGGCGACATCGACGATGACAACGACCAAGTCGACAATGATGACAACAAAATCAACCAACTCAATTATACAAATATTATACAAACATTAGAAATGCATCAAGAATAACGAAGGATATTTGAGCACGAAACTAAATATATTGTGTTGCAAAGGGAATGCGAATAGTACAAGGGACCTTCACTCTGATTACTTCACTCCGAGTATTGTAATCGATAACACTGCGCAATCAACTTTTGCAATAGAATTTGCACATTGAAATGTATCTTATCTGCACGTCAATTAAACATGCGTTCAAGTGTATCGAGATAACTATCGACAGTGATAGAACGATTAAATTGAATATTTCTGAAGGCAATGCGACAACCGAATGAAAAACTGAAAGTAATAAATGAATGGTACAGCCGAGAGTATTTCTTATCTCTTATAACGATAGCACAGATAATAATTGCATATTTCAAAGTTTAAAAACAATAGCTGTTATAAATATTATTTATTGTCAACATAATTAACAGCAAGCCATTGAAAATATTAAATTTTATTGCTTTATTTCTGTATTGTATTGGTTTAATATAACAATTTTGTTACATAGTGTAATAGTTTGGCTGGTTGAGTCTACGTAACCTTCGATGAGTTCTGTGCTCTGTGCAGCTGATTAGCTAAATGTATTTTTTTTTTATTCTTATTTTATTTTGACAGTGGGTGCAGTTCCTTCTATTGTATTTTTTTTTTTTCTTTGAGTGGGGGAGAGTGCTATCGAATCACGTGAATGAACTTGTTTGCACACGACAACAATTGAGAATACGTAATAAAAATAAATAATGTTTGCCGCTGGGCTAACGGGTGCTCGACGAAGAGAATGCTCTGTGAGAGCTGCGATCTTCAGGCAGCATTAGATCTAGCAATGTCTTATATATTCTAAGTCCGATTAAGAGGTAAAAAAACTAAAAAATAGAACTAGAATTCTTTAAAACTCTTAAATAATTTAAATAACAACTTATGAGTTTCCCGTTTAGTATCAGAAATAATCTGTTTAGATCAAAATAATTTTTGTAACTAATCAATTTAGATAATAAACTATGCTTTATGATACCCGCTTCAACCAGAAGTACAGAGTATTTAAACGACAGCAAATTTCATTTGTTGACTGTTTCCGCTTTCATGTCTGTGGCAAATTTTTGCACACTCAACGCCAATCAATTTCGAGATAGTTTACGATTATTGTTTTTAGCTGAATATCAGGGGAAATATCAGGAGGGGCCTTTTGATTTTTGTTAGTGGGTGTCAGTCGCGTGTCACATTCAACTACTTTGACAAACACACACACACACACACATATGTACTATATACTATATATACAGGGAACTGTTATGTATTTTTGGTACTGCCCTCGACCCTCATAGCAGTTATTAGTTGGGGGTGCATAATATGCCAGAATTTATTTGACATTTGCAAATCTGGCGTGTGAAAACAATTAGATACCTGAAACTGTATTTGTACACAAGCGTAGAGGGGAACAGAGTGAGTAGGGGTGAGAAAGAGGGGGTCACAAACAGTAAATGTTTACCGGAAAGACTAACCACAAATTGTCAGACACCAAACAGTAACATTGATAATGGGTTTGGCAATGACAATGCACTCTGATGCATAAACTTTGTGTGTGTGTGAAAAAGGGAAAAGCCATAAAAGTTGAAAGACTAGAAGTAAAAAAAACTTAACTGTACAAACATAAAATTTTTTAAAAAATATATCTTCAATCTTCTGGCTAATAGAATCGGAATAATTGATTAACATTTTTAAAGTCGACATAATTGCATATTTTAACAGTGATTTTACTAACATTTTTATAAAATGTTATATGAATTAATTAACATTCTGAGCTAATTTATATGTGGAATTTTGTGCAAGCCTGCAAAGCTTATTTGAAAATGTGAAAATTAAAACGTTTGTGATTGTCGTGCAGAGAAAAACTAACAACTAATCTCTCAAGAGTGTTAAAAGCAGGAGTAAAAGCGTATGGAACAAATTGGAATTGGAGCGGTATATTTAATCCATCTATATTCCATTTGCATGAAATATAAATTAAACGATTAATGCATATATTCCTTTGCAGTGATTACCGGAGACATAAGACAAAACGTACACAAATGCAATGGAAAGGATAAATTACAATCTTTTAAGAGAACAAGCGTAAGGCATTACGAATATGTTAGGTAAAAAGGAAATGAAACAAATAACATATATCTCTGCAAAGAGAATATGTGTAAAAAAAAAAACGTTGTTTACGTATGGTACTTGATAATGTTATTGCAATTATTGTTGCTGTTGTAACTTTTGTTGTGGTTATGGCGTGTGCTTAACTAAGTAATGAAAGGATTCGGCCAAAGTTCTCAATGCCAATGGGGCTTAAGACATATTGTGCAAACAGCGAATGCCAATTGATAACTAGTTGGAAGATATCTACGGGGCTTATGAGAGACAAGAGACGGAAAGTTATACAGGCACACACACACACACACATAGACACGCACAGATATACAATACGAGCGAGAAAGAGAGGGGCACGAGAGCGAGAGCGATACTCGTGAGAGCATAAATGATAATGAATTTTCGGGACTGGCACAAAGAGCGAGAAAGAGAAAGGGAAGATATCATCGTGTATATAGTATACCAAATTCGGCAACGAAGAAATCACGTAATTTCAATCGGGACTTTTTTGGCTCCTCGCGTGGATGATGCACCGTTATCTGATCGCCATCGGCCGATATCATTGTTTCACTTGGCGGCGATATCGAATATTGTTGCAACATGCGACGCTGCTGATCGGTGAGCTCGTCCAGCGGATCGTTTGTTGTCGTTGTCGATGATGAGCTGGCGGCACCAGTAATACTACCGCTGTTGCTATTGGCAGTTGTGGGCGTACCGACGCCGCCGCCACCGCCGCCGCCCATTGAACAGGACGCTGAGGCTGAGGTGGAGGTCGAGGCGCCACCGCCGTCACCAGCAACGGCCATTTGTTGAGCAATAAACAACTTCTGTGCATGCTCTTCGGCCTCTTTTTGTTTTTTGAAATCTTTCATGGCAACATACATATACACATTATACATATAACACATCATTTATAGAGATATTAATGTTAAAATTTCAACAAATATTATTTTAATAATCATAGGACAAATTAAAAACTAGGAAATTTATTGTGCAAGGATAGGTTGTAACGGGCGTGTGGAGAACAATGGGCTTAATATAACACTTGACCAAACGAAAGAGATTGAGAGAGAGAGAGATAGAAGGAGAGAGAGAGAGAGAAAAAAAGAGCGGGCTTTGTGCCGATATCTTGCATTATTCGCTTCTTTTTCTTAGCTCCGAAAGTTTTATTACCAGCTCGCAATAATAACAAACACATATTGATTTGTATTAAATAATATGTACTGGGAAATTGTACATGGAAAATTTTTATAATTATTGATAGACTTTCTTGATTGAATGATTGCCGTGTTGCCTTTGATCTCTAATTAGCCAATAGGGTTACACAAATTGAACTCGCATTAACATTTTTAATTTTTTTTTATTACTATTTTTTGAATTCTTTATTTATCAGTTTGAAATAAAATAAAAAAACTACTGAAACTGTAATCTATATGATAGTGTATCGACTGAGATGTTGTACAGATTGACGGATTTGGTCAGACTGATGCCCTGACACTTGTGTCGCACCAAATGGACACTTGAGGAGGACGTTAGGAATTGATTGCCTGGCGGGACGAAAGAAATCAAATGAAATTACAAAACGATAATGAAATATTCTGGTTTGCTGTGTTGATGATGTCGCGACAATCATGATTATGATGACGATGATGATGTTGGCAAATGAAGTAAAAAAAAAAGGAAGGCGGCAAGTGCTTGAAAATTCAATTTCAATTTGCAATTTGAAAAATGAAATTTGTGACCTGCAAATGGGGATCAAAATTAATGACAATTTTTGCCTCGTCGCCACTCAAGAACATAGAGTAACGAGTACATGACCTAGCCCATTGGGCTGACCTTGAAATGGGGCGTGTCATCGCAGTCATGAGTAATGTATTTTATGTGTCGTCTCTCTGCGACAACTGCGATATGCGTATGTCCAAACTGGCAACGTTTGTGCCTTATTGCGGAAATGGACAAACATATAAAAAAAAAGGGAAAAGAGAAAATAGATAAAAATTGTGGCTAAATGCAATTTGGCCAACAGGCAAAAGTCGTCAATAAACCGATCATTAGTGATGTCAAAAAGGGAGCAAACGTTAAGCGGCTTTAGCTGAAGGCTGACAAACGCCCCCTCCACACCTATCATTATTTCCAGCATTTCCACACTGCCACATTGCAACAGAACGGTAAACTATTTAGCGCTTACGAATGTCGCCTGTTTACGATAATGATAACGTTAACGTTAAGATAATGATAATAACAGTGGCACGTATACTTAATATACTTTATATGTATGTTAACAGTTTATGTTATGACTCTGCGCTCACGTGACTTAGAAACCTGATTCACTTTTATCTTATCATTTATCTGTAAATTTATATCACTGCCTGATGACGTCATGTGGCTGATAAAAACCCGTTGCAATGAATATAAATAAATTAAATATTGTGAAAAGAAAATGCATAACAACATCGGTTTGACCGACAGCGATCATGTTTTTAACAGAGCGCTGTTATGAAAAGCTGCGACGCTGTTAATTGTTAATGAGCTATGTTAAACGCAAAATGTTAACAACAATAACAAGAAAAACAATAGCAACAACAACAATGAAAAACAACAATAACAACAAGGTTCGTTTGTTGCATTTGAGAAGCAATGAAAATCAATTAAAATTAATTGTTTCAAAAGTCAAATTAAAGGGGGGAGGCCTTTAGCAGGCCGCTTATGGCGCGCCTTGTGCTTGTTGTTGTTCTTGTTATTGTGGCAATTGAATGCTTGTTGTTGTTGTTGTTGTTGTTGCTGCTGCTGTTGTTGTGCTTGTTGCAAATTAAACGAACAATGTGCAATAATTAGAAAATGCAATCGCTTAGAGGCACTCGCTCTCTCTATCTCTTTTTCTCTCTCTCTCTCTCTTTCTCTCTCTTACTGTATATCTCTTTCTCTCATTGTCTCACTCACTCGCTCGCACACACGCATGCAATCAGAATTAGGTTATAAATTAAAAGTGGGGGGGGGGGAATAGTCGGAATAGTTGGGAGAGAATGGAGATAAACAGCTTAAGTTGAGATTTGTTTTATTTTTGTGTATTTTTTTACTTACTTTCTAGCAGCCGCTGTATGAGACTGTCAACATTTAAATCAAAATCGCCCATTTTGTTGTTGTTGTTATTGTTATATTTGCCGTATTTAGTTGCAGGCAACAGGGGAATTCCAATCGGAATTTATTTCGTTGCAAATTGGAAAAGACACACGCATACACACGCACAAAAATGTTACTTTTTTTGTTATTGCAACTGTTGTTGATGTTGTTTTTGTTGTTGCCGCTGCTGCTGATGCCGCGTACTTAATTTTTGTGTGACGCAAAAGGCAATTTCACTTTGTAACACTTTTCAGCGCTTTTTGCTTTGCTCCGTTGCGTTGCGGCGTTTTACAGTTAAGAGTTTTTGTTGTAGTTGGAAATGGTGCCGCTGCCACTATTGTTGTTGTTGTTTTGCTGCCGAAATTTTAGGCTATTTTTGTGCAAATAAAACGACTGCTCTTGTTGTTTTTGCTGTGGTATTTTCTTTATTCACTGAATGCAGATGCACTAGCAAAAAAAAAGTACGATTGTGGAGTGCGAACGCGATCCTTGTATTATATTAACTTAAACAAAATTCCACGACACATAAAACTAGGAGCGTTTACTGCATCTGGTGTTACTCCGCTTTAAAAACAAATAAAATAACCAAACATGGCGACAGACTCGCGTGAACTAGTGCTGGAACCAACATCGATGTAATATCGATACATCGATGTTTCCAAAAATATTTCGATCATCGATGTTTTTTTACGATGTTCGATGTTTTCTCTACTTTCCCATCACTGATCCATTTTGACTCTTCGTCAATATTTCAATAACGAAAATTTGGAATCAAGCTTGAGTCCGTTAGATTACTGGAAGGTAATACTTAATATAATAATATTGACTTTGATAAATTATTAACCATTTTTTATTTACAGATCTCAAATGATAAGACTTTTAAAATAAGCGTTAAAAAGTTCCTCTGCGTTCCTGCAACGTCTACTGAAAGCGAGCGGATGTTCAGCAAAGCAGGCTTGATCGTAAGCGATAAAAGGAGTTCGCTTAAACCCAAGCATGTGGACATGCTTATTTTTACGAATAAGAACGAATGGGTCTCCTATGATTAGCTATGATTATTTTGTTAAATAAGCTATTAATTTCTGTCCGGAACAGAACTTTATTTTGTTTTTGTTGAATTATTTTTTTTTTTTGTTTTAATTTGTTTTAATTTCTTTTGTTTATACAACCTTTGAAACCGTTGTGACACTATTAAATTGGCAAAATGAAATGTGAACATTTTTGGAATTTATTTTAATTAAATTAAACTTTCCAAAAACCCATTAGAAAAGGTCGATGTATCGATACATCGATGTTCGCCCCCCAAAAACATCGAAACATCGATGTGGGCAAACATCGATGTATTTCCAGCTCTAGCGTGAACTACGAGGAAAGTGTGACCACAAAAAGCACATGTAAAAATATACCACTGTTGCCAACTTAGCTATTTTATAGTTCTGGCTATTTTTTAGAGTTATTTTACTAGAAAAATTTTAAAAGTGCTATTAGCTGGAAGTCTAGCTATCTTAAAGATATTTTCAGCTAAGTTTTACTTTTAAAATTTTTTGTAAAACTGTGCTTTTTAGCCAGAAACAGCTATTGTTCCCCTTATTACATGGCAGCACTGGTGTGGAAACACTGTTTTGACTCGAAATCATAGTGTCGATATTGAGAAATGTAAAAGCGATATATGGCGCGGGAAGTTTGTTGCTGATTTATTATTAGCAGTGCGTACTATACTAAAAAGAATAATATTTATACCTTAAAATTGTGTTTAAATAATGTATTAAAGATATATCATTTAAATATATATGATTATGCGAATATTATTTACATAACTATCGCTATTTTGTTATCGTAATTCGATAACACGTTGCTGCGTTCGCAGCCAACTTTAAGCAACTCCGATTTGCGCTAACAGAGCTCTGTTTACCAACAAACGAAAATCGGCGCTAAAACGGCTGAAAAAAAAGCAGATGCATTTTGTTTAGTTCAGTTTATTGGCAATGAATTATTTTCCAAATTATTATTCAATCGAGGATATATTTGTGACACAGGAGAAAGTCGAATGCAAGGTCAATACACGTCTACAGCGCATGGGTATGTTTCATGGCAAATAATTGATGATAATATTCTCATAATTCGCGATTATTTTGCAGGTTTTCTGGATGCCGGGTCAGAGACAGAACATTTGGAGCCCGGACGCAATATTCTTCTGCCGCTGTGGTACATCAAGGAGCTTAAAGTGAATAATGCCTACTTTACGATAGCCGTGCCCGAAATTTACAAGAACGTTCACAAGGCCGTCTGCGAGGCGGAGACGACACACATCGAGCTGGGGCGGCTGCATCCGTATTTCTATGAGTTTGGTCGCTATCTAACGCCTTACGATCGCAACCATGTCATTGGACGCATCATATTCGAGACACTGCGCCAGCGTGTACGACATCTGCTCGATATATCAAAGAACGATGCAGGTAACAGTAAACCGGAGCATCGACTGGACAACATTGAAAGCAAGCTGCACGAGGCGGGCGTTCGTACAAATACCCTGGTAAGTTGCCTGTTGCCAATCAACAGGACTGACAAAGTTCTTATCAAGACAATTTGTTTTTTGTATGTTTCTAGTACATCAACTGGCTGCAAATGAGCGGCAACAACATACGCATCTCGGAGCTCGTGGAGGAGCATCAGAAAAAGCGGAAACGCGCTGATCGTAGTGATGATGAAGGCGGCGCCGGGGAAGATTCGCCGAGTCGAAAGAAACGAAGTACAATGTGAACAAGACAATGAACGGAGACATTAAACAATACTTTATTTGATGCTCACATTTTAAATAAATTAAAAACAATTTTTTAAAAAATCGCAAAAATTCATAAAAGAAAAACCAGTTTCGTTGTGCCGTAGATTGCATAATCCCAGCAGTCTTATTATATGATATAATAGTCCAATCTTAATTAAAATCTGCCAAACAGTAAAATAAACAATTCAAGGCATCTCTTATTAGAGTTCCCCATATCGTTTCAAAGATTTTTCCGTCTTGGCTCGTTATCCTTAAGGATTCTTTGACAAAAAAAAAAGTAATAACTTTGAATTTGATCTTTTGATTCACTTTCTGCAATTTAGTATAGTTTACTGGTTTAGCTTTAATTCCTAGAATTACCGAAGGTATATAACGCAGAGAATGACCAGAAGGAATAAGAAGAACAACCGTATTAATATTCATGTTTTACAAACCGAACAAGTTTTTTTTTTGTTTGATAAAGCATAAACAAAATTGTTTCATTTGTTCGTTCTTTTTTTTTCTTTTAGCTCTTTTTTTATATAACGGGGGAGTTCCCCACATTTGTTTAGTGTCTCAAAAAAAATACATACATTTAGTACAATATATATAGCTTGGTATTTGTATACATTAGGTTGGGATATAGTATATATCTGTATATATTTATATATCCTCTCTTGTTGCAGCAATGTGGAACAATAAGCGCACCATTTAAGGCAACAATTTTAAGCTTCCATTTTTTGATTTTTTTTTCTTGTGTTTGTTTAATTTTCCAGATTGTTGTTTGGTTTTTGGAGTCGCTTGCCGATTTGATCGATGGTTAATGATCATTTGACTACTTATCTAGTTCATACAATAATACATAATTTTGTATATTGTTTATATTTAGTATAGTTAACTCATTTGTGCTCGTTTTAAATTATCGCTTGATTTTTTAAGCTCCATTGGAATTCGATTTAAGGCAAAAGAAACTAAAAAGATAAAAAGTAAAATGAAATAGATTATATCAAAAAATAAGAAATCGAAAAATATACATATTTGTGATCTGGAAATGCTGTAAATACACTCATATATAGGTATTTTTGTTAAAGACTTTTCATTTTCGTATATAATACATTTAAGACATTTGGAAGATCTTAAGCATGCTATAGGGTTCAAAAGATGCTTTTGATTCTACTTTGATCTATCATTTGAGTTTTATCACATCTACAACAATTATTTAGTCAGATTAAAGAGTTTTATGCCCTTGCAGTGGATTAACATTGAAATACTTTTCTAGCCTCAACAATGCCACTTTCAAATCAGAAAACACTTAAGATTTTGAGAGTATAGTTCTCAATCAAAGAATCTGCAATAGGTACATATTGGTATCTTTGGCTTGCCAAAGATTAGATATTAATAATTTATCTGAAACATTTGGGGTATTCACGTTTGGGCATATAAATTGGTTAAATGTTACATACATACTATAAACTGTATTTAACTCAGAGACAATAAGCCCTAGAGTTAATTCTTTTTGTATGTAGCCTCTTTTAGAATAAAAAGATACATAAATTTTAGCAACAGCATTTTATGCTAAATAACCTAAAGGTATAACTATCGGAAATATCGAATATATGTACATATACATATTTCCTAAACTTCTTTTAATAATTTAACAATTCATTGCCCTGGTGTTATTACCCAAAAACTTAGACATAGAATATAATAGATACTACGCATAAAACGTTGATTATAGTTTTGACATTTCAACTATAACATCGATAGAGTGTTTGGTTGTTGCCGCAAAAGTAAGCAGCATATCATTTTTGTTTTCATTTTTTTTTTTTATTTCCATTTTTCTTTTGTGTTCGATTTGTTTTTTAGTAATGTCTTTAAAAGTAAGCAATTTCTATCATTTTCAGCTAAACATTTATCTGTCTCTTTGCATTTTGCTCTTGCTTTTCAGGTTGTTCTTTTAGTTCTTGTTGTTGTTATTTATTTATAGTATAAAGTTGGGGATTGGATTGTTTAGCTGCCTAAAAAGCTCCTCAAGCTTGGCATATAACATTTACAAAAAAAAAAATACATTTTGTTAAAGATATACATAGATATATATGTAGTTTTAGAAAGAAAAATATGATTAAAGGGAAAAAGAGGATGGGGTTGGGGGCGTTAAATTAGAAATAAACTTTATATAGTCGTAATCATAGCTATGCATTGGAAAGGGGAATTTCCTTTTGCGATCTCATAAAACTTTAACAAACAGTTGACAATTTGCACTACTTTTTGCCATTTATTATGGCGGTGGGCGTGATTATGGGCGCTAATGTGGGCGTGGCCGTAAGGGAATTCGGCTTTAATTCGGCATTGCTGTGAAGCTTCCGTCGCTTTGGTAGAAACACCTGAAATAGAAGAGATGCAAACATGAATACGAATGAAAGAGATAGAGAGAGAGAGAGAGAGAGAGAGAGAGAGAGAGTGACAGCAATTACCTTTAGCGCTCCCATGACCATCAAATAAAACCAATAGAGTTGCGGCAAGAACAATATGGCAATGCTTATGAGGCAACCACGTGGCAAGCCCGAAACTGCCGCCCACATCGATGCCGCATCAATGGCCAGGCTATAACGCCACATCACATATGGCCACATGCACACGCGGCACACAAAGAACGTTCCCAGCATGGCCAATCCATTGATGACATATGCCCGGGTATCCTTCAGTTTCATGGTGCTCAGTATGCTACGAAGCGAGACAAATGGCGTGGAGAATTCCATCATGAACATGTAGCTATAGATGCAATGACCTCCTCCTCGTATATACTGTGAATAGAGACGATAGTTAGTTTAGCTTTAAATATTGGCAGAATTTCGTAGATCTACTTTTTTTTAATTTAAATAAAACATATTTATATGTATAACCTTAATACTTCCTGAAAGAACCATCTGTGACATTTACTTCTTCGACTATTTGTACTTTTTATGTCTATTAAGTTGTTTATAAATTTGATAAAATTTGCAGAACTGATTCGGAATATAGTCTATCTACTTATAGGCGCAGTTTTTAAGCTAGTGCCGTAAGTATGATATATACTATAGTCCGGATTGGTTCTGAATGTGTCTATGATTTCATACAATAAGTACAGGGTCTTTTACAGTCAATTTTGCTTTTCTTATATATGTTTAGATTTACGTCGAACTTACCGTAACCACAAGTAGTCCAAATGTCCCAATAAATACATGATGTATCATCATAACCGGATGAGTTACAACATATTTCAAGAAATCCCAGCGTCCGTCCTTTGGTATCTCAATACTAGCACCGTCATAGTCACAGATTTCATGGGGTGTGCTCGGTGTGCTGCCATTGTTGTTGCCAATTCGAGTGTTGGCATTACCACATCCAGGTTTATCGTAGTAATTTCTGGCATTTCCATTGCTCAATGGTTGCGCCTTTGTCAATCGCAACAAATGCAACTTGTCGGCAATCTTCTGGGTGTGCACCTTGTACATTGCCCAAATGTCATACATAAAGTAGGCGGTACCGAACCAACCATAGGCCTCCATTAGAAAGTGAGAGGCATATACAAAAGATTTGCTGCAAGTTGACTTGCAGACGATGAGGCCAACCAGGAAAGAGAACGATGCCTGAATGGCTGACACAATTCTGTAAAGAGAGAGAGAGAGAGGTTAGAATAGTTGATAAGATTTAACAGTAATGTTAATCCGAGAAAGACAGAAATATTCCATTGATAGAGAGAAGAATATTACAATGAGTATAAAAAGGTGAAAAAGGGAGAGATTTCACAGAAAGACATAAGACAAAATATATATATTTCATAAAGAAAACAAAATTAAAAAGAGTAAGGACAGAAAAAGTCAAAAATAAAGAGATTGTTAAAAAAAAGAGAGAATTTAATAAAAATATGTAGACCAAACAGTAAGAGAGCAAAAAAAAAAAAGAGAGATTTCTCTTAAAGAGAATTAAAACAGAAAAATTTAAAGAGACAGAAAAAAGAAAAAATAAGGCAAAAAAATAACATAAATTTAAAGAGAGAAGTTGAATAAAAAGAGAAAAATAAATATAAGTATAAACATAACCAAAACATTGGGAGAGGAAATAAACAAAAATTAAGTTAACTGACAGAGTGAGGCGTTATGGCAAAGATAGAGAGAGAGAGAGAGAGATATCTATAGATGTAACTTAAACAAAGCTTGAAAGACAAATGAATTTTATTAATATTTTGAAACAATTTACAGCTTCAAAATTTGTAAATTATTTGAAATTGATCTTTCGGCATTTCCCAAAATTGGCAGTGAGTGCTAATCCAGGTTCGAGCACCCTCGACATTGAGGGCTCCCTACTATGCGATAGCCATCAGACAGAGATAGCAACAAGCTCGACCCGCAACAAGAGCAACAATAAGCAGAAGGATAAGGAAAGAGAGCAGGTGGAAGAGGAGGAGGAAGAGGAGCAACAGGAGATGTCACAGATAAGAGCAACCAGCGATAAGAGCAACTTGTCCTTTCGCCCATCGAGTGACATTAAATTACAACAACAAAAATGCGAAGAGAACTTCGAGGAACGATTTGTGGTCCGAAGTCTAGAGAATTTCCCGCCACGTCCAATTCCAAGCAGCATGCAACAGCAGCAGCTGCTGGCAAGAAGGAAATCAACGACTTGCGTCTGCTGCAGATGCTCCCGTTCCTCCTCCCCGCACAGACGCAGCGATCCCGGCCAGCAAATGTTCGAGCATCTCATCTCCCGGCGACGTAAGCCGGAACGTTTGCTTGTGCCGGATTTGGCCACGGAATGGTTTCGCAAGCAGAAGGTCTTCCTAGACAAGGTGACGGATAAAGAGAAGCGGGCACAGCATCATCATTGTAATCAACATTTGGATGATTCCATTTCCTTGTCAATCAACTGCGACAATTCGCATTCCAAGTTGCAGCATAGTGTACAATATTTGGACTACGTACAGGAGTTGAGACGTCGCAAGCTGTTGTTGCGTCGCCAGAGACAGCTACAGCGTGAGGGGAAACCGGTTTGCCGATGCACAGATCCACCCAACTGGCCGCCGCCAAAGAAGCGGATAATCGAGGTCAAGGAGCAGCCAGTGTGCATGCACGGACAGCAGGAGCCCAAAAAGCCGGAAACAACGCAGGAAAGGCAAGAGAAAAAGATGAAGAAAAAGCGTAATCCCGTTACGGTTTGTACAAAACAAATGGCCGGTTGCCTGACAGATCCCTTAATGGATAAGTCGTCAAAGACGTTGCGAACATCCGGTGGTTGTGGTGGTTGTTGTAGCGCTTGTTGTGGTGGTGGTGGTCAACAGGTGAAAACAGATCCGTGTCTGTATCCACATCGCATCTGCAGCTGCGAGAAGCGTGTGAGGCGACGCAATTCCTGCTCCTGCATCTATCAGGCGGATGGTCAACCCATGGCCGAGGAGTGTCTGCTGGCATTACGGACGGAGTCATCGCTGCCGCGCCTACGCAAAAAGTATAATCTTCGCGAGGCGCCGCAGCGACGACTCGATCCGGGACGCTTTCGACGCATCTCGCCGCAGTTCTATAGCCTGCTCAAAAGTCACGAGGATGGCCTAACCGAGAAGTATCCACTGTACGGTATTCCCATGCGCTATTTGGAAAAAACCCAGCCATGTTGTCCCTGCGAGATTCCTGCAACTCCTTCCTCTACTTCGCCTTCTTCGACTTTTCCGCCTCCTTCTCTTCTTAACAATGTGGATGGGGATGAACCTTGTCTGGGTGATCAGTCTGCCGTCGCGGAGGAAAGTCGACGGCCCAGCATTCATGATCAGTCCGACGAAGACTCCGAGCCAGTTATTGCAAAAAAGAAGCAGAAGAGTGCCATCATCAAGTGTGATGGCTGTCAGAATGAGAATTGCGAGAATTTCAAGTGCGGTACGAAGCAAAAGGATAATCGCATGTGCTCCACAAACTGCACCCAGGAAGAGTGCGCTCAATTAAAATGTGGCTACGGATGCCAGCATGCCATACTGAAAAAGGATTTGAGTGATCAACACTTGCACTCTTGCAACGACACAACTTGCCGCAATCGACCCGCCGAAAGAGAAAGAGGAGTGCATGTTAGTCGCCCCGTTTTATCCGACACCTTTATGAATGCTCCTCATAAAATGTTCGCCCACCAGTCGAAGCAAACTTCCGGAATAGCCAGACATCTGGTGCAACTTCGTTCAGGTTTCAGCTATCAACCGCAACCTTATAATAATATTACCAAGCAACGCACGCAGAACATTGATTTCAGCAAGGACATAGTTGTGTCCGATAAACGATTGCCTCAAGCGAAACGGAAGGGTGTCCTGGGCAGCATTGCCGGTGTTTGCAAGCGGGCATTGTTTCCGGGCCGCTATTTGCTTTACAATTTCAGCAACGGCTTCCAGCGACAATCACAAGCTCATCAGAAGCACAAGGTTATACCGAGCTCACGGAAAGTGGAGGAACAAAAGGGCAAACACAAAGCTCAACCGGACAACTACAAATCCGACGTAGTAGGCGCTCATTTTCAAGTAAAGCCAAACAATAAAACTGGTCAGAGTTTGGAGCAACCGGACGGAAAACGTGATCAAGTCACTTGCAACTCCGACAAAAGAAAGGATGAGTTGACGACACATTCCGTAAAAGCTAGTCAATATACGGCAAAATCCGTTGGAAGGAAAAATTCCAATGAAGGTATTGATCAGCACACGATAAAGACGGCCGCTAGAGAAGATCAGCTTAAAACTAACTCCGGTGGTAGGAAAGATCAGTATACGGAAAATTCCTTAGTAAGAGATGGTCAGTATACGGCTCACTCCGACGGAAGAAACAATCAGTCTACTGTTCACTCCGGCGGAAGGAACAATCAGTTCAGATCTATCTTCGTTGAAAGCGGTGCTCATTCCACAGCAAACCCCAACGTAAAGGTCGATCAACATACGGTCAAATACGGCGTGGCGAATACTGGCGTAAAACACACTCAGCCTACAGCTAACTCCGGCGCAAGAAAAGATTCTCCTACGCTTAAATCCAAGTTAATAAGCCAACAATCAATAGCAGACTCTGCCGTGACAATTACACAATTCACGGCCGACTCGGTCGTAAAAGACTCCGGCAAAAAAGACGGTTATAATACGGCCCATTTTAGCTTTATAGAAAATCTATCAAAAAGTGACTCGGCCGTGACAATTATACAAGTTGCTGGCAACTCTGGCAAAACAGGAAATCCGACTACGGCTAAATCGAAAGGCATAACAGAACAGAATACGGTAAATTCCGGCAAAATGGGAGAAGAATCGAAACCTCACTTAAATGCAACACTGAGCGAAACTACGCTCGATTCCGACATAACCGCAGTAACTGCAATCTCAACAGTTAGCGATGAAAACAAAGCGAAGGATCGTCGTATAAAGACACCTCGGGTCAGTGTTCGACGAAGTTTTACGCCAATTTCCGATTATCAACAGGTAATGCGACTTATGGGCCGTAAGCGAGCCAAATCGCAGTCAAGCAAGCGCTCTGTGGTAACGGGTGTGAGCCGTAAACGTCCGAAAGTCAACGCGATTGAAACAAATCGAATGAAATCTTTGAACTCCGAACGTCATCGCAACAAGGCACCTCAAAGTGTTAGCTTTACAACGACAACTCGTCCAGAAATTATTCCCAAGCATCGCAGTCTCACGACGTTCGCGAAAGTAAGACGACCCTTCTACAAGAACTCACAGAGTCCACAGAGTTTAAAGGAAAGAACAAATCGTGTGCCATATCAGGAAGAAAAAGAAGGAAGGAAGGAAGAAAAAGAAAGGTCTCCAATTGAGCGGTATTCCGAAGGAAGGAAGGAAGAAAAAGAAAGGTCTCCAACTGAGCGGTATTCCGAAGAAAGTGTCGGAAGTTCTAGAATCGATTCAAGACATCCCAGCGATAGCGAAAATACAAATCAGGAAGAGCAGGAATGGGCTGAGAGACATCTCGAGGAAGACTCTAGGTTTTACTCCCAACCGATGCAACAAGAACGGTTAACAAGACAAGCTAAAGCTCGTCCCAAAATCGCGTCGATTAGTTCAGCTTCACTTCAGGATGTGGCTGATTCTCCAAGGGAAGTCTCTCAGCAGACCAGAAAGCCTGCCTCACATAAATTTATCGAAGTAGACTCCATTCTACGAAAATCTGTAATGTCTTCGCTTGAGAAACACCCACATGGTACCATTTCAAAAGGTACCTTATCGTCCCAAGACGGGCATTTCTACAAGAAAAGCAGCATCACACAACGTTATACGACGAGACCTTTGAAGATCTCATCGATACGCATGAATCGCAAAGCGCCAAGGGAAGAGGAACGTTTATTGGAACACCCTGTAAGCTATAACAAGTGCAATCCAAATCACCAAATCACCAGACAACAAGGAAGATCGCTTTCAAGAACAATTAGCGGTCAGTCGATGGAATCAGATCGATCAAATGACTCGGACAATCGACGACAATTGATGGACTCGAATAATGATACCTCATTGGATACGATTCAACGTGAGGAGGAACGTCTAGGCACCGTTACACGCTACACGAATCACTCCCAATATTCCGATGACTCTGGACGGAATTCACCAAAGTTAGTAAGAAAGAGATCATCGCCTAGTCTCTTACCCACGTTCTTTACACGTAAACCGCCGCTCAACGAGAAGCTGATCAGGAAACGTGCGGCTTATGAATCCATGGAGAAAACCCATAAGCCTAGAACCTATGTACCACATCGCATGAAGAAGCAGTTGTCCCTGTTGACACGACGTCCTGCGGTGCGGGTTCTGAAGAGTTTTCAGCAGGAGGCCGCGTTAATGGAACAGGCTCAACGTTGGTATCGAATCAAGTCTATGATGAAACAGAATGAAACAAATTCGCAATATAATCCTTCAAGGCAGGAATTGACTCCTAAGCCGAAACCAGAGACAGAGAAAAATCGGGAACTGTATGATCGTCCCTTGCAAATACGCCAAGTGGAACAGCCAAGATATAATTCAGTTCCCATTCATTACAACAATTACGGTGAGGATATCGATGGTCATGAGATGATCGATTCACGCTCACGTTCCGGCTGCGATGTGCAATTCCAGGATAGACAGCGCCTTCCATTGAACAGCAATCAAAAGCGTAAATTATATAGGGGTTATGCCACACCCTGTAGCTCGGCATGCAATCTTAAAAGGCAGAACTCTGCTGCCTATCAAGAAAAACAAATGGACAGAGCGTGTTTTATAGATAAGCAAAGGCATCTTTTTAAACAGCGCCAGAAGAAAGACTCCAATCTATGCTCAGGTGCAGGGGAAAGAGACGAGGAAACGGACGTCAACGAGGAAGAACAGTGCGAGGAGGAGGAGGAGGAAGGGGAATCCCAAATTACACCACATCAAGTTAATAGACACAATTTCGTTTCGTCGGGTTTTGAGTTTGTCAAGCAGGCAGCTTTTGGCACACAGAGAGCCATGGGCTTGGTCACAGAACCCAATGCGTTCCCAAGCTTCAAAAGAAATATCAACAGAAGCGATAATGTGCGTTTCTTCAAGCCCAAAGATAATATTGATAAAATGCCAGCCGATACAGAATCCAACAGCCATACACAGTCAAGACAAGGACGTTCTAGAAGTCCAGCTGAAGAGCAAACGCCGAGTAATCGTGAATCATGTCACAGAAAGTGTCAACACTTTGGCTACAACAATCTCGATCGTCCTTGTCCCGCCCAACTAAGTTCCATTTTGAAATCCCCATCCCCATTGAGGCATATCAAGAACTCCAACGAAGGACGTCGTGTGAACTTTGTAGGTTCACAGCCATCGAGTGGATCGATTGCACGTTCTGAATACCATCACAGTGTGAACAATGGCGTTTATACGGGCACCTGTGGTTGCTCTAGTCTCTCCATTAAATCGGGCATTCGACGTCCGTCGGTGGTGCGAGCTCACACCGTTCACAGCAGCACTGAACCACCAATTGTACCCGACGAGGCACATAGTTTTACGTTCCTAAATCAGGATGCATCAGCGACAGCATCAAGAAACACAATTAGGGAATTCAAAGCACAACCTCCATCACTATTTGCGGTACCAGTAACTCCAACCGTGGATTCAGACTATCTGAGTAGTAGCTCGGTTGAACGGAGTTCCAGTTATGAAAGACTCCCACGACCGGATAAGGAGCAACAACCTTTCGATGAGAGCCGTCTACCAACGAACTCTCAACTTTTGTCGAACCGTGCAGATTATCGACCTAGTCGTAGACCACTCAATGATCGTTCAATGCCACCTCCAGTCTCATTAGTCTCCGATCTGGACTTCAATACACATTATGCACGCACACGTAGCATGACGCCGGGAGATCAACGTGAAGAAGGTGGCACAGGATGTTCTAGCACTGTGGCCAGTACTTTGGTGGATCAACTGCGTTTGAGTCAAAACGTTAAACTGATGCGAGCAACAAGAGCTGCCGCACGTCGTCAGCCACCCAAAGTGATTAGAAACGATGAAGTAAACCTAACTAAGTGGATGCATCCTCCAGATAGCACTTCCCAACGAAGTCCTTACGATTGCATTGATCGTGCCGAGACGCCTGATTATTATCCAAGGCGACGTTGTTGTCTGCGTCGGCTGCCCGAGGAACCGCTGATCATTGCACCCACTCATGGTGCACTTCGAGAGCAACAGATTCTAAAACAATTCCTTCCTGTTCTGTTCTATGGGCGACAGCGTTAAGCACAATCTTAGATATTTTTTCAAATTGCTGACTTTTAGCATATTTATAGTAATCGTTATCGGTCTGCCTATCGATGTAGTAAAACTACGCCAAGTGCTTTATGGTGCAATTATTCTTTCATTAAAGTCTTTGTTAATAAACATGTGTTATCTCTGAGAACTGAGTGATTAACAGTAGAAAGACTAGACATTCCTCACAGCTCAACAACCCTAAAGGCCCATTCATTATAAATTTATATATATTTCTACTTAATACTTTAACAGACTGCAACTTTTATGAGTTTAACATGCGCTGTTAAGGCTCGCAGCAAGTGCCGTTAATGATCGCCAAGCGGTGCGCTGTTAAGACTAACAGCCACTGTAACTGTTTGCAGTTAATGTTAAGCTGATGCTACTGTTATTTCAGCTGACATAACGCTGTTAAGGCTTACAGCAAGTTTTGATAATGCTCGCCAATCGGTGATCTGTTAAGCCTAACAGCCACTGTAACTGTTTGCAGTTAATGTTAAAGTGATGCTACTGTTATTTCAGCTGACATAACGCTTTTTGAAATCTAAACAGGATCTTCTGATATTTTATTGAATTTATAATTTTATTTACTCTAAACGAGTATAGTCAGATTGATATATTTGGCCAAAAACATTTGTATATAAATATTAAAAAAAGTTGGTTATTAAAAAGCGATGCCAGACAACAACAAAATTACGAATGTGCAATTTTTTTTTTTTTTAGGTAGATTATAAGGTAGACCGGAATTAGTTGTGCTGTTTGGATGAACGACTGGGATTACGGGAACTATTAACGGAACGTGTTCGGAATGCACTAATCCGTTGACGGCCACTAGATGGCGTTGTAATGTTCGGAGATTCACCCGAAAATACGATATCAGGTGCTTTCCGGTCACAGAATTGACGATTCAATTGGGTCTGTCGGACGGAGGGGGATTCTTCAATATCGCCAGTTGACTTCAGAGTTTGATTGCCATATTTAATCCTCTTGCGTCGTCGTTTAATCGCATTCTTATCCACGGTGACAACTTGTTGATACAATTTGCACAGCTCATTGCATTGCCGGGCCGTGTAGAGACATCGAACGAGAGCCTCTTGATTTCGTATGCTGCACATAAGCTCCTTAAGGTCAACGCCCTCCAGGGTCTGGAGCAATAAATCCAAATTAACTGGACTGTGGGCATGGGCATTGAGACGCTGCAGCATTCGAATTAAATACTTCTGCTGATCGATGGTTAAAACAGCGATAAGAAACATCATTCTTACAACCTTATAGATATTATCATCATCTAATGGATTTATCGGTAGACCACACCGATCATACATGCTATCATAAATCTCCAAATCATTTAGTTCCGTATACGGGGCCTTCACATGTTCCATCACATCCCATTTACGATCGCGTGGAAATCGTTTCATCGGCTCATTCTGCTGAAACGCCAGCTTGAATAGTATGGTCAACATATAGGGTATTGTGGTATTAAATAGGCAAGTTAGGGCCTCGACAATGTGACGATTCCTTCGACAAACACAAGCGCACTCATGATCCTTATTCGTTTGACAAACCACACAGTTTGAGCTCGTGCAACGCTGAAACCATTTATAGTCATCCGGAAAGGTCAGCTTCTGGGATATCCTAGGTGGTTGACGACAATAGCAACCACCGCAGCCACCTCTGAAAGCACAGCAACCGGAGCAACCAGCATAGACACCGCAGCATGGAGAGCACATTTTCAATAATTTTGTTGTTGCCGGTCCTTATTTTTTTGTGTTTAAAATTTTGAATTTATTGTCGATCTAAGCTGACCCCGAGATTATTCAGCTAAAAATCTCTAATGATTTAATCCATCTCTGACCTCCAGTGTCACTTTTTATGGCTCTTTATACTCCGGGTTTCCTCTTAGAATATTGCATAGCTTTTAAAAATAAACTATAATATTTAGTTTCAGATTTTTAAGACCTGTTTCAATGCAATGTTGATAGTTCTATATTACTTTTTGTGATTTTCTTTCCTCCAGTTTCAAATTATTTAATAATGAATTGTATATAATTAATGTGCAACCGTCTTTAACACAAGTATAAGTATTAAGTCGATTATTTTTGTAATCTCCAGTGTCCTCCAATTTCACTTTGTTTCAAAAACAAATTCTTATTGAGCTAAAAGAGGATGTAGTTAGGCACAGAGGTTTTAAATATATCAACTGTAGTATAGAGCTGAATATTGTAAATGTTTGGAAGTTCTGTAAACTCATTAATTGAAAAGCGTTCACTGTCCTCCATGTTCACTTTGCTTCAACTCTCGAACGTCAAAGTTATTTCGCATAAATAAAAATTCAAAATTTTTAAAATATGCCATTAGAAAGTAGACGACAATGAGATCAATGAAGCAGGAAAGATGCCAAGTAAACACAAGCGTGCCACATTAAGACCAATTTTGGGGCAGCTGCCACAGGGACAAAATAGGGACAGCGTCAAGTTGCAATCGCCATGGAAGGGGATACATTGTGAAAGGCGGGCAAGGAGCAAAAATGTTGTAAGCCTGCGATGCGAGTGCAACTGCTCGATAAGTGACACTGTGTTGCATGCCACAAGTGCAGACATAATTAGTCGCTACATGGAGCGTCAAATGGAGTTGGGCGGACAAATGAATACCCTGTACGGCATTAACTTTTACGCCGCCAATAAATGTCAGAGTGTGCAACAAGCCACGATGGATGTGGATGTGGAAGGCGAGTTGATTCAACTGCGATTGTTGTTGTTGCCACATGACTTGCAACAACAGTCGCAGTTGAACCATCATGTGCTGCGATTGATGGAATTAACGCCAAGCCAATTGGCCAAAGTGCTTGAGGAGAGTTTCCTTTGTGGCCTACTTGATGCGGCACAGTTGCAGCAGTTGCAAGACTTGTTGCAGCTGCAACGTTTCAGCCCAGAGTTGCGGCAACCCTTGACGAGCTTCTATCGCCGCCTGACCACACAGTTGCCACACATTCGCTATGACATGTGCTTGCCACAACACGTCGAGTTCTTGCAACGTTGCCTCTTGTTGCGTGAGTTGAATCCAAAGCCGCAGGCACGTCGCTTATTGAACGCCAGCATGGAATACATGTCGCAGTTGCAGTTACCCGAGTTGCAACAGTTTTTGAACCGCTTTAATCCCACCCAGTTGCAACAGTTGTCGCTGCACTTGAGTTGCAGCTACATTCAGTTGCCGTGGCGTCAACAGCAGCGTCTCCATCAAACCGCATTGCGTGTCCTTCGTGGCAAGCCCCGATTGCAATTGTCTCAATGCAACAAGTTCATGCTGCAGCAATTGCTGAACACGCCCGTCGATGAACCGATGACAATGCAACAACGACGCTTCCTCCAGAGTCTGCTCGATTATATGCTACCAATGCGAAAGTCGGAGCAATTTTGTTTCCTACAGGATCTCGAGTTGAACAGCTCGAGAGTGCGACGATTTCGATTGATTCTACATAATCCTTCTTTACTCTGTGATCTGTTGCAGCTGAAGCAACTGTACTTGAATCTCAAGCAACTCACGCAATTGCAGTTTCAGTCTCAGTCTCAGTGAGAATTCTACCTCTATCTAC
The DNA here is from genome assembly GCA_035045575.1 of Drosophila falleni. Classification (NCBI taxonomy): domain Eukaryota; kingdom Metazoa; phylum Arthropoda; class Insecta; order Diptera; family Drosophilidae; genus Drosophila; species Drosophila falleni. The sequence continues at coordinate 2,761,883 of JAWNOV010000185.1, read as the reverse complement.
CTTCTGTCCTCTAGCTTCACTTTCTTAACACTGAGCTCTAAATTGCGACTCGAAGGCAGCTTTTTTATATGCTTTAGTTGCTACTAATTCCATAACACTATGCTTTCTTTACAAATAAAATAAAACAGTTTGCTACAGAAACGTTGCATGATTTTAATTTTATTTTTATCGAGCAGTACCAAACACCGGGCATTAAGGAATGCCAATGAAAACCCATTTTAATTAGTATTGAAAATAATTTTTTTGGAAATTAAAAATAGAATATAAAAATTTGGAAAATTGTTTTTTCGATAACTTTTCCGATATTTATCCGATAGTCTTATTCGATAGTTTTATCCGATATTTTTATCCGATAGTTCTATCCGATATTTTTATTCGACAATTTTATTCGATATTTTTACTTGGATACTTGTCAAGTAGTATCAAAAATGGTATAGTCACAATAATATCTAAGCAACAAAGAATTATCTTCAAACAACTCTTAAGAATTGACTTTCAAGATGCAGTATATGTATTTAAATGACTATTTTACGAAATCTCCCTCTTACCATCAAGAGTTTATTATTTTCAACTAGAAACAAGACGCATACAAAAAAAATGGTATAGAATTAAAGATGAACGTGCATGTCGTAACATGTTGTGTCGTGTTGGCTTGTATACTATAATAAAATATTGCATGTTCCAAGTAAAATCCCACCAAGCTAGTGTATAATTCCCGCCACTTTGACATTTCGTAGTAGTCGCTGCGCCTTCAGTCACAAAAAACAGTTTGCATGATTTCGGAAATATGTGAAAACCCAAAAAAAAAAATAAATCCCAAAAATTAAAAATTTAGAAAAAAAAAACAACCCACCAGAAACAGTTTTAAACAGATAATATTTTCGATAAAAAAAATACCATTTTGGGTGAATTATTAGAGGGCATTGAGAATCGAAAAGTGTTACGGAAATTTGGTTAACAGTCCGGAAAGCGAATGTCGCCGGAAAGGTCAAAATTCATAGTGGGAACGCGAGGCATGCAACTCGATGCCAACGCTTTCTACGGATCAATGGCAGTTGGTGGTGGCGAGGGTGGTGCATCGGTGGCAGCTGTTGCACGTTCACGTTGTGCCCCGCTGTGGCAGCGGCAGCAATTGGAGACGGCGGCAATGCATTCAAGTGGAGGCAGCAGCAGACGGCGTGTTCAACTTGCAACACCAGCGTTGATCGAAAGTGCACGCAAAGTGCAAGTGGCAACAAGTGGCAACAATAGGAGACTTGCCGCACGTCGTGTGGCAGAAGGTGGTGCACCCAAAAAAGCGACAGCAACAACGACTATCAATCGCAATCGTGGCGGGGCACGTCAAACAACTGCTGATAATGGCGACTACAAGTGGCATGCCACAGGGAATGGCAATGGCAATGGCAAACGCAGTGGGGCACGTGTTGCAAGGCGTGTTGCACGTGGTGGGCGTGCCATGGAACCGCTGATAACTAAATGGTTGCTGATGCCACAAAGCAATTTTCGGCAATCGAGCGAATCTTCCTCGGAGGACGGCAACATTCAAGCCACACCGCTCAGTGGCATGCCACAAGCCGAGGCAGCAACCGACGACAGCAAGCAGCAACACTTCCAACACTTTGGGGCAAGGCTAAAGACAAGTCAGGGGCAATCGAGAATTTTGACATTGCCCAGTCAACGCATATTGCTGGCAGATGAACTGAAGCAGGCGCAGCTCAAACAAATGCAACCAAAGCGACAGCAGCAGCAACAGTTGCAGCTGCAACAGCAACAGCAGCAGCAGCAGACATTGTTGTTGCAGGCGGACAGCGTTGGGCAGACGAAGTCCGTCGACAACAGCAACAGCAAATTGCCAGCAATGCCAGCATCGGCAAAGCCAAGTCCCAACAGCAGCAGCAACACAAACAGCAACAGCAGCAACAATGACTATCAAACGACACTGGGCATCAGTTGCAGCAGCAGCGGCATTTGGTGTCACGATCAAAGCTACGACAAACCAATTGTGCAACAAACTGGCGGCAATCGTAGCCTTAAACTCACAGCAACAGTTATTAAAATTGTTCCCGATTTGCCCGCACGCAAGCCGGCAACAGCAGCACCAATTGTTGCGGCAGCAACAGCACTAGTCACACCAGCAACAGTTGCTGCTAGGAAGCCCAATAAGCGTCTATTACGCAAGCAATCACTGCAACAACAACAACAACAACGATTGCCGCCATCAAAGCCGCAGCAACAATCGGCAGCAATTGCAGCTGCAAATACAACAACAGCAGCAGCAACTGTTGCACCGAAAATTGTGCGTGTTGCACAACATAAAGTGCCACGCACAATTGAGGATGGCATTGATGTAAGCTATCAGTATTTTGTATCCACACCGTTGGCACGTGGCAAAAAACCGTTGCCCATACGTTATTTGTATCGTCCGATGGTGCGACGTCTTAATCACACGACAACAACAGGCACAGGAGCAACAGGAACAACAACACGTCATGGGCGTCGCAACAAAAAGGGCAGCAAAACGGACACGGAACCAACGGAATTGGAGCAAGTGCCGCTGACATCGCCAGGCAGCACAGATGTGGAGTCGGAATCAGGCACAGAGCAACAGGAGCAGCAGCAACAGTTGCAAGAGCAGCAGCAACAATTGCAAGAGCAGCAGCAACAGTTGCAACAACAACAGTTGCAAGAGCAGCAGCAACAGTTGCAACAGAAGCAGCAACATTTGCAACAGAAACAGCAGCAACAACAATTGCAAGAGCAGCAGCAACAGTTGCAACAGAAACAGCAGCAGCAGCAACAGTTGCAACAGAAACTGCAGCAGCAACAGAAACAGCAGCAACAGTTGCAACAGAAGCAACAGCAGCAGCAGCAACAGTTGCAACAGAAGCAACAGAAACAGCAGCAGCAACAACAGTTGCCACAGTCAAAGAAATTGTTGCTGCCGGAAGAAAACTTTGATCCGCCACCAATTGTTGTGGATGTCAAATATTTGCCGTTTATCAAGCAACTCAAGAGTCATCCAATGCCCAAGGAGCCACAGCGTCTGTCAAGTCACAAGGAAGCGTTGCTGCAGTTGCAACAATTGCAGGAGCAGGAGCAACAGCAGCAGCAAAAACAAAAACAGCAACAACAACAACTGGAGCAACAGCTGGAGCAACATCAAGCGCTTGTGTTGCAGCAAATGCAGCAACAATTGCAGCAGCAACAGCAGCTAATACAGGAGCAGCAGCAACAATTGCTGGCACAGAAAGAGCACCAGCAGCTACAACAGCAACAACAACAACAGCAACAACAGATGACATTGCTCGATTATCAGCCAAATGTGACGCGTTTAGCTGCAGTTGGTGGTGCCAATATATGTTTTCATGCTCCAATTCGCATGAGCGCTGGCAACGAGGCAACACCAACATCAACAGCAACATCAACAGCCACAACAACAACAACAGCATTAGCAACAATACCAACAACGACAGCATTAGCAGCAACAGTAGCAGCACCAACAGCAGCAACAGTTGCTGTCACAACAGCAACACTGCCACATATTGCTGCCGTCACCTATGAAGATATTGACACACATAGTTGTTGTTGCAAAGCCGTCACATTTCTACCGAATACCAAGTGTTATAGCTGTGGCAGCAACACCAGCAACATTTGTTCCAAATCCAAATCGGACAAGAAGAAGCGCAAATGCAAAACGCGAGGCAAGAAGAAGAATCGCAAGTGAAATCACTCTCCTTAGGAAACTAACCTTCTCAAGTTCCAAGTTCCCAGTTCCAAGGACATTTTATATGAATACACCTATTTTTCACACACAAACACACAGCTACATTTTCGATTATAATCTTAACACACACAAGTTTTTGCCCTCGTCCCATTCTTTTGGCTAAGCTGAAAATTACAAATTAGCTCAAGTTTATTATAATTCCCACTTATGGATATTTGATATAGTCGTAGTAGTATATAGTTCCCCTTCATTCACCCTCCAGTCTATTGTCGAGAGAATTATGACTTCATTTGATGCCTTGCCTTGAACAGAAGTTCATGGTCAGGCTTGAGAACAAGGCCAACTACAAAACAAGGCGTTGCCTTATACTATAATAATAAGCCAGGTTGTAAGTGTGTGTTTGTGTGTGTGGAGGGTGTCGAGGGTTGGGGCTGGGAGCAGGGGGTAGGCCATAGTTGGGATGCTTGTGGGGGGTCGTTGTTGGCTGTTGCTGGTTGTATGAGCACATCGTTATGTCATTATTTCAAGCAGTGCCAATTGAAAAGGAACTATTAACTCACTTAAGCGGAAAATGCACAATGACAGGCAGAGAAAAATAGAAGGAATCATAAAAAGACAGAGTAAAAAAGAAAACAAAATAAGGTTTCTCATAACTTTGCCAAAACTCGACCGATTTTCATGCGGAATATCGTTTTGATCATTTTTTGGCCTCTACTTTAATTCTGCATCAAAATATTATTTATTTAAAAAATTCAATTTTTTTCCCTATCACTGTGCGTACTTTTTAAAATAATTGTATTTTTTCACGGATTTAACAACACTATTGTGATAATAGATTAATTTTCGGTTTTTCATTCAACTTGATAATAAAAAAATAAATTACCTAGGGAATCAACAACATTTTCCAATTAGCTAAAGTGTTTTTTCCGTTCTCTATTTTTTTCCTGATTATTGACACTCCTTTGAACTCAAGTTTGGCGTGCTAACTGTTTATTTAGCCTTGAAACTTTTGTTCGTTCCTCACTCGAAAATGGGGCATATCAAAATAGACGCATTAGTTCCAATTACAATTCCCAGTGCTAATGAATGCCCCCTAGGTGTCAATATATGTGTGAATGTAGAATCGCCAATTCTTCACATTTATAACAATCAATGGCAATTTGTGCTAAATATTGATATCGGTTACTGGGTCGTAGCCATATTCACTGGCACTCGACATTTTCCTCTTTTACAATCAAATAAAATAAAATGTTAAGCAACAACAACAACAACTCAAAAATAATATTAATAATAATAATAAAATGCTACAACTATGTCTAATTAAGATTTATGATCAAAGTCAAGGCTGCCCACGAGCATGTCTATCGCTTTCTCTCTCTTTTCATTTCTCTCACCTTCTCTGTCTCTCCACACAAATTGATGTCATTCGTACAGTCGTTAGTCAATAGAACTAAGCATACCCCCTTCCACTTACTAAAAGCGCAGTACGTTTACCATTTTACTCATTGTTCACCCTGTAACGTAGGGTACTACAAAATGGGGTATGCTTCTGTTGTATATCATATATAATAATAGTTCATTCAAGTTACTCAGGTTAAGTATATATTAAGTTAGCTAACAGTAATTCACAGGGTGTCTACTAGTCGAGCACTCTTTATAATGTCTATAATCTCGTATAAAATCAATTACATAAATAATAAAGTCAATAGAGTACTATTTTATGCATTTTGTGTTGTGACTTTACAGTCAATTACAGGATATCTGCTAGTCGTCCACTCTTAAAAGTACTGTCTGTCATCTTAGTTTGGTTCAATAGAGTTTAGGCATAGTTTGTTATGTTATGTGGCTGTTTATATTGATTAACTTTAGTTTACAGGGTATTTTCCAGTCGAACATTCTTAAGAGAAAGTGCTTGATATGTTTTCATATAAAGCTGCCCACACATTTGTCTTAACTGCCAGGCACAGTCTGCTTATCTATAACAATAGCACTCACACACACACACCCACACACACACAGTGTAAGTTACACCCCCATAAACATTAGCGCATTGTCTATTGGGGTGCAAGATATAGGGACTGTCTAACGGGATAGGCAGAGAGAGTTCCAGGCAAAGGGTGGACTATCATTTCTAGTGATTATCTCGTGCGTCATAGAGTCTATACTATATACACTTTTCGAATCGATTTAACTGTAATACGTCCTAATCAAAATATTTAAGTAATCACGGTGCTTCATTTATTTAATTCATCGTAATAATGCATGTATATTATAAAGATAATATAACAGTTTAGCATGATAATGCACTACCAGATAGACATATAGTATAACAGCAATGTAAATCCAACAATCAAATTGCTTCAATTGCATTTCTGAGATTTTTATAACGTTGTGCAGTAAAAGCTGACATATAACAGGTGCTTTAGTTGTATAGTATATCACTTTTAATTGGAAATTTAAGCTGTATGCAATATAACGGACTTTTACATAAATGAATGAACGCTCTGACGCTCTGTATAACAGTTTCAGTATAACAGATTCTTTTTGATAGAAATAATAACACAAAAAGTATTTAAACAGCTCTCAGCTTCAACATTGTACTGTAGTTATATGATCCGATCACCGTATAACAATTGTATAGTCAATTGAAAGTGCTCCTTTCCCTTCTGGTAACGTCTCCCACCTCCCAGCATGTAAATACTATCGGGACGGAAGGGGAGATTCAATGGATTCCATTCAAAATGCGCTAAACAATTCTACACACCGTTTAATTAACACTCATCATTTGGTGGAGCTTCAACGTAGAATCGGAAACGCCGGGGGGATTACACGAACCAGTTTTGAATGGACACCAATGTGAATTTCAAAAGCGTTTTCAACGAGAGGTATTCATGTATTTATTTTTGTTTTCACTTAGCATTGTTTTTGGTGCTTTTGTGTTACGAGAATTGAGCTTGTAACTGGGGATTCGCATCCATCAAATGATCATCCAAAACAATCCAAAAACCGTATTTGGAAAAAGTTTATATTCATGACCAACTTGTATACAGACCATACATATGTTGATATGCCTTGAACTGTTTTTTTATTTCGTACCAGTTCCATAAAATTTATAATGTTTCTAATAAAGGCAACTGTCTCTATGAACAGGTTGATTAAAATAGCTGAACTATATAATATAGTTGACATAGGAACTATCGATAGAAATGTTAAATTTTATGGAAAAACAAAACTTGAAAACTATAAGTTTTCGTATAAATCACAAAAATCTAAAATTTCTCATTATTTATTATATAAATAAGAAATTAATTTATGCTGGTTAGCTTAATAAGCAAAGAAAAATAATAATAATAATACTAATATAGTATAATTCTAAAAAGTTCAAGGTAATGAATTGTTTTGCTTTAAAATTGGTTCAAGGTTCATTATAGTGACTTTGTCTCTTTCCCTCTCTCTTTCTGTCTCTTTCAGTTTAGCACTGGTTTTTGGCAGTTACCAGTTATTGGATACTTGACCTTGACCCGTTGTTGAACTGAATGATTGACTGGATTTGAATAAGTGAATGTATGTGAATAAGAGTGCATTCTGGAACAATATTATTAATTCCGATTCAATTGCTCAAAGGTGCAGAATCAACTATTTATGATTGCTATTATATTATAATATATTATTTTAGATATCGTACTTACTTATTGGTTATTTCGAGAACATCGGATATCATGAGTCGATATTTGTGCCGAAATTGTTGTCCCCGTTTTGTTTCAAGCAGATATTTGTTGCAAAAGTCCGTCAGGGACACGAAATAGATAAATCCCAGTGAGGTGAGAAATAATCCACGTTGCAACGACAGGCGGTCGGTGGTGTTGGGAATGTTCCACAAACTGCCACACGCCAAACTCATGGAACCAATCGAGCAGGCCAATGAAAAATAGCATCCACAACTTGTTGACAGCGTTTGGCAAGCAGTAACTGGAGCTACAGTTGGAACCTGAACCGGAACCGGAGCTGGAACTGATGCGGAAGCGGAAGCGGAAGCTGGAGGTGATGTTGCATCATCCTTGCAGTCGCCATTGCTCACCAATGGCTGACAGTGACCGTTCCTTCGATGGTGCATTGTTGCTCCTTCCCTCTCCTGCTGCTTCTTGTCTTCTTCTTCTCGCCTTTTTGTTAGTCGATTTGTTAGTTAAGGTTCACAACCTGTTGCCTGGACGGTGCTGCTTTGACTGACTGCGCGTTGAGTTGTCCTGTTTCAAACTTGACACAGTTTCATGTTTGCAGCTGCAGTTAGAACAATAAAAAGAATTTTTAATTAACTCTCACAGATGTGTATTCACCTTTTGTTTGTTTCTGCGTTTACTATCCCAATTGTTACATTTTTATTCATAAAAGCCAACCAATTTCTATTAAAGAAATGCTTAAACTATTGAGAAACATGTTCAGCACCATTTTTAGAACCTACATAGTAATTTTAACCATCCTAATTTCAGCAACAGATGAAATTGGACCCTGAACCTCACTTGAATTGCCCAGGAATTAATTGAATAAACTAAAACTAATTCAGACAACACTTGAACAATTGCGGAATAGGTCTAATAACAATACTAAAGTCCATATACCAACAAATAAAAAAAAAACAAATGTGTAGCTTGCATCTGGGAAATACAGGTGATGAAGCATTTTAAAACTAAATTAAAAAGAATTGCAACAATAAGCAAAACTATTATTGAAAATAAGTCGAACACCATAAGGAGTATTATACCAAAAACTTTATGGAGTATGACATTAATTCAATTTGCAACCATTTAAAAAATAAAAAAGTAAGACAGACTTGGAGCATTTTAGAAAAATGTTTACTACTTAGGAAACGAAATTTCTTTTCAATATTTTTAATAAATTAAGAAGAAACATTTATGTAAAAAAAATCCCACAATAATAAAATTGTTGGACAATATAGTAAAAAAAAAAACAATTAACACAACACATAAAAATAGTTATTTCAATATATGTAAGTGTTGAATCATTTTTGAGATACTTTTGAAAATGTTCAAACTAAGTTTAAACAAATTTTATGTACAAAATGTTATAAAGCGGGTCATATGAAAGTACATAATTACATGACCCTGTTGCATGTACATAACACATATGTATATAAACATATATAGTTAAATTGTAACGGCGATTGTCACAGACCGTTTAACAAAACACAAACACACGCGCGCTGCGTGCTTATCAGTTATCGAAGCGGAACCGAATCTGTTGTCTCATTATCACCCAATTATCATTATCAGCTGCGACCCTCACATGTTAGTGTTCCATATTTGATGTTACACTTAAAAAAAAAATAGTTTGTGGACTTTGTTAGCAATTACTCGAATTTTAAGTGCAACACACATTAGCGTAATGCTTGTTTGCCCCGACTGTGGCAGAGTCCAAGTAATCTTATCTGACATTTGAATTTATAAGTATATTGCCACTTGAATCTTTCTGGATTTATCATTTACATAGTATATCCGAATGCGCAGACTGTCAACAAACTGTTAACTTGCATTGCCTGTTATGCTCTTCGGCTTTTAAATAACATAGCTCTGTTAAAAATAAAAATGCGGGTGTGTTTGTTTGTGGTTTTGCGGCTCTCATATCAAAGTACAAAATTCAATTGCTAATTGAAAGTCGCTTTGTTTGCAAATATAAATATAATACATATAATATTGTACATGTCGAATATACATACATATGTACATACATACATATATAAGGTGTGGGAATGCGAGCGCAATGCAAACAAAAGCTGCACTCTCTCTCTCTCTCGTTTACATTGGCGGCTCTCTTGCACTGGCGCATTGAAAGAATTGTGATACATAAAGCATAATAATGTAGGTCAAGCACGTTGCATTGCCCAAATATACAATAAAATACATACAAACAATATATACGTATGAATGTATATACAAGCGCAGCGAATTGCATTAGGCGCCAATTGTTGGCCAACATTGTTTTGACTCAATGAATCAAGTTTGAAAAGCAAAAGTTGCGCGCGCGCACAAACAACAACAACAACAACAATAAGAAGTTGAAGAAGAAGAAAAAGAAAAAGAATAACAACAACAGATATATTAGCATTAGCACAGAGTATCAACAATTAAAAATGATCCAGACAGCAGCTGATCATCGCTACTTTAAGAGGCAAAATCAATAGATTATTAAGTACTTATAAATAAGCTTTTATGTCATTTTTAGTAAAGTCCGAAATGACGCCCACACACACACACACACACAATGATGACGCGCGCGCAGTCCGCTGTTGACAGCAGCAGCAGCAGCGGCGGAAGCAACTGCAGACGCATTACACACGCACACGCAATGGACAAAACTTTCATTGATTATGCAATTCCAAGAATCGCATGCGAAATTAATTAAATCATGTGTTTATTATGCACTCGCAATAACAACAAAAGCAACAAAAGTGATCTAATCTTGAGCACACTATACACACGCACACACACAGAACACTCAACACACACACTCTCACACACACACACACGCTTTGTTTTTGTACGCTGCATTTGCCGGCATCGTCGTCAGCGGCCAACGTCACTTGTGTTTGGTTTTGTTGTCATTTGGCACAAACATACACAAACTCATCACATTGACAACAATTGGCAATCGCGCCAAATTTAACACTTTTTCCAATACTTTCAAAAATAATAATTAAAAAAAAATAACACATTTATATTAAATTGCAAACAGCAGCGAGTTGTAAACTGACCTAGTTAGATTGAACAATAACAGCAGAGTGGCAGCTGTGAGCAATGTTATGAAGCTGTTACGCGCTGTACAGGCTGTTATATTTTGCATATAATATCTACGTGAGTATCGATAATTCGATATTTTTGAAATTCGTATCCGAAATATCGTTGAAAATAAATACCACGTTATCTATTTTCATCTTATTTTTAACCCTACTTGGCCCACACACTCTTTAATCACATATATTTCTTATCAACATGTGAACATTCAATTCAGTTACGTGTACGTAATTCATAGTCTTAATCTAACATAAATACCAGGACAAACAATCGCCTGCAATCGAAAAATATCGATTTGAGTATTTAAATAAAAATATATGCATATATATTTTCAAAAAATTAATGAACAAAGAAATTATTTTTAGAAAATATTATTACGTTTAACTCTTTTATCTATAAGATTGTGTTTGATACCACGATGTATCGAATAAGGTTAGTTTGAACAGCTGTTGGCATTCAAGGTTTGACTGGTATTCATCGAACAGTCTACAAATATTGGTATTTTATGCAGTGGTGTTTATATTGCTTGCCGATAATGAAAAATATAATAAGTTACTACATAATTATAAATACTTACTATGGTATTGCTCTCCTTTCAATACAAAAACATTTGAAACAAGTGTTGTGAGTTCAGTATATTATATTTGCATTTAAAAAATACCATATTTTGTGGGGCGGCCAAAGCAGTGAGACCAGTTGATGAAAATAAAATACCAAATACAAATACGATTATAAATTTTATTTGGCCCACGGTTGCAACTTGGTAGAATATTTTGTACCATTTACAAAAAAATGTACCATTTTTAATATAACTTTAACAACATATCTCTTATTTTTATATAAATTGACATTAATACAGTTATTTTCTATATATTTGAAAAAAGAAATAAGAAAAGTGAGTGAATAATCCCTTTGTTGCATCAACTAAAAAAGGAGTACCATTTTCACTATGACCGATGTAGTGTACCAATAAATGGAGAGTGTACCCATTTTGAACACAATAGTACCGCTTGTGGCTGCCGTGTTTGCCATTAATATTTTAATTTTCAGTGACTGCGGACGTGTGCGTTTTGTCGTGCGGGTGGAACAAGAAAAATGGCGAAAACATTCGGTAGTGCGTGCGCGCAAATCGCAATTATATTAACTATTTACGGATCAATACACTGTGTCAAATCAATATGTAAGTGTACAAAATCACGCCACAAATGTTAATATAAAATTGTCAAAATGTATGCACCATATGACAGATCATCATTAACCAAACGATTATGATGATGATGACGACGATGTCGATGTCGAAGAAGACAAAACGCGAAGATTAGTCAGTAGAGTCAGTAAGGGGGGGATGGGCCTGAAGAGGGAAAACAAGAGCGCGCTCTGCTGACAGTTGGTATTTTTTTTTCTTATTTTTTTTTGTTTGTTGTTTTTGTTGCTGTGTGGTGAAATTTTGCTGCCATGTTATATTTTCTGTTTTCTTTTGTTTGTGTCTTTGTTGCTGTTAAAATGATTTTATATTTTTTATTGTAGTTGTTATTTTTGCTGCCTGGCAGTAAATGCGTTAATTGACAACAACAAAATATCAAGTGTACTACGTATTGCTGTTGTGTATACGTTGTGTGTGTGTGTTTGTTTGTATGGCGCAGCCGAGTGTGAAAATAGGCAGCAACAACAACAACACTAAGAAACGAACGTCCTGTCGCCTGTCTGCCTGTCCCTCTCGCTCTGCCTCTAATACACGGCCCACGTTCGCTTTATTTTTAACTTTTTTTTACGCTACGCTCATTTTGCTCCATGCTCCACTTAACGTGCAACAATTTTTAAAACCCTCCCCCCTCCCATCACCTTCATATTCCTCTCCGCGCGCAATTGTTGAGCGGACATCTCGCCGTTGCATATTTCAATTGAAATTTGTGGCGCATTTTTATTAAGGCGCAATGAAAAGGTGAATGTGTTGCTTATTGTTTCTGTTTATGTGTTGTTGTTGTTGTTATTTTTTTGGTTGACGTCGCCGTCGGAAATTTGCAATTGTAATATGTATAAATTGATCAAAGAACAAAACAGGTGGCAACCTTGTCAGCAGCTGCTAATGCAAAGTGCCGTAAGCCGCTATTTAATTTCTTACATTTGCTTAACACACACACAGTCACAGATCCCTCTCATTCGCAGACACTCTCTCTCTCTCTCTCTCCATGTTGCTCTTTGGCTCTCCAATTTACGCTGACCCCATATGGGCTATAAGTTTTCAGTGTTGTATAATTAGCCAAGTACTTGCAGTGGTCTCACAGCTTATTTGACCCACTACAAATTTAATAAGTTTTTATAATATTGCTCACATATATAATAATTTGCTTAAATTTTAACATTTATTAAAATTCAGTGTTTAAATTTAATTCATATCTGCTTCCCATTAAAAGATAAGTTAATTTCAAAATTGTAATGTGTCAGAGGAGTGGGTCAAATAAGCTGAGACTCACTGTATATAAACTGTTCATTTCGTTGCAGTTCATTTACTTGCAGTGCGTACTGCACACACACACATACATACACACTTGTTCTTGTATTTGTGAATGCGTGTTGATACAGTTGCGATTGGTCTTATTTTTGTATATCTCCCACCACCTACTTTATCAATTTCTTGCACTTGCTTTGTTTTTCAACGACGACAGCTTTCTTGTGTGCGTGTGCAATTACTTAGAGTGTTGTTGTTGTTTTTGTTGGTTTTACATTTGCTAGAAATCAATTAAGCTCCGCCGCTTTCAGTTATCAGTAGCAGTAGCAGTTGCAGTCGCAGCCGCAGTCGCTGCTGCCGTTGAACGGTTAATCGATAGCTTGTTCCAACTAAATTCCCATCGGATTCGACCGTTGTCCGTTCTCCGGGGACAGTCACTGACTGGTACAACCAAAGACCAAAGAGCGCTTATCAAGGGCACCGTTTACCCCATGTTGTTGTTGTTGTTGTTGATGCTGTGACTGCTACTGCAACTGTTGTTGTTTTTATTTTAGCGATAAACAGTTAGTTTTGCAGTAGCTCGCCTGAAATTGTATGCATGTACATATGTATGTATGTTTGTATTTACAATTGCATGTTTACATTGCAAAATTCAGTAATCGATAATAAAAATTTTGTAACTAGAGATGAGCACGTGACACGTCAGCCACTCAAACTATCTAGCATACAATCGATAAAAACATCGCATTCAAAAATTTGAATCTGAAAATATAAACTTTAGGTTCTAATTTGCAAGATAAATACCGTTTCTTTTTGGTTGGACTGCCATAAATTTATTTCAAAATATAACAAAGTTTTTTATCTGTCTTACTTTTCCGTATTTCAATTACTTTATTGAGCTTCAGTCGTAATAAAAAAAACAACGAATATACTATATTTAATCGATTCACAATAAATGATAAAATTTCCAGCTCTAATACCCGTAGCTTTATGTGCATTCAACGCTTATTTTCGATCTTTTTTTTTAGAGATCAATCATGCACCTAAGGGGTGCCGTTACAATCGTTGTCTAATCTAAAGTAGAACAAAAGCACAGCGCAAAAGTTTTTTCAAACAAAGAAACAACACGAATATGTATGTATGTATGTACATATGTGAGTATGTGTGTACATAAACCCTGCAGAACTGTTCCTGTTCTTGATTTTCCCTTACGTTTCACAGTTCAATGTTTCCTCAATAACTAGGAAATGTTCCTCAACTTTTCCTTAATCTTATTTTGAGGTCTGGTTCTGCTGGAAAGTGACATGCATAGCATTAACCAACACTCGGCAAATCTCCATAATATTGATAGAGAACTGAGAACTCAATTGGAGTGCAACGTATCCAATTGGACATTGACTGAGCTTTCATATTCTTTCGTTGTAGCGGTATTTCTCTCTCTTTCACTTCCACTTCCCCTTTACACTTGGTTCTGTCTGTGTTGACCAAAATAGTGGCCCCCATTGTATTATTGTCTTGTGGCGGCGCCCACACAATGGCAGCGTCTTAAGTTTGAGTTTAATGTTGCAACATCTCCCACACTCATACACACACACACACACACACACACATAGATACAACATACATACATACATACAAGCATACGTGGTGACAACAGGAAGCGAAGCCGTCAACGTTAGCACATCATCAAACATCAATATTGACAAAACTTTCTCCCCTCTCTCACGCTCTCTCTCTCTCTTCCTGGCACCCATTCTGAGTCTATCTCTCTCTTGCTCTCGCTGTCTGCGTTGCGGCCAATGCATTTTGAGGCCTCTCTTGCGTCTCTCTCTCTCTCTGCAGTTAATTTTATTTTGTTCTTTTGTTTGCTGCTTCTATAGATTTCGACCGATAAGCTTGTCCGGCAAACGGCTCACGGTTAACGGCACTTTAAAGTCCCAAATAAAAGAACTCTTTTTTTTTTGTATATTTTATTAACTTTTCAGTCACGTCAACTGTACAATTGCTGTTGTTGACCAAGTGCAGACTGCAAAATGTAAACACATAAACTCGAAAAAGAAACAAAGATTGTTTTTAATGTGCAAAGAAATATTCGAAAAACTTGTCAACCTAAAGGCAGATAAACAAGCGATAAAGTACTATTTTCGACTGCTCGGTCAGTAGATGCCCTGTAGCCACATAAGAAGATAAATTAACAAATAGTGCTGTTAATAAATTTTTAAGTTATATAAGAGTTTAAAAGCATAAAAAATAATATATTATAATAAACTTGAACTCTTATTTTTTCGACAAAAAATATTATAAAATTACAATAGGATTTTAAATTAAGTTTTACTTTTGATTTTTTTTATAATTAAAATAAAACTTTAATAATTATTTTAATTTATTTTTTTGCGATCAAAAATAAGAGTTAAAATTAAGTTTACAATAAATATAACTAACTAATAATTCAATTCTACAGGGTATGATATTGACACAACCTTGAACCAAGACATTGACTACACGCGAGACTGTTTTGTATTAAATAATACATTTCATTGCGAACCCGAAAGTTTCAATAAAATTAATCTAATTATGGATACAGCCTTTTCTGTCGTTTGATAAGTACGTGGTATACTGACAAACTTACGACGCAAAATGCCTCTCGAAATTATCAACAACAACAACAACTTCCCCCGCCCCTTTTAACCTTCTAACAACTTTGGCATTTTTTATCACAAATGCCAAAACAAGAAAAAAAGAATTCCAAAAAAAAATACACTAATTATTGCAATAAATTGAAGAAACAATTGTTCTATTTTTTTTTATTTTGCTCTAATTTTTCGTCTTTCTTTTGATTTTTGCAATTTAAACATTTCTTCGTTTAAAATTGGGTCACACTGACACGCAGTGTGTGCTTTTGTGCGTCTGTGTGTGTGTGTTAAGGTCGTTAACATACATATGTGTGTATGTAAAGATGAATAAATATAGCAATAACTTTCAGTTTTCAATCAAATGCTGCATAAATTGGCGCCAATTATTTCAAATAGGAAGCAACAAACATTATCACAACAATTAACATCGGGTTCAATTGAAATCAAACGCCGCACAAGAGCAATTTGCAAAAAAAAAAAATCATTTGAGAAATGCGGTTGCGAGAGCGAGAAGACAACAGTTGCTGTGGTTGCAGGTTTGTGACTCAGTGTGACCACAACTAATTATTATGCAAGTCCGTCAATGGGGAAATAGACAAAATGACGTTCAATGATGCTATCTCTCTCGCTCACACTGTGACTGTGTATTTACATTATCAATTATTAATTTTGTAGGAAAATGTTTTTGTTGTAATTCAGACATTTGTAAAGAACTAAAATACAAATGCTTGAATTATTAACGGGAAGGGGAAACAACTGCTGTTTGTTGCTGTTGTTGGAAATGCAGTGCTGCCACATGATCACAAGTTATTTTCCAAGGAAAAGGAGTAGTATAGTGCTGCCACCTGATCACAAGATATTTTTCAAGTGAAAGAGGAGTTGGGGTAGATATGCTGATTATGATGCAGTCAGTATTTTTGTTATAATTTAATACTATTTAGAAATCAAAATGTCACACTAGTCAAATAACTATTGGCCAGCGAAATATGAAACTTAAGTTATTTATTGTGTAGACCTCGCACATTGCTCCACATTATTTACATACAAATAACTGTTTGACATTTTAAATCTAATGTGAATCGTAATCGATATCAGATCAATTCTTTCAAGTCAGCCTGTTATTCACGTGTATGTGTGTGTGTGTGTGTTTGTAGTACACGCTGTTGACCACATGTTATAATTGTGCTGTAAAGCGGTGCTCAACAACAAAAGTGAGCGATAGAGAGAGGAAGAGAAGAAACAATAACAAAGTGCGATTAATGGCGCAGTGCCCTTTGATATATATGTATGTACATATATCAAAGCCCCATCTGTGCCGACTGATGTCTCTTTGGGACTGAGTGCGTGTGTGTGTGTGGATGTGTGTTTGAGTGCTTACATACAGTTAGTCAAGAAACTGTTTTGATAAAAATAAAAAATTTAAACACAAAAAAAGTACATTTTGTTGGATTGTTCTTATGTTTTATGGTTTTAAATACAAAAAAACAAAAGTGAAATAATTATATTAACTACGCTTAACTGTTAAAAATAGAAACCAAGTATTTGATTATTAGTAAAACACAAATAGGGGGTGGTCTATGATGAATTTACCTATAAAAATTAGATTGTGGTCTCACTTAGTTTATTTTTAAAAAATCCTTGAAATTTCCATACAAAATTAAATTTAACATGGTTGTTTTGTGTAATTTGTCACAACTATTGTCCGTTTACCAACACTGATTTGGACACACGGTCACAAGTAGCTTCTTAAACATCTACATAATCTACAATTGTAAAAACTAAGCTAGTTACTTTGTCATGTTTTGGTTTAAGACACCTGGTCGAAGACTATGCCTGGGCACTGTAGTGGGAAGGGGAGAATAGTGTAAGTAAAATGAAAATAGAAAATCGATATTGAGTGCGGGGCATCAAGTAACCGTTAGCAGCAATTACAACACACACAAAAATAGGTACAAAATGTGGTTACAAAAATAAAAACAAAAAAAAAACGGCAACCAAATTGCTCAATAATTTATGCAAATGTCATGTTATGTAAAAGTCTATAATTAGCGTCTTCTATATTTTGTTGTTTTGCGTTGTTGATAACGCACCCGAAAAAAAAACACAGTTGAAGAAACATGCACAAAAAGTAACTATAAACATGACCCACAACAGGCAGTTGACGGATCTCATCTGATGTTTACATGCAGTCTAACATATTATGTTATGTTTAACATATTTTGATCACCACGTTAATGTTAACAATCGCTTTGATTTGTGTTTAACATTTCTTATGTAAATTAAGGAATTTGACTTTTCATCATTTTTAACTGCTTGTTTATTAGTTGAATTGTAAAATGAGTAATTGCAGCGTTGTCTGCTTATCGTGCACTGTATTTACTTGCATAATTATACTAAGAGTGTAGCACTTTCTGCGAATTGATAAGCAGCACTTAGTACAGAAACTATATTAAGACTCAGCAATCTGCAAAAATGTTGGAAATTTAGCAAAAACGCAAAAACAAAGGAAATGAATAAGCGTCAAAAGTAAAAAACAAATCAAAAGAGAGAATAGCGAAGAGGTCAACTAAATTTAACATACATAGATATGAATTTTTTTTTGTATTTATATAATCAAGATCTGATTTGAATTTGCTAAGAAATTAAAAATCCGCATAACAATCCCCAGGAGTCAAAGCATCGTAAATAAATCGTAAACATTGTTCATAGTATCATAGTAATCCCAAAAGCAAAATTATTTTAATTCCCCAGCGATTCATTTTTTTTTTTCATTTATAAAATAATTTTAATGGAATTTATTGAGTGCGGAAATATATTACTTATTCAATTGAATGATTGTATAATGCTGGAAGAAGGCCAGAAAGAAGAAATATTTTTATTTAAAGAAATGTAGTCACTATTCCCATCTTTATATTTTATAGAAAAAAAGTAACCTTGTCAGTTGGTCAGTTTAAATTAAACTTTCTTGAATATTTAAATTTAATAGCTTTTTTTTAAGTCTGTAAATTGAACAAATTGAGCTGTATCATCAATGAATAAATGATTAACTGGATAGAATGACCTATGCATTTTGTTAATGAATAACTACCAAACAGACAAACAAATGACTGAATTAGCTCATGAACTTGTACTTGTACGGTAAATTAAATTAAAAAATCTCAATTCTTATTTGAACTGAACACTGAACTGATGTTTTGACACCTTGGTTTAATTGCAGCTCCCGATGCGTATCACAGCCTTAACACACAGCTCACACACATACATCCGGATGACGTGGTGCTGTTGCCAACGCATCCGTTGCATCGACAACAACGTGCATTGCAACCGGGCGCTACGGCGGACTCAGCGCCAGTGGCGGCAACAACACAGGATCTTAAAAATCAATATCAGAGCATAAGCTCCAATGTGAGCATGAGCTCACCTAGAGAAGCCACTGTAACAACCGTGGCTGGCAGTGCATCTGGCAACACTGGCACGGTTACCTACAACGTCCACAATGTGGGCGTAAATGGCACGGGGCAACGCAAGGATTTAACCAGCAATGTTGATGGTGGCAGCAACAGCACCAATGGCACCACTAGCACCAATATGTCAGCTGCTGCTGCTGCTCCTGGTGTACCATCTAATCCTCCAAAGAAAACCATAATGACGGCCTCACAGCCATCGCAGTACCCGAAAAAAACAATTGCCACATCCTCTGGCGGCGTCCAACAGGGATCAACCACAACGGAACAATCACTTAACGATGAAATCGATGTGGCCGACGAGGTCATACCCAAAGGGGCTGCAAATCAGACCCTAACAAGTCGCGAGGATCACTTCGATTACTATAGCAGTCTGCTATATGTGAACAAGAATGAAACAGCCACATTGTGGTCTCAAATGCAAGCGATACCCGATAACAATATGCTCTCCTCATCGCATCGACGCGCCATGACCGTCGAGTTGAAATTCGATTTTCCCTTCTATGGACATTATTTGAGAAATATTACCGTTGCCACTGGCGGTTTCCTTTATACCGGAGAATACGTTCATTCCTGGCTGGCGGCCACACAATATATTGCTCCTCTTATGGCCAATTTTGATACGAGCCTGACAAATGATTCTTTCGTCCGATTGCAGGACAATGGTAAGCTCTAATTTGTTTTGTTTCGGGATTTGATATCAATCGAGAAATATTAAAAACGTTCGAAATTTTTTTTTTTTCTTACAAAATATTGAGATAATCTGCTAATTGAATTTTACATCTATACAAAATTACTTTTATCTTTTATTATTCCAAATAAAACTCAATATACATTTCCTTACTTGAATTAGTAAAACATTTGGTACCGATCTTTTAATGTTTTTTTTTAATTTTATCAAAGTGATATTTTTAAATTTGACATTAATTTCTCTACATTTTACGTCTATATATCTCTGATATAGCTCTCAAACCCCTTAACTAGACGTTAAAAAACCGGCATTTAAATTTTGAAAAGAGTTTTTAACTTTAAAAATGATTTAAAATTGACCAAAACTGACCAAATTTGAACCGACTTATTATTTAATCCCGTTTAGAATACATTTTTTAGAATAAACTTTTATATTTATTTAATGATAAATAAGTTTTTAAATATTATAATTAGTTATCAAATTATTTGTTTATTTTATTGATTTTTGGTGATTTTAGGTGATTAAACTCACTCTTGATTTAATTGTATTTTGTATTTGATGCTAATTTGTATTAATTGCAGGCACCGCCTTTACTGTCGTCTGGGAGAATGTGACGCTGCAGGATAAACCCAATTATGGAAACTTTACATTCAGCGCCACATTGCATCAGAACGGTGATATTAGGTTTGTTTATTATCACCTGCCCACGTTGATCAGCAACATTCAGGACAGTCAGCATCCGGTTAAGGTTGGACTCTCCGATGCCTACATTGTCGATAAGGCCAGTTACGGTAAGCATTATTATTTGCAATTAATCTTCAATTCATCTTTACTAATTCATTAATTTACCCAAATACTATGCTCCCTCTAGCAACACGCCGGAAGACGATCTATGAATATCACCGCGTCACTTTTGGACAGCCGGAAATAACAAATTCCACAATCATCATGTTGACGGCGTTGCCCACCTGTTTGGACTACCATGACTGCCAATCTTGCATGAATCACAATACCACCTTTGATGTTAGTTCTATCTTACATTTCGATAAACGATAACGATAACTATAATAATAATTATCCCCTTTTTTTAAAAACAGTGTGCCTGGTGTCCTACACTTAATCGCTGCTCTACAATTAACGGCAATGATCGACGGAAGCAGGATTGGCAGCAGAGAGG
Source organism: Drosophila falleni (assembly GCA_035045575.1). Lineage (NCBI taxonomy): Eukaryota > Metazoa > Arthropoda > Insecta > Diptera > Drosophilidae > Drosophila > Drosophila falleni. The sequence continues at coordinate 2,740,939 of JAWNOV010000185.1, read as the reverse complement.
TGAGGATTTTATATTAGCATCAAAATAGAATTCTTGCAAAAATAATTTTTTTTTAAAAGTTAATAAAATTTAAATGCAGAATGAATTAGGTGGCCAAACCATGGTCAAAATGACATTCCGTTTAAAAATCGGTTTAGTTTTGACAAAGTTACGACGGATTGAAGTTGGTCAGACATTGGATCTAGTAACTTTACAAGTCAAAATTTTTGTCAATTTCGACATGATTTTTTACAAGAAAATGAAGTCTCTCAGAATCAAGTTTAAAGTGTTGTTTTATACTAATTTGGGCACCAGGAGTTGATTAAAAGTGAAAACTCAAGATTTAAAATTTTGAAAAAAATATTTTTTCAAAAAAGTCAAAGGGGGGAGTACATGATTTTGTCGGCAAAAATTCGAAAATATACTTTTTTTATAAAGTTAATAAAATTTAAATGCAGAATGAATTTAGAGGCCAAACCATGGTCAAAGTGACATTCCACTTGAAAATCGGTTCAGTTTTGATCAAGTTATGACAGTTTGAAGTTGGACAACTCTTTGATCTAGCAACTTTACCACAACCGTACCAGTACAAACGTTTCGGTATTCGGTTTTTGACAGAGAATTTTAATTCGGTTACGGTCTCACTTCCGATACTAAAAATGAAACGGTTAGTTTCCGTTTACGTTTTCGGTGTTATTCCCTGATTATTATTGTAGTAATTTTAATTAATATTTATTTACCATCAATCAAAAGTTAAAATAATTAAACACTATAATAATTTGTATTTATTTGACAATTATCCTCATTCTATCTCTTTCTATTCAATGTAATTAAATAATTTAAATTGACTTGCTTTCGTTTTCAGGCTGTGATCGCACCAGCATCAGCAAGATCGATTCTTGCCCGGCGCTGGGCAAGAAGGGCAACAATGCTGCCCAGGAGAACAGCGGAAAGAGTGGCGCTAATGGAAGCGCCACCAACGGAGGCGCCTTTATGGGCGGCAGCTCAACACCGTCGTCTGCCGCCGCCGGTGGCAGCGGAGGAGCAGCGGTCACAGAGCCAACAGTGAGCAGCACACAGTCGTCGGTGGTGGAGGGTACAGATGGCCACAAGTTGGAGAAGAGCGAGCATCTCGATGCGATGTCGCCAGAAAATAAAAATGTGGGCGTGGCATTTGGCTTTATGGTGCCCATTTGCCTTGTGTTCGCTATCACGCTGTGGTTATTCTATGCCTACCGCAATCCACACACACGGAGCGGTCAGCTCCTCATACAGGTGAGAGAAAATAATCGAAAACTAATTATAGAAATCAAATAAAATTATATGTTTGTTAACTAACATACGTATGTTAATATATATTTACATGCAGTCCAAGCATTTGCATCAGGTTGGTTAACATGTGGAATGCAATCCACAAGCATAGCTATCCATCTATCTATCTATCCTGCTTGCACACACATCAATTTACTAATTGGTTCCTCTTTTTGCTTAACAGTTCCGTCCAAGCCAATGGTCATGGAGGCGTGGAGAGGCGCGTTATACGGCTGCCACGATACACATGTAGTAAAGCTGTGTGATAGTTGTGTGTGTATCTGTTACTTGCAGCACAGCATCAAGAGTAACGAGTCCCTATTGTAATGGAATAGCAAAAGTAGCAGATACAATATCAATAATAACAACAACAACAATAATCCCTCTTGACATCTTAATCGGCCTATAAAACTAAAATTAATTGTATTCAGATTGTGACTTGATATCAATACACATCAAATAAATATGTATATAGATATATACATATGTAATGACAGTCGGAGTAACTGATATATGTTTTTTGTAACAGTCTCTGAACCACCAACAGTTTTTTAACATCATGTGCAAATGTTCAATTATAGTTACAATTAGAATCCAGTGTATGTTTGTGTGTAATGTAATCAACATAACAGCAAAATAAACGTTAACAGCTGTTAATGTTAACAGTTTAACAGTCAACGATCGCAGCAACTGCTGTTATAACAGTCAATAAATTTTGATATCAGTCAGTTTGAAATGAATTTAACAATAGGCTTAACTGGAGACATTCTCCTACTCCCCCTCCTCATATTTCTCAAAATTTTAAGACACTATAAAAATGACATTAACATGAAAATCAAAATTACAAAAGCAAATAGAAAACACGTGTGAATTGTGCTCTTCCTAGTAATTATTTGATTTTTTTTATATCATTGTTGTTTCGTTTAACATTTTGCTGAGTTTATACAAAGTTTTTAAATTGTGTTTATAAATATCTCATAAATATTAATGAACAAAATGAAGCGAAAATTTAAAAGACTATTAAGATGCTCAATTAAAGAGAAAATTTCGATGCATTTATAAACATATTTAAAAACATACATATACATATACAAGGCACTTACACAGACACACACACTCACACACAGAAAGACGTGCCCTGCTTGCAATTTTGTAGTTTAATTGTAAAAACATTTTTTCAGTTTATTTTTTTTTTATTATTTTATTTTATTATTTTACTTTATTATTTGATTTTTTTATATAATTAAGGGCCGTTTTCACATCTTGGTAAGAACACCTACAGGGAATTTTATTCTTAAAGCAGGCTCATACGTTTTTCGTTTACACACCTTGCTTTTAACATAAGATTTAGAATTTTGTGACAATGTGGCATCTCCGTGCCACAAAATGGGTCACACTTTTAAAGATGGTTAAGCCTTTTCGGTAAAGCTGGTGACAAATTTGGAATCTTAAAATGTTTGTGTAAATTGAGTCTAGATCTCAGAGACTGAGAGACTGGCTAGAACAACCATAATTTGGCACCAGGACCTTACATATATAAGTGTGGAGCAGATTTAAATTTTAATTAGACTGTAAGGCTGTCGGCCAGATGTGAAAACGCTTCTTAACTTACTGGCCTGTTTCAAATTCTAAAAACACTTCAAATTGAGTATTTTATTTGGTTCTATCTTTATTAATTTAGACGATTTCGAAATTGAAAGCTCGTCTGTAACTCCCTATTGGTATTTCAATCTATTAATAAACGAATTCACTTTTATTTTCGGATTATTATTATGATTTTTTTTGTATTATAATATGAATACTATATATACAGATGTACGACTATATGCAGCACTTTAATCTATATATATTAATAAATATATATAAAAAACAATGGATTTACCCATGACGACCTCTTCTTTTTGTTAGTATATTTTTTTCTATTAATTAATATTAAAAATATATAAAATTAAATGCGGTGTGCAAATATAAAAAAGTATAAACTAAATACATAATTACATAAGCTAAACATGAAATGAAACTAAAAAAATATTAATAAAAATAAAAAAAATAAATATAAATGCAACTAAAGATCTGTAACAAAAAATAAGAACAACAACTAAGGAAATTGTATAACAATGTATTTTGATAATGAAATTAAATTTGTATTTTAAGCTCTTATTACATATACAAGATAATTTAAATAAAAAAAAACCAACAATAAAATTACATAAATTGTTTACTATCTATATGGTTGGGGATTCTATTGGCATTACAAGTGCTAAACATGTTCGATTATTAATAAATTTGAAATACATTGCAGATCACAGACTTTCATTTGTCGCCTTGCAGGCAATAACAATTAACAGCCTTCTGTTAGCCTTACAGTTTTTAGTGACGACTCACTTAACTGCTTGCTGTTAGCTGTTACGCTGTTACAAGCTGAAACAATGTTAAATAAATGAAAATGCATAAATTTGATATTTTATTTGGTTTTGGATTTTATTTTGGACTACATTTTGGTCAGTAATTTTTGTTAATGCTCGTTATGCCGTTACAATTGCTTAAATATTTACTATGTAAGTTACATGTATTTTGTAGTTACACATAGAGAAAAACCGTTGGATTCCAATGTGGAAGGGGAGGCGGCGGGGTTGTGGATGCTATGTTAACATGAACAACAATAAGAATGCTCGATTTTGGTGGGCTTTCTTCTTGAATTTTTGTTGGCTACAGCTTCTGCTGGGCCAATTCCTCGATGGTACGTGCATTCGTCAGCGTCACCCACAAAGGCGACTGAATGCTGGCCAACGAATAACTGTCAGCGGCGTCCAACGACTGTGATTTGCGTATGGCCGCTGTTGCTGTGCTGCCGACGCCATGTGCGCGACGCTCTCGCTTTGATTCCCTTTTGCTGCTGCCGCCAAACGCAATGGCGGCTTCGCTGCCGCTGCCGCTGCTACTGCTGGCAGCGCGCAGCTCTTGCAGTCGACTGCGACGCTTGGCGAGCGCTGTTGTTGTGTCTTGGGAAGATTCACGTACGCTGCCTGTCTTGCGTAGCGGCGGCGTCAACGCTGACCGCGGCTGCAGCAGTGTCGTCGCCGTTGGCTTCAATTCCAGCTGCTGTTGTGTCTGCTGCTGTTGTTGTTGTTGTTGTTGTGCTGCTAACTGTTAGCTAGAGGAGAAGGACATCTTACAGGAGTTGGTATCCATAGGCGATTCGGGATTCAGTATTTCGGTTTGCGTCTGCTCCACATCGCTGCAGCGCTCTTCCAGCACCGTGTCCAGCTCCAGCGAGGTGAAGCCTTGGCTTAGGCTTCGTTCAGGACGTAGACTGATAGCTCGCGACGATCGGTAATCTACGAATAAAAACAACAACAACAACAACCAGAAAGAGAACCAAAAAAGAACCAAAAAGAAATAAAAAGCAATTTAAATTAGTTACAAATTGCTTAGCATAACTAACGCTTAATGGAATGAAAATGTTTTCATTTTTATGTGACTCAAAAAAGTAAAAAAAAAGAATGTAAGAAAAACAATTTCAAAACGTGCGACGAGAGAAGTGACCTGAAATTTGAAGCGAATTTCCAATTTCCAGACGTGCGTGCAACGCCGCCAACGCCAAAAAAATAAAAAAAATAAATAAATGAAAAAGATAAACAAGTCAGACAGCTGTACCATAGTCGAGTCAAAAGATACCCGACTAGAAGATACCCGTTACACAATTTAAATTTGCAGTATAAGTTTAAATGCCCTAGGCTAATGTGCAGTAAATTTAAATATATACCGAAACAGGTAATCAAACTAATTTGGATTTGAAATTTTAATATTGATCGTCTTAAATTGATACTTTTTTCAATTTTTGTAGCTGAAATAATACTGGTATTTCGAAAGCGAAACACACAAAAATCTGGCAACCGTTACGTACCGATATACAAAGGTTTTTCATATTCAATATCCGAAAGCCAAAATACCAACGTAATCGAAACTATAACTGAAACCGATATTTGTTTCGGTATGATATATGTTGATAAGTAACAACATAATATCATATATATCAACACTAACAACCTGTGCTTAAATCATTTTAAAATCTTCTTAAAAAGTTTTCTGCAATGTTTTTGTTAATGTTAATGTGTAAGCTGTTAAACTAAGCTATGTTACATTATTATGTCCCAGAAACATTATATGTTAAAAAAAAGTTTTTAGTTAAGGGGGTCTTCTCATTGAGGATCTTTTTTTTTAGGACTTTTTTTTTTTTGCATTTATTTATAGCTTGGGTAGTTGTGAATATGCCCCTAAAAGGATTTTTTGAAATTCGAAATACTTCAGAAGATACAGCCTTTTTTGTGAAGCAAGGTCTTCGCCAAAATGAGCTATTTTCTTCAAACTTCAAACTTTAAACGCGTTTATCTCGAAACCACGTTTTTCGAACTGGCGGCCATGATATCTCCAGTTCAACTGAACCGATTTTCATGAAACAAAGTGGAATCGACGCAGAATTGTCACCATTTTCGGGTGAAGCAAGATCATAATATTAAAAAATTTATTACTATTTTTTTTTTACACTAAACTACAAAAAAAAAGCTCGAAATTGAAATTTTTTTTTTGAATGGCCGCCATTTTGTCAAAAAAAATCACAAAATTATGATCTTGCTTCACCCGAGAATTACATCTATACTGATTATAACCCCGTTTTTTTTTTCATTTCCGACGCTCCGGTGACCCGGAATCGTGGCCGCCGTGACGACACCTTTTTTTTCAACCATTTCAACTCATTACTTTTTGAACACCCCTCGTATCGGGGCAAAACATATTTTTTTATTTACTTTGAACCTTTTCTAATACAATAAGTAAAAAAAGTTTTCAACTATTCTTTGCGTTTTCAAATAAGAATTTTTTTAAAAAGGGTCCAAAAAACGGGTTTTGAATGAGAAGACCCCCTTAATTAAAATCCGGCTAAACTTTTCATGAAAATATATATTCATTTATTTTAATTTTTTGCTTTATTTAAAAAAAAATTATAGATTTCTTTATAAAAATTTGCTGTCCCTATAATGTATGATTAAGGGGTATAACAACGTCGTCAAGGCCAAAAAGTAAACGACACCAATTGCAAAGACGTGCTGCACAGTGTCGTCAATTTGCCAAAATGTCTATTAATTACGCTAATTGATGAGAATTTGTAATTGTTAACACCAGCTGACACAGTAAGTAATTATTTAAATACAAATTTAAAGACTAATTGGAGGTTTAGAAAGAAGTAGACAATTTGACAGCTGAAATTTTGCCTTTTTTAAAACTTTTTTTTAGAATATGTAAATAAGTTCTACACACACACACACCACTGTGCGTTGCTGTGTGTGTGACTGCGTAATTGTTTTTCCAAATTTATGCAAACGCGAAAATTTACAACCACCACAAAAAATATAAGAAAATAATAAAAAAATAAACAAAATATAGTTTGCAGCGGTTGTCAACGATTCGTTAACGTGTCAGACTTGTAACATAAACAGCATCAGGCTCTTTATCACACTATATATATGTATTATCATCATCATCATCATCATTGTCATCATCATGATGTTGTCTACCTTCAGAATTGACAGAGAGCGCATTTCTGAAGCTAACCAAACACTGAATATAAAATTTACAACTGTTGTTCAACTGTTTTCTGATGGAAAGTGGGATGCTGAGGGGGGAGGGAGGGGGTGTAGCATTCATATTCCTTGCTTTTGTATACATTTTGTTGTTGTTCTTGTTGTTGTTGTAGATATGGAAAACGAGGGCAAGCGCCCAAAGGTATGCAATGCAAATGAAAATGAAAATGAAAATGCAGGCAGGCAGCATCTGCTCCTGCTGTGCTTGACACATGCAAAACAGCATGAATATCTCCGCATGTATGCATGCATGAGTGTGTTTGTCTTTGTATGCCAGTGTGTGCCCCAGTCAGTGTGTGTGTGAGTGTGTGTGTGTGTGTGACGACGCTCATTTTCATTGAGTGGCTGCCACATTGACTGTGGCATGTAAATATGTATGTATGTACATATGTACATATGTGTACGTTTATACAGTCACAGCAGGCACTCAACTTCAACTTGGGCTCTTCTTTCTTCAACTTTGCCCCCATCATGTGATACCCTGTATTGTTGCAGTCTACACAGGCATAGCAGATTGTAAGAGCTTCTTCTCAGATACAACTACACTGACCAAAAAACAAAAAAAAAAAACACCAGTGTCCAAGAACAAGAATTTAAATATTTTTTTAATACAAATTTATATTTATAAGAACAAGAATTTAAATCTTTTTTTTAATACAATTTTATATTTATATTTGTATTAAAAAAGGATTAAATTCTTGTTCTTAATATAATGCACGAAATCTCACAGTCCACATTTATTTTTAAAGAATTTGCGGTTTCCGACAAATTTCGTGGACAAAAGGTCTTAAAATTAATATTCTTTTCACAAAAAATTCTGAATTTTTGTCCAAAATGCGTCTAATGTAGATGAACTTTAAGTTTAGAGTTTCAGCTAAGCGTTGTTCAAAAATACTTTTTTTTTATACTTTTACACACCCTGTAATTTAAAGACTAGGAAAAGTAGGGTATTCTATATTTCCTGATAAGTTAGAAATTCCTAAGAAATTTCGCTTGCATTTATATTTGCTTAAAGGGTATTAGCGAGTCGCGCAGGCTGCACTTGTTTATTTTTGACTTTTGCAATAAAATTGTGCTTCCGTTAAAAAGTGAAATTATATATGATATTTTATACCATATTTCCCCCGACTTCAACTTCTACTTACACCCTACTTGTATCCTATTATCTGCATTCTTTTCTACCCCCTCATCTACACTCTTTTGGCATATTTGTGAATGCAGAAGAAATTGTTAAAAACGGCAAATATCAATTGAGAATATCGGCATTACAAAATTCTCAAAGCAATTCAAATGCGACAAAAGTTACAGGAATAAAGAATCGTGTTCCCAGAAGCCAAATCGAAGCAATTTCACAAACAAATTTCTGCGAACAGCTCAAATTAAAATTTAAATATTTGATTGGAAAACGAACTCTAAGAAGTAAGCTTCGAAATTTAATCAAATCTTGTTGAAAATCAAAAACGAAAAATAACTTTTTCGATTTGATAAGGTAAGGAATGTGAGCATTTACAAGAAGTTTGTTAACACACACATATCCATAGCTGGATTTATGTATGTTTGTGTGTGTGTTTGTAGATATTTTCGTTATGAATTTCAATTTTTGCTTTGTGCTGAAAATCCAGGAAACACAATTTGCCAATGCGGGCATTCGAAAAACCGGAAAAACCGGATGGGGATATGAAAAACTCAAATGTTTGGCGTCAGGTGCGCCCGTATCTGTGTGTTAGTGTGTGTGTGTATGTGTATTAGTGTGTTTTTGACAACATAAAATGCAATTTATGCAGGGAAAACAAAGCACGGAAAATTGCTAAATTTTCAACAGATAAAAAAAATCAGGGGCGGGGGGCGTGGCGTTGTCTGCACGGTTTAAAGTTTGAGTTAATAGAAAAACTAAATGTACATACATATATATATGCATAATGACTACGAAAATGACACGCACACATTAAGATCATTAAATACGAATAAGTATACTTATAGTCAAAATAATATTTACATCAGCATCATGAATTTAAGCGAAGAATTTTAAGAGTTGTCTTGACTTAATATTTTTATTTATAATATCGTCACAACTGACAAACTAAGAATGTATTATATATATATATTTAATTCAGCAGAATCTAACGCAAAAATTTATCTTGTAGTATAGTTGAAAAATATTTTGTGCGAATATTTTGGCTTTTAAATTTAATTCTCATAACTTTATATTTAGAAATATTTTTACTGTTCATTTAAAATCTTTTTTTTTACATAACATTTGCAGTTAAAGACAGACAAATAAAAGTTTTATTTTATACAATATAAAAGATGATTGCTGATATTATTATTTTGACCATAAGAGAATGTCTAAGAACCGTTCCGAATTTCACTTTTGCAGCAATTTCTTTATTTTAAAAATATATTCAGTGAAATTTGCAACAAGGAAAATTAATTGAAGAGGAAAGAATGATAGATTTTAAAATGCTGATCAGGTGCGAAAGAGAAAGAGATTGACAGATGTGAATGCTTATGTTAATCTCTAGACAAATATATAATAAAAACTATAGTGTCATCACTAAGTCGCCTATTGTAAGAAATTTGAGTTGAAGAAACAGAGAAATTAAAGTTAAAGTGAAAGTGAAAAGAAACTAGAGAAAAAGATACAGTATGAGCATACATTTTGTTTTGTTTTTGTTTTTTTTGTTGGTACACACGTTACAACATTCAAACTCACTAAGCCTATGAATTGGACTAAATCTGACCAGGCTGACAGCATGGTCCTGCATATCATAGTTGCGTCTTCTGTCCCGCTCCCTCGCCAATTTGGCCCGACGTCGCAGGCAGCAGATGACGATCAGGGCCAGGATCGGGAAACCGAAGATGCACGAAACAATCGGTATGACAATCGATTCGGGTGAAACTGTAAAGAGAAAAACCAAAGAGAATCAAAATTATATGGAATTATAGTTGCTAGCTTGTATACCCTGTATCTTGGTGAATTAATAGTCAATTAATAAGTCATATGAGTGGCAACAGTTTTTTTTTTAATTTTAAACTCAATTATCAATTCCATTATACTAGAAAAATATATTTGCAGTTATCATACTTTTGAAAATGCTTCAAAAAATCGTCAGTTCAAAGCGATTTTAAACTAATTCAACTCAACTATTTTTTGACGATCAATTGAGTTAATTTTATAGATTTATATGACAAATCTACCAGTCAACTCTAATTTAATTTTACATTAAAATTTTCAATTTTTCCACTTTTCGAAAACTTTACACTGTTATAACTTTGTCAATTCTTAACTGGTTTTCCTTGCAGGGTGTAAATTTGATCATTATTTGATTGGAAAATTAAGTTTTTTCCATTACTGTGCATTTGCTTGAACTTTCCCCTTGACTCTTTTTCAAAAACTTCAAACTGACATAACTTTATTAAAACTCAATCAAATTTTAAGCGGAATGTTATTTTGAACAGATTTTTTTGCCTCTTGATGCATTTTGCATTCAATTTTTTTTTCAGTTTTATTTCCCGATTATAATAGGTTTGCCTAAAATTAGATTTTTATAAGTTCAATGCATCTCATCAGTCTACTTACAGGGTATCGTTAGTCGAGTACGAGTAATCTCACTAATGCCTTATTTTTTTGTGCATTTTAAAAGAGTTTGTCCAGTAAATGTTAAACGCCTAAAAACAGACTTTATATTTTGGATTTTAACCTTATTATTTTTTATTCTTTTTTTGCTTAATTGTTGCGGTCAGATGGCAAAAAGCCAACGATTAACGCTTTGTTTCCGCAGTGAAATAAGCTGGAAATTATTTATTTATGTGCTTACAAGAAACACACACACACACACACACACACACATACATAAAGTAGGCAGCCAAAAAATAGATTGCCTTTTGTTGTTGTTAGGCTCATAATTTAGGGCTCATCTTTTTGCGGGTTCATTTGCATGATGGCAGCCCCGAAATGTAGGCAACACTTATTTACGCTGACAGTCGACATGGGTGTGGCAAAGGGGGGTTGTGGTGGGGGTGGGGGTGTAGGTACAGAGGCAGTTACATGGACAAAGGCCAGTTTGCTTTATCTGGGCCAGTGGAAAAGGCATTTGGCCAAATTACGTGGCATTCTCGCTGGCATCATTTGCATTTCCCTTTTGAGTGGTACCTACTTTTTACCCTCTTCCTCTTCCTCTACCTATTGCTATTCCTATCTATTTTAGCTGCTGTCCTTGCCTGATTTGCTTCTGTTGCCACTTTTTTTTTTTGGTTTTTTAATTTCATTTTCATGTTGCGTTTTAGCCTTCTTTCAACTGTTTCATGTTGCGTTTTAGCCTTCTTTCAACTGTTTTTGTTGCTGTTTGTTGTCTTGCTTTATCTAAATGATTCAGTGATTTGTTTGGGCTGCTGTGAAAGCACCTTAAAAACCACTGAACACTACCAAACACCACTGGACACCATTCTAATGCCACTTGAACCGCTGACGATGCTTATCGCAACGCGTGTTTCAATTTGTCTTTTGTTTATCTGACAAGTCAAGTCAAGAGACCAGAAGTTAACAATTTGTTTGCGATCCTCTTGGCCAAAACATTTTAATTAAAGTCTTTTGACCTGATAAGGCGGGCATATACTTATGTTTGACTATAGAATACTTATTTTTTCGAGTTATTTGAGGAAATTTGTTGTTTCTTTTCAAAAACTTATTTGAAATTTACAGGTTTTGTTTTAAAAAATTTACACATTTACATAAGTTACTAATAATATATATAGATATATAATATAAATATTAAACTGATACCAGATCTACATAAGTTACTCATAATATATCAGATATTAAATATTAAGCTGATACCAGGGAAGACTATGTTAAGGGAACTTAAGTTATTTAAAACTACTTATTTACTAAAAAAAATAATTTTTTTTTTTTTAAAAATTCTTAAGTGGTTTTTTACAGTGCTTTTTAATGGTGATTCAATTAGAATGAATACTTAAATAAAAAAAAGCAGACAAATATACAAATGTATAAAATTGTTGATCTAGAATCAAACATTTAGTTTATAGTAAAAATTATCTTCTGCTAAGAGTATCGTTGATCTAGAATCAAAACTGAAAAATTTATAATATAATACTGAGAAATTTATAACTTAATTCAGTCTTTAATTTACAATTTATGATTTTTTTCATTTAGTCTATAGTAAAAATTATCTTTTGCTAAGAGTATCGTTGATCTAGAATCAAGCTGAAAAATCTTTAATATAAATCTTATGATTTATAGCATATAATCTATAATGAAAATTATCTTTAGAATCAATACTAAAATGTTGATAATTCAAAATTTATAAATCATAGCATACTATGTAATTTATAGAATCGTTCTCTGACTATTTATTTTCAGTGTAGTCTGTAAATTGTAGTGTTGCCATTTGCTGTTGCGCCCACATCGCAATTATGCCCTCCCCCCTGCCCCCTGCCCAAGTAGGCAAGCTGCCACGTCCCTTAATCTAAGCCACAAAAATCCAAAAATGGGGGCCACCAAAATGTTGCTTTCGTTGCTGTTGTTATCGTGTCCTAAATTTAGCTTGGCAAACATGAAAAGTAGTGTGGGAGAACGGATTTGCGATTGCTAACAGGACAGAAAACAGACGCGACAGCAAGAGAGAGAGAGAGAGAAAGAGAGTGAGAGGGGGAGAGAGATGGGAGATGGACATGGACATGGAGAGGATATTGTTGCAGTTGCTGCCAACTGTTGACGCCGCTCGCTCCTTGACATTATTGAATCCAATTAACGCCTTCAAAGTGACAGTTCAAATTTACACAAATTGACGGCTGTCATGGGGGTGGTGCCTGGAAGAGAGGGGGAGGGGGGGGGGCAAGACAAGACAAACGGCAGCAGCTTGTCCCTTTGCTTAAGATTCATTGTCTTCTTCTTATGCTTTGGAGTCAGTACAGCGTACTCCTTCTCCTTTTCTCCTACTTCTTCCTTCGTTCTTTTCACCACCAATTTCTTGCTTGCTTTGTGAATACCAATACCCCCCTTCCCTTGACGCCACTGGCTGTAATTCAAGCTGAGTCATCAGGATGCTGGAAATATTCAATAAATACAATAAAAATAATGTGCCTTGCCTCCCATCGTTCTTTGTTACTTGCTCGACCTTCTGCCCAGCTTTTAGTTAACCCCCCTCTACGCCTATGGAAATTGATTGTTTGCATATTTGAAGTCAACTCTGGAATGCGCTACAAAGACAGCAAACGGCGACAACAAAAGCAACAAAAATAGCATGTTTAAGAGCTGAAATAAAGTAGAGAGAAAAATTGGAAAACAAAACGAAAATACTTGCAAATATCCTTTCAATTTCTGGTCGTTCAAATAGTGAATCCTAAAGGCAAGTTTCGGATAGACCACGAAATTTCCGCCGGCGAAAAGTTTTCTATAGAATAGTTCTCAAATTCTTCTACTTCTCTTTACGACAACGAAATTTTTATTTGGAGTTTAGATCTTTTTCTGCGCTACTTTAAATAAAGAGCTAGTTTCTATGGCAGATGTATGATATATTCAACCAATCTGATCGATATACTTATTTCTTCTGTCCTCAATGGTAAGCAGCAACTATACCAAGTTTCAATAAAAGAACTCAGCGCTGAGCTGAGTTCACTTAGTCAGTTAGGTAAATAAATCCATTAAATTGTCTATGAAATGAACTGAAAACTGTTTTATTTTAAAACATCACGAATCGTTAGCTCAGTTCAGTTAGTTAGTTCAGTTAAATTCACAACATTCTAGGCTTTTATTTTCAGCCAAAGGGCAGACTGTACTTATGTCTGAGAGAGACTGAGCTGCAGATAGTGGGAGAGAGAGAGATAGAGCGATGAACGAAGTGAGTGGCGACACTTAGTGAATGAGTGTTGGTAAAGTGTTGAAAATTAATGCTAATCAATTGCGAGCGCCTAGAAAAATAATGAACATAATGTAACTAGGTTTAACTTTACAAAACTTATAAATATATTTAAAAAAATGTCCAATTATACCAGTTTGCACTACACACTCTTATGAATACACCATTTACCAACACTGAACAGCAAACTTTTCGCCAAAATGTGCATCCATACTTTATCATAATGAAATAAACACCTCTTAGCCTTTATTTTGTGGTTACAGGATATTAAAAGCTTGCGTCGAAACAAACTATGCAGAGTGTTGGTCACCAACACTGAACTTTGGGATATTTTTTTTTTGTATTTTGTGTTGTAGAATAACTGAAAACTGTAGATAACCTGCAAAAGGTAAACATGCAACTATCGCAACTATCGCAACTATTTTGTAAGCCAAGTTAACTGATGATGGTCCAAAAGTTTCACAAGAATTTAGATGAACTATTTTGTCAGATATCCGCTAAGAGGACAAGTATGCTGTTAACTATTCGATGGGAAGAATTTGAACAAATATTCTCACCAGCAAACAATTTATTGAACGAATTTACGCATTGGACTTTGTTCCTTTTATTTCATACATGTACACATATATATTATATATAGTATATATGTATGTATTTTTTTTTATTATTATTTTTGGCCATGCTCTGGTTTGTCGTTGTCGAAAAGTATTTTGATGTCAGAGGCATCTGCCCCTCCCTCAGATTGTGACTCCCCCGTCGATACAACCACAGCCAGAGGGCATTGAAAGCGCTGACTTTGACATCGCTGAGTGTTGAGTCTGATGACGATGAGAATGAGAATGAGAATGAGATACGAGTATCAACGTCGTTGACATCGGATTCGTCTTAATAGGCACAAAACTGAGTCAGCTTTACTTCAAGTTTTTAAAGCTAAGCTGACTACACTCTATCTCTCTCTCTCACTCTCTCTTTCTCTCTGTCCTCCTCTGCTCCATTTAATTTCTTCAACTACTCCTTGAAACAATCAACTGTTTAGCCCAGCACAATCTCTGCAATTAATTCGACTTAAACTTGTTTAATTGCTGCATAAGGCCCCAAGGTTCATCAACTCGACAATTAGCGATGAGCGCGTGCTTAACACGACACATTTAAGAGATGGCACATTTAACAGATGGGAGAAAGTTAAAAAAAGGTATGCTGTTATCACTGTTGCCAGTTTAGCTTATTTTATCGTTTATCGGTAGGTTTCAAATTTTTTTTTTTAATTATACCTAAACATTTAAATCCAACATTTTCTTTGTGTAACATTATTGCTTAGCCTGTTTTAGAATTTTTAATTTTATTTTTACCTGTTTACCATATATTACTTTATTCAAATCTAGCTTATTTTAACAGCCTGTTATACGAAGATGCCACAGAAAGCAAAACCAACCGAAAATCTCCCAAACTCCATGTATTTTTGGGAGTTTTATTGTTGTTTTTATTTCACGTAGCACTCCTGATACAATATAGTCTTATTTCCCCATAATGCATGTTACTTTTTTAATGAAAAATTAGTATGTCTGTTTTTTTTTTTTTAACATTGCTTGCTAACATTTTTGACAACATTTCTTAAGGTGTCTCAAATGTTTGTTTTTAATCACCTTTAACCTCTCCCATATAGATTGCCGCTATATTCTTTCTATATTTATTTTCATTCGCAAAAACTTCTTTAGTATTTTGAAATTTTGTGTGTATTTTTTTAAAATCTTATTATTTTGCTGTCTTTTCAATTTTTTTTTATCTACCAATACTACTATTAAATAAATTAAATAAAAGAATTTAATTTTTTTTAACAATAATACAATAAAATTTGTTTATATTTAAAAAGGCTAAGGAAAATAACGAATTATTGTGACAGAATATATACTTTGGTAGAGTAAAATTAAATCTAAAAATCTATGTATATTTGTAGATTACATTTTTTTTTTAAATTTATTTTTAGCAACGCTTGATTGTATTCATATTGAGTTGTCTGTCTTTATGTTTGGAGAGAATACACGACACACGCTCAGCTCCAAGCATAGAGTTCCTCAACTTGTACTTCCGTCTATATTTTCTATTTTCTCCGTCTTCTGTTTTTCCTGCTCCAACTTGTTTTCTCTGCTCTGAGTGTAAAGTTAAGTCTCAAGTGTGACAATACGGAGAAGTGCACAAAAGAAGACAACACTTATTGAGAGAGTAGAGGGGTAGCGGAAGAGGGAGGGGTAAGTTGGCAATCGGAGCCATTGTGGATAATGAGAGAACGGATGGCATCATGCAAATTAGCCCCTAATTGGAGCTGGCACGCGACCTCTCTTCTGACTGACTTAATCGAGCTGAGCTGAGACGAGTTGATTTGATTATTGGCAGGCAAATTGTGACAGAGAGAGAGAGAAGGAGAGAGAGAGAAAGAGAAAGAGAGGGTATGAGAAGTGTCACCCATTTGATAGCTGACGTCGATGTGATGAGCGTGGTAATCAGCCAGGCGACTGCCAAATTAACTGACCAAATTATCGCATCACCCCTTCCAGCTAAAGTTGATAAAGTTGATAAAGTCTTCATTGTCATCGGCTGCTGTTTAAGTCATTATTGATGACAAACTGACAGCTCGTCTGTCAACTCAAAGTTACGATTATAAGCTTAAGATTTAACGGATTAATGTTGATCCCCAGCGAGCTTGCAAAAAAGTCACCCGCAAAATTACAAAAATACGACTTGAGACAACTTTTAAGCAATTAAATTGGGATTTCCTAATTAATACTTTAAATTACATGTAATCTTTAATTATATACAATACTTTGTACGAAGCCCATTTTGAAGAATCCTTTCATTTTATAAAAAGTAGTCAAGTAAAAGCAGTCGACAAACAATAATTAAAAAAAAGATGTGCGTAAAAAGTTACGCGATTGAAGTGAAACTTCCTAGGAGTGCATACGGTAGTGGCCTGTTTTTTTTTTTAGTTCAAGATGACAATTTTTTCCATTTTTCTTTTGCACACTTCTTTATACAAGTTTGCTTGTCACTAGAATTCTCGCTGTGTAATTGAAAACTGTCGTCGTGTGAAGAGCAAATAGATCTTACAAGACATAGAAAACAAAACACACTATATGTACTTACTTTACAAATAAATATATAGAATATGTACATATACATACATACATACATACATACATACGACATATGTACATGCATACATATATATGCTTAAACACAGAGCGTGCAAAGTTTCACTTGCACAAATTAAGCACTCAACTAATCCATTCTTATACTTATGTACATACATACGTACATACATACATACATACATACATACATACATACATACATACATACATACATGTTAAAATGACGCGCAAAACAAACATGTGAGGAACATGCGATGACGTAACGGGAAACAAGCCAAGCTTAGAGCTTTTGACTCAGAGTAGAAAGAGCAGCTTTGAGCTTTGCATGTGTACATGTGTGTATGTATGTAATTAGGAGGAGCAAAGTCAGAGCTTTGATATTCCAACCTAATAATAAATCAGTGCTGAGAGCATGCATCTAAGAGAACATATTAAAGCTTTATCAAGCTCTCTTTTATGGTGTCGGTTTTTCGTAACACACGCGGTCAAGCGTATTTTCGATTCACTCCCAACGCGCCTATAGAAGTTTCACTTCAAAAATGCATATAAAATTAAGAATTATTATAGAGTTTAACATTCTGCTGAGTGTCACTTCGCTGCTAAATTAATAGCAGTCCTGATATGTAGTACTATTAACAGACTGTTAATGACAGTGTTTCAGCTGCTGTAACGGCTAACCTAACAGTTTATCACCCAATTAATTGACTCTCTCACAGCTGCAAACTTAACAGCAATCAAGCAAAGATCAATGTTATTTCAAAGTGTTAATATTAACAGTCAAGAGTAAACTGCGTGGATTCCCTTCTCACCTGTTAATCACACATTAACAGTTTAACACGCTTTTAAGTAACTCCAAATGTAAGCTAACAGTAATGAAGCTAGCATAAATGTTATACAGAATTAACAGGATACTCTCTCACAGCTGCAAACTTAACAGCAATCAAGCAAAGATCAATGTTATTTCAAAGTGTTAACATTTACAGTCAAGAGTAAACTGCGTGGATTCCCTTCTCACCTGTTAATCACACAAATGTAAGCTAACAGTAATGAAGCTTGCATAAATGTTATACAGAATTAACTGGATACTCTGCGCTTTAATATAATAAAAATAGTTGCTCTTTAAATGTCGAATCGAACTTGAAGTGAATGTAATGTGAGCATTCAATTATCAAGTGAATACACTCGTTATTTATGGTCATTTACTACTCACCCGTTGGATAAAGGATGATGGCCGTGGCCCGATTCTTGTTGCCAGCGGCAATAACAGTGGCCATAGTCTGTGTTGGAAATGTGGTTGCCGCACCACTCGCCGCTGTGGTCATGGGCAAATGGTTGATGGCACTGCCCAAAACGTTGCTGGCTGCCGTTGTTGAGGATTCAATGAAACCGCTGAGATTTCCAGACGCAGATGGCAGACTGCTAAATGCATTATATAAATTCTCATGCTGCAAGCTCATGTTCATGTTGCTCGTATTTGTTGTATTGATGATGCTGCTGCTGCTGGTTGTGTTAATGTTGCTGCTGTTGCTGTTGTTGCTGTCGCTGCTGCTGTAGCTGCTGTTGCTGCTGCTGATGGTGCTGCTAATGTTGCCACTCGTTGGCTTGATGCGTTGTCCGTTGCTCACATCGACACCGTGCAACAAAAGTGTGGGCAATGCCATTCCATGTGGACTGCTCATTGTTGCCAGCGTGCGGTTGAGCAATGATTTCATATTCCCAGTGGTTGCCTGCAGCAATTTGGACGTTAGATTTGTGCCCGGCCGGGCAATTGATTCGCTTTCCTCTCCTTCTGCTCTCCCTCTCCCTGTTCCTCTTTCTCTTCCTCCTCCTTCTACTTCATCAGTTACTCCGCCTGTTGTCAGTTTATTTATGATTGTTGCTGTTGTTGCGGTCATATTGTTTAATAATTTTGCAGCATATTCGTAAATTTCAATAAGCATTTCGAAACAACAGCTTGTCCTCTTCTTCCTCTTGCTCCTCTAATTCCTTTTTCTGTGCCTCTTCTTCTTCTTTTTTGCGGTTTTTCAGCTGTCTGCAAGAAAAACAAGTCGCATTTTATAATAACTGCTAATTGCTTTAATGAATCATTTGGCCTTTCCTTCCCGCTCTTTTCTTTCCTCTCCCTAGTTTCCTATCTCCATTCTGGAATTAACCCACATTCCGCTTGAGCGGACCCAACCGTCTAATATATCACGACCAATTAACCCATTATAGATCTTAATGCTGTCTCTTTACTTTAAGAATTCCATTTAAATTTGGCCAGTCTCATCAGATGTTAAAGTTGACAGCCATTTTAACATGTAGTTTAATGCCTAGTTTTTATACTTATTATAAGGCAACCTTTCCCATTTACATGTCCCATAGAAATATATACTTTTTATCGTTTTCTCACGTAGTTAAACCTGTGGTTAACGTTTTAAAAACACTTAAAATATTATTGCTGGCAACTTGTTGCTTGGCGTTGCCATATCTGCACAACAATTAAAGATATTGTTGTAAAACAGGGAATAAAAGTCTATAAATTTAAAAACTTATGTTTTATATATGTGTTCGATTTACAACAATATTTTCAGATATTTTACAATAGCTTAGAGTATTTCTCTGCCTTTTTAAAGAACTGTCGTCTGTTTTTCTAATAACTACTAACTACAGAAGGATACTGTAAACTATCTAACCTTTAAATATTAATATCAATTTCAGTTTTATTTTAGTAATATTTGTAATTTTTAATTTTTAAATTTTTGAATTTTTTAAATTAAAAACAATTTTTAATATACACAATTTGTATTATTTTTCTCTTGAAATTCCACCTAAATAAGCCGTTTCGTTGACTATCTTAGTTATGAATAAATAAATTCAGAAAAAATCCGTCTTATTATAAACCAACTGTGTATACACTTTATGGGATATATTTTTTTAATGAGTATTACAATTGTAATGACTTGGTTGCGGTTTGTTGAATTGCCTGCGCACACTCATAAAAACTATGTTAACCTTAACAGTAAACCCAAATTATACTACCCCTCCCCCTCTAGGAGTCATCCCTCTCTCTCTCTCCCTCTCAGCGCTATTTCATCCAAAAATTGACTCTGGCCAATGAAGCGAGCAATCGAAAGAGCTGCCGGCAAGTGGCAAGTTGCAAGTGGCACTTGAGGCTTCAAGTTACTGTTGCTAAAGGACACTTTGTCGACGCAAACAGGACCATAAAAAATATGTTAACTATTGTGTTGGCCATGGCCAAAAAAAAAGAAGAGGGGGGGACAAACACACACAAGTACATATGTGAAAAAAAACAACTAGCAACAAACGCATAGAATTCAATCGAAAAAGCGCAAAACGTAATGGAAATGCGCATAATAAAAGAAAGAGAAACTCATACACACTCACACTCACACACACACGCACACACACTTCCTGTGTGTGTTGCCTCCAGTGCTGCCAGAATCTCCAAAGCAAAAATTGCTAGATTTGGAAAAAAAAAGTTGCTGAAAATTGCTAAAAACAATGTGAAAATTGTCAGAAAAAATGCTAAACATTAAAATGTTCGCTTTTAAGAAATATATGTATAAATGTAAGAAGAAAAATCGAAATCTTAAAGGAACATGATTTTATAACTTAAGCAATTATATTAACATTTAACTAAAGAATACTTGTAAAGCTAAATCAGCGTAATTCTCATTACCGGTAATTTGTGTCAAGTAAAAAGTGCTCCTAAATTTTTAGCATTTTTACCAAATCACAAAGCACATCAAAAAAAATCGAACCCCTAAGTTAAATATAAGCTTCGATATTTCTGTGAGCCATTATTTATCGTAATTTGTGCTATCAATTTCAAAAATGTATAAAAAAAAGCCAAAAATGCTAAAGAAAAATGAAAAAATGCTTGCTTTGCAAAAAAGTAGCTAAAATTGCTAAAGAAAAATAAAAAGTTGCTATATTTGTGGCTAATAGCATTTTTGAAAAAAAGTAGCAAATTCTTTTAAAAGTTGCTAGATCTAGCAACTAAATTGCTAAACTGGCAGCACTGGTTGCCTCCCCTTGGGGCGCCACGCCGCGGGACACTATTAAATGGACAGGCACGAAGCTGTGTGTTCCCCAAACGCTGCTCTCTGATATGTACAACTGACTGAATGATCCAAATAATGGGGAAATTGCTTAAAGGGGGAAATAGTGGAGAGGCAGGGGGAAGTGTAGGTAACAAAAGCCGGAAACACGCGCCGTTCTCAACGTACCGTGTGTGTGTCGCCTCCAATGTCCACTTCTCACATGTGCCACATTATTTAGCACTTTAATTGTGGCAATTTCAACAATAAGCAGCACAGCAACAAAAAAAAACAATGCACACACACACACACACACACACTTGACGCTTATAAAAATTCAAATTTAACCGCTTTAAGGATCTTCGTTGTGGCAACCGTTAAGTGTTGGCTTTATTTGAATGTGTGTATTTCGTTGCTTATTTACGTCTTTGAGCGCGTTTTTTTATTGTTGCATGCAACTTATACGAGCAAGTCCCGTTAACTGCCACGTTGCGTCCACCGTCGCTTTGTGGGCCGTCGCTGCGCTGCCGACGCGCTTTTATAGCCGGCTCCTTGCTTAAGGGAATTTTTCCATAAGAATTTCCCTTAAGCGCAAATTGCCCATTTGCCATTGGAAGGCGCCAAAATTTGCTCTTTTTTTTTGTTTGGTAATTTTACTCTTTAACACTGGAAGTTGCGTTTTATATGAAATTTTAGGCAGAGGCAGTTTGGTTATTGTTGAGTTTGTTTAGTAAAGTTAAGTTGATAACTTCATAAATATAAACTTAAATAGCATATTCAATAGATAAAATTGTATAAGCTCTATATTATCTACATTTAAGCTTATTCTTCGATATACCTGTGTATGTTACTTGTATTTATTATTCTTGAACTCAGTACAAAAGATATTCTAAGAATTTTAATTAGCATATCATTGATTTAACAGACATTAAGCGATTGACATATAAATTGCCTTTTTTGAACAATATAATTTAGTAAAACATAAATCAATAATTTTTATAAAGCTATCTTTTTATTTTTTTTAATAATTATTTTATAATATATTGAAATCTGTATTAGCGTAATTTAATTAAAGTTGTCAGTATATTTCCCAGCAATAAGTGTAGTCAAAAATGCATTCAAAATTACTATCTCAACTTTATCAGAACCGATTTAAACTGTCTTGCTGATTAACTTATTGAACAGATAAATTTTCCCAAAACATTTTCTTATCGACTAAAATAATATAATATAATAAGAATAATAATATATTAATGTTAACTCATGACAAACGTTTTTAATAAGAAACACTAAAACTAAATTTGCGTCTAGCATACCTTATAATTAGAATTTTCTTTGCCAGAGTATTAACTATTTAAGTGCCTTGCTTTTTATTTTGGTACATGAATCTTAAAGCATTTTTGTGTTGAGATGTAATTATTTATCTTTGATATTGGACTGATTAGGTCATGTCTATGCATGTATGTATTTGCCTAACGGTTGGTCTATTTCACACATTTTTAGCAGAAAATTGAGGAAAAACATTGGAAAAATTCAAATACGAGCATTACGTGCCACTTGATGAATTTTCCTTGCGACGGTTGATTGAATTCAATTCCATCAAATTCTCAGCTGTTTCACGTATCCGCTATTTTTAGTTTGTGTCTTCTCTACTCCTCTCACACTTTCTCTTTCTCTCTCTCTCTCTCTCTCTCTCTCTTTCTCCTTCCATCTCGCACTCTCTATCTCGGTTTCTGCCAGAAGTGATTAAAACATTGAATTTAATGAGCCTGATGAGCAAACAGTAAACAGTACAATGGACATGACCTGATGCTGCTCTGTGAGGTCAAGGGTCAGCCTATGTTAAAAGGCGTGTGCACACTACATATAGCGGCATATTAGTTTGACATGTCAAAATAAGCAATTATTAATCACCTTTGACTTTGTTACCTTTATAAACGCTAAGGTTTTAAAAGAAATTATTATTTATTTCAATAACTCCATTTTTTTACCTATCACTGTCTGTTTATCCGTACTTTTCCCTTGACTTGTCCCTTGACCCTTACTCAAAAACTTCCAACTCTCATAACTTTGTCAAAACTTGACCGATTTTCATGTGGAATATCGTTTTGATCATTTTTTGGCCTCTACTTTGATTCTGCATCAAAATAAAACTTATTTCAAAAATTCGAATATCACTGTCATTTTTATCCGTACTTTTCCCTTGACTTTTCCTTTGACCCTTACTCAAAAACTTCCAACTCTAATAACTTTTCCAAAACTTGACCAATTTTCATGCGAAATATCGTTTTGATCATTTTTTGGCCTCTACTTTGATTCTGCATCAAAATATTATTTATTTAAAAAATTCGAATATCACTGTCTTTTTTGTCCGTACTTTTCCCTTGACTTGTCCCTTGACCCTTACTCAAAAACTTCCAACTCTAATAACTTTTCCAAAACTTGACCAATTTTCATGCGAAATATCGTTTTGATCATTTTTTGGCCTCTACTTTGATTCTGCATCAAAATATTATTTATTTCAAAAATTCGATTTTTTTCCCTATCACTGTCTAATTTATTCGTACTTTTCCTCCAACTCTTTAAGGTTTTTAATATATTTATACTTTGGCTTTTCTTATTCAACATTCGCACAGTCATTTTATGATTCTTTGGCTGCACTTGAATTTCACTTGTTTTGATTGGATTACAACTCGTTTCTAGCCTAAATAAAAGGAAATCTAGCTTAAAAATAAAACATTCAGAGTCAGCATATTGGCATCTTTTGGTTTTTGAGCGGCTTGAGGTTAACATAGTAGAAGTCAAAAGGCTCAAAAACAAAGTCAATTCCATGAATGTGAATGTGTGGCGTTGAAATGGAAATTGAATTTTTGTCATGAATGCAATCAATTAAAATGTATAAATGCAAAACACACAACTAAAATACCAAATGCAAATAAAATAGACAACAATAATAATAACTGCCCTATGGCCAGGTGATACAATCCAATATGGAATCAGTTGAGTTAAGGTAGGATAGTTTGGGTAGTTTGGGTAGTTTTGGGTGCTTTGGGGATTTACAATTTAATTGCATTTGTTTATGTGCAGCAGAAAAGCTTTTAGCACAAGTTCCACGCACAATTCGCTCGGTCAACCGTATAAAGTTGTTTAGAAATCACATTTGGGGTCTGCATATAAACCAATGTCCGATGTTTTACTTGTTTATTTGTTTTTGTTATTGGATAACTACATATGCGTGTGTGTGTGTGAAAGCAAATAAACATTTGTGTTTTTCGTGCAATTTATTTGCATTTGGATTAAACAGACATAGACATAGACACTCTCAATAATTATAATTATTGTTTAACCATACAAATTACACACCTGTGTGCGGATGGGGGAAAAAGTATGAAATTAGGAATGGTAGAAATAAGTTCTGAAGTTTGTATGTTTAGAGCTTTTATGGAAAATTCACTTTAATTTTATTTAAAACTCGAAACAGCCGTTTTTTCAGTTCAACTTCAAAGTACTTCTCAGAAGGAAAATCGATGTAAAAGTTAAGAACTGCAGTTGAAACAGATTCAAAATATATCTATCTGTCTTTTATAGCCCATTTCCACGACAGCACATTTGGCTCATTCGACGCCATTTTCATCATTTGTAACGAATGTGGACTTCATTTCAGTACACATTCCGAATGATCATTTTGGCACATTCATAATGAATGAGCCGATTTTTTGTCAAACGCCCCTGTGAATTTCAGTATTTTTTTCATCGAACACGCGATGTTTATCGATAGTTTCGTGAAAAAAAGCAGTTATCACTTTAACCAGCTGTTTTTTTTTTTCAATAAAAAAATTTGCACGAATTATAATTGCAAAATAAAAATGAAAATGTTCTTTATTTTAACTTTTAAAAATTTTTGCACAGAAATCGAACAGCAGATTTATTTCGGACGAATGACAAATGCTTTGACAGTTGCACATTTGCTTGTGGAAAGCCAAAAATGAGCCACATTCAAATGTGACCAAATGTGACCAAATGAGCCAAATGTTACTGGTTGTGAAAATAGGCTATTTCTCTCTGATTTTTTCCAAAATTCAAAGTACAAGCAGGCGCTGGAATATAATTTAAATACGATGACAAGCTAGTTGTTTAAAACTAGTCATTACTAGTTGTTCACAAACTAAACATTATAGTTTTTAGAAAGTAAAACTTTTTTATTACATTTTATTTTTTTTTTTAAGTGCACACACTGCTGCAAGTAAAGTATTAGTAATTTTAAGGTGAGTAGAAAATGAACTATTCGTTGATTTCTGGTTATCAAAAGTTGCATATCTTTATTCAATAACATTATTAATGGTTTCATCTTTATTGTTTTCTAGGAATTAACTAGACGTAATTCTGTTTCAAGCTCCGTTTAATAGTATAGAACCAACACATTTTTAAAATTGTATTCAAGTAGACTTCAGGTAAGTAAACTTTTACTAAAATACTTATTATAGGTAACATTTTGATCTGATTCATAAGGTTGCATTTTACTGCTTAGTGCATAAAGTAAGATATAAGTTGGTATCAGGAGAATCATTTGGCTATTTCAGAAAAAATCTTAAAAAAACATGTTTATAAAATCGGGCTTAATATTCATTAAATATTTAGCTAGAAAGATCAATCCCATTTTTTTAAAAAATACTCTATAAAATAATCTTTAATAACAGGTAGAATATCTGGATCAATATTCTTAAATATTTAGCTAGAAAGATCAAAACAATTTTTGAAAAATACTCTATAAAATAATTTTTAATTACAGGTAGAATATTCAAAATGATCAAAAATACAGGAACAAGTCAGATGGCTATGAAGAAGACTGCAAAAAATGTGGCCACAACCAACAGTTCGAAGCAATGGTCCCGCATTAAAATAATTATTTGGGTAAATAAAACGTTGGATTGTAATGTGGCTAAGATCGAGGATCTGCGCACGGGAGCTGCCTATTGTCAGCTGGTGGATATCTTATTTCCGGGTACTATTCGGATGCGTAAAGTGAAGTTTTTATGCAATCAACCATTTGAGTATATTGATAATTTTCGGATACTGCAACAGAGCTTTAACGAGTTGGGTGTGAATACACCCGTTAATGTTGTACAACTGGTCAAGGGAACTTTTTATGATAACTATGAATTCGCGCAATGGTTTCGTCTGTTCTACGACACCAATTTTGTGAAAATACCCGACGGTTATGATCCGAAAGCAGCCCGATTTGATGTACCCATTGGCATTGGTCCATCCATTCAATATCGTCCAGTTTATACTCCTCGTAA
This sequence comes from Drosophila falleni, assembly GCA_035045575.1. NCBI lineage: Eukaryota > Metazoa > Arthropoda > Insecta > Diptera > Drosophilidae > Drosophila > Drosophila falleni. Next base: position 2,714,643 of record JAWNOV010000185.1, on the reverse strand, counting down.
ATCCAACACTCCAAATTCAGTCGACACATCAACAACTTCCCAGACCTCAATAATCGATTCGGACAAAAGTGGATAATGCAGTTGAAACTATCTGATTAACTCTTTCGAAAATCTAAAGTTAACCTATTAATTGTTTTGACCAATAATGTAATACTTCAATAAATCAATATATAAGTGAATATCCTTAATAACAGAGTTGTTCCTAATTAATTAAATATTATTATTAATTATTAATATTTATAATAAATAGAAAAATTTGGAAAATTGTTTTTCCGATAGATTTTCCGATATTTATCCGATAATCTTATCCGATAGTTTTATCCGATAGTTTTATCCGATAGTTTTATCCGATAGTTGTATCCGATAGTTTTATGCGATTGTTTTATCCGATATTTTTTATCCAATAGTTTTCGGCTCATTTAAAGACCATTTTTCAGAAAACTGCGAAGAACTGAACTGACTGTTTCATACAAATTTTCTTTACTCGAAACTTAAGCCATTTTTTCAAGTAAGGTTAGCTAAATTTGGGGAATTTTTTTTATTGGCGAATGAATCAAGAAATAAAATAGTGGTAACATTAGGAATAATACAGGGTTTCAGCAAGCCATTATTAGGCTGCCCTTATTGCAGCCTTGCTAAATTGCATAATGCGGTTCTTGTACTTGCTATGTACATATTATGGCAGCCTAGACTTGAACCCGGCGAATTGGTTACCCGCAGTGATTTTGATTTAGAACAGCGTGAAGTTGGCTGCGCCCAAAGTTTGTAAGAATTCCAAGACTCGCACCCCGTATTTATGGCTGTAAAAATATATTGCCGCTCTTAAATCGAAAACAAGTATACAAAAACTAATTTAGAACAATTTCTCCCAACAGCCAATAACAATTCTGAAAAGTAAAAAATGATGAAAATTAAGACTAAAATTATGCAACTTTATATTACCCAAGAATTGAAGAATTTCAATTCCAACTAAATTTTTTAAAAAGTAAAATCAACGTTCTGAAATAAAAGTAAATTGATTAAGTGCAAAAGATATTAAATTAATTATATGGTAAGCTTACCAATATTTAATGCCGCACGAAAGTTCGATGTGAGGTGACCTTAAAAATTCCATAGGCCAGACTAAGCGTGATGCTCATCAAAAGTAATAACTTTGTTATAAAATATATAAAAGAAGAATAACCATTATCATGGACCAGATGAAGGCACTCTGGACGCGACGTATCCACCAATAAAGTGTCGGATCCAGAAATAACACTACTCCAGAGCCATCTCGGGAAACGAGTGAAAGAGTACAGATTATAATATCGATTGAGATAACAATGATCATAATAATCGTGACAATTGCTACTGCGTGGCGCCAACTTGCATATTAAAAAGAGCCAGAAATTATATGGATTCAGCCAAGACATCCTTCTTCTCGCTCAGATTTTCAGTTATAGTAAGAAAAAAAATATTTAAAAATATAGTTACGTATTGCCAAAAAAAATATGTATTACTGCTTGAATGGCTTTTAGTTTTAGAATGAACAATTCTAGCATTTTTTAGCGTAAACTGAACTAGCCGTTAAGCAAAAGCCTACTTGAACTATGTTTTTTGGGAAAAGTTTGCTAAGATTTAAATTTCAAATTGCACAGAAACAGAAACAGTTGTACATTTATGGGATAAGCTTACATACTAGATTTTAGCAAAAAATAGCAAGTACATCTCGAGATGTGACCCTGAACCACTTTTAATATTCTTTTAAAAATGCTCTTAATCACTTCGAACCAATTAAATAGTATTTTTTTACATTATTGTTTACAAAGAAATTGAAAAGCTTGCTTTTATATTTATTTTCTTTATGAAACATTGTTATAAACATATATAATTAAGGAAATCTTCAATAAGCTTACATACCAAATTTAAGCAAAAAATAGCAAGTACTTCTTGAGATGTGACCCTGAATATTTTTTAAAAAAATGAACTTAATCACTTCGAACCAATTTAATAGTGTTTTTTCACATTATTGTTTACAAAGAAATTGAAAATTGTTTGGTAAAAATTGATTTTCTTTAAGAAATACTGTTGAAAACATATATAATTAAGGAAATATACAAGTTTTATATGCAAATATACATAGATATATTTATATATAACATATGTAACTAAGGAAATAATCAAGTTTTATATGCAAATATACATGGATATATTTATATATAACATATATAATTAGGGAAATATTTAAATTTTATATGCAAATATACATGGAACTCATTCGGAGCTCTGCAACAGAATCTTGGCATACTCCGAGATGTGGATTACGCCGTGCTTCAGCGATACCACGTGAAGATTCCGGCCATTGCAGTAGTCGTTGTTGATGTGCGGATTGTGGAGCTCGGTGATCAGCGTAGAACAAGCAGTTGAGGAGTCACCAGTGGATTTTAGCATTTTCTATAAATATAAATACAAGATGAGTACTTAAATTAAACTCCAAGTGAAACGATTTACCATCCAGAACTCATTGCCAGGCAGAGCATTGCCATCCCAGGCATAGGAGACAACGGCCAGCATATTGGCATGCTCCGGCTTGGTGAGTTTCTCTGCCGGATTGCGCTTGGAGAGATGCACTCGAATGCCGCCCTGAGGATGATGCGAACTCTGGATGACAGCGCCATTGTGAAGGCCACCACAACGATCCAGCTTAAACCAGGAGAAGTGAACGACGCCAATGTGCGTCAGTTGTTTGTAGAGCACACGCAAACGCTGCTCGAAGGTCTCCAGAAAGATTTGCTCCTGCTGCGGAGCAACCTTCCAAACACCCAGGCCAAAGCCAACGACATGAATGTAGGCAGATTTGCCGGCTTTCACGGCACGAGTTTGTGCCTCCAGCAGCAGCATGTCAAAGCTGATGGCATAGCGACGTTTCATCACCAGATTATCAAAGACATCCTGCTTGTTGCCGGAGACACCAAAGCGTTTGTTATCGATGCTCACAGTGCCATGCAAATGATCCTGCGTTTCATAGAAATGGCTCCAAATCCTGCGATAATCCTTGGCACGCGTATTTGCCGGCTCATCCAAAGACTGTCCATAACCATGCTCCTTGGTGTTCTGTGTGCGTGCAATGACAATGTCCTGGAACTCCATGAGATTGCGACGCGACAGTCGAGCACCAATCAGGCCAATAATAACACCATCCTGCTCCAAACTGCTCCGATTCTTCGTCACTCTTCCACAATTTGTGCGCTCTCCCTCGTTGATGAACTCCGTGTGGGAACTAACCGAGAGCAGCGCCGACAGCTTGATCTCATCATAGCTGAGCACATTCTGCAGCAAAAGTGGCGCCTGCTCCTCGATGCTGCCAATGGACTCAAAGCCACTCGCTCCACGGTCCCCCGTCAGCAGCAAATACTTGTCGTTCCGGGCAATGAAGCTGGCACATCTCTTGGTCAACAGACGCTGCACAAAATCGCAGAGCGACAGTTGACGATACACAGCCGGCAACTCCACTTGATTGCCTGCGAATTATATATACAGTATATTAACAAGTTGTTTTATTCTTAATTTATTTTAGAAAATTAAAACCAAGGCTTCTAAAATTGCAGGAAAACGGAAGGAAAAGGAAACCACAAGATTACGTGTTTTGTAATATGAAATAAGAATTAGGTCCCATAAAATAAAGAAGACCAAACTGATAAGTTGATATCAAAAATTATTTTTTTAACAAACAAACTATTTTTTCGAAAAACTATAAGAAAAAAATTAGCAATAAAGGCCATAATCTGAGATAAAATGAAAATGAAAAATAATAAAAAAATTTGGAAAATTGTTTTTCCGATACCTTTACCGATATTTATCCGATAGTTTTATCCGATAGTTTTATCCGATAGTTTTACCCGATAGTTCTATCCGATAGTCTTATCCGATAGTCTTATCCGATATTTTATCCGATAGTTTTATGTGATATTTTTTTCCGATAATTTTATGCGATGTTTTTATCCAATATTTTTATAGAAGAAACTATCGGATAAAACTATCCGATTCATTTATAGTATAAACTATCGGATAAAACTATCGGAAAAATATTTGGTAAATGTCTATTATATGGGCCTTATCCCAAAAACAAAAAAAACCACAAAAAGCGGTGATTTATTATGAATTAAGCAAAAAAAAAAATAAGATTGGGGACTCAATTGGTTTATTTTTAAAAAAAATCTTTGAAATTTCCATACAAAATGAACTCTTTTATTGTTGTTTTGTGCAACTTGTCATTATTGTGGACTTCAAAAATCGATTCGGACAAAAGTATCACTGACAATGAGCACACTTACCCCACTTGCACTTGTGCTCCAGAAACTGCAGATAAAGTGCGAGAGTGCGTTCATGTATTAGCGGATAAACCGATGCTATTTGTTGGCCAATTAATGGATGACGCGACTTCGGTTGACTCAGCACACGGCAGCTCTCCACGCCAAACTGTCGAGGATTGGGATGACAAAAAAGAGACTGAGAATGAGCCACAACAAAGGGAAATTGTGAAGACGCACCTCAAGTGGAAAATCTGTTGATTTCTTCATGAAAGCAGACACATCAACAGTTGCCTCCGCATCAGGTTTCTTTAGGGATTCACATTGCTGCAGCAGCTGTCGACCAAATTCGGAAATTGGCTGCAATTCTCCATCAATTGTTGGCCAAATTGCATCCACTTCATTGCCAAATGTTGTCATTTTCTTTGTCTATGTTCTGTCTGCACTGTGCAGTTTCACAATTATATTTAAACTGCCTTTCATTTGCGTGCGGCATTTTTATTTATTTACATTATACCCTGTTTGTAATTAACTAATAGGGGGTATATTGCGACAGACACCTGTTATTTGTTGACACATTTGTTTTTTGCTATATAATAAAATGTGGCAACGCCGTGTTTGATAATAAAGCAACTACTTTAAATCTGGACGAAAAATACGATCACTTATATCGATAAGCGATTAGCAACAATCTAGTAATTAAAAGTACTTAAGGCAAACGCACTCTGCTAGGGTATTAGTTGGTCGACTAATTTTAGAGAAAAATATGCACCGGTTTCATTAATCGTTTTTTAGTATTGAGCAGACTGATGAAATATTGAGCGCTGGATATGTTGCTCAAACTGACGAAATAATAAACTCTGGAAAAAGATAGAACTGTAAAGCTATCGATAGTGACCCATTTAATATATTCGATAATTTGGTCGTACAAATTCAATAGTAGCATTTAAACATTTTTTTTTGTCTGAAGACCGTACATAATAAATTAAAATAAGTATTAATAAAAATAAACTTTATATATAAACATAACCGATAAGAAAAATCGATCGTTTTTGCTAGACAATGAAATCAAATCACATAAATCCGATTTAGGAATTCCTTTATTATTTGCGATGTCAGACTGTGAATTTAAAGTGCTAACTGTTTTGTACGTTTCGCAACACTGCATAGCTTGGGTTGTCATCTTTCGTGATTTATACTTGTTGATTTGTTTTCAGTTTCCAAATATAAGTCAAATCGTTTAGTCAATGCTTGGCATATCTCGACATATAAAACGAAACCCAGGCAAATTATTCAGAAACTACAGCAGTTGCAAAATGGACAAAATATTCTGTGATCTTGGAGATTTCTGGCCAAATCCAGAAACCAGCAAATTTCCGCTTCTCAGTGATTTTGCAAAGGAACATTTGGAAAAGTGCAAGGAGCTGACAAAGCCGAGCACCAAGGCAGATACTGTGGATTTGGACAAGTTCATGGAAATATCCGAGAATTTTCCCATTAAGGTACGTTCGGAATATTTTTTGATCTCGAGATAGTAAAAAAATTGTTTTTGACAAAATACAGAAATCCCCGTATTTTATTTGGCAATGAATCATTTTCTTGGAATTTTGTTATCATAATGATAATAATGAATATAGGTTTATGGTTCTAAGAACAATAAAAAAACGATAAAAATAATTTAATTGACATTATACCCCCTCCTGCAGTTTGGCACAGATAACTGTCGGGTTAAGTCTCAGCCCAAGGAGCGGCGTCAAAAAATACGTGAGCAGATTGCATCCGCCTATCCGATTATTCACGAATACACACTCTTCTTGTACTTGAACTTTCTGGAGCACAAGCAAAAGTTTGGTTAGTACATAAATACTCTTATCCGTAAAACATTATTATAACTTTTTAATCATAATTGAAAAAAGGTTCGCCAATAAAATTATTATTTAGTTTTAATCAGGGAATAATACCCGCACATATAAATTTGCTTATTTGCTTTCTATTCAAAAATAACTTTAAATTGAAGTTAGGTCTGTCCTGACAAAATATGAACATATTGGACGTATATACGCACAAATCTGTTATTATATTTTAGCTTTAAACATTTAATTATTTAATTGATAATTGATAATCCGGTAGTGTTACCGGAACCGAAATTGAACCGTTTACCAAAATATCTGTTTCGGAACCGAAACCGCAACCGATATTTGCATCGGTTTGATTTCCTAATTTTTATAACTGAAAATTAAGATTTTAAATAACTGAAAATTAAGATTTTTCATTTGGCGCTAAGTATTTATGAAAAAACCTTAATTTCATTAACATTCATTAAACAATTTTTGGCAATATAAGACTTTCGATGTTTGCTATTTAAGTATTATGTTTAAAATAAACCAAAATTAGAAAAATGAAAAAAAATAGTTGTAAATCTAAAAATGTATTTATGTGTCTAAATTTAAAAAAAAAAATTCTTACATTAATATTTCTAGTACTTTTCGTTAATTGTTACAAGGCTTAACATTAACATTCTCCCTTTGATCAACAGGCAATTCCAAGGAACTGAGCGTCTTCAAAAACCTAACGTTGACCGATTTTGTGCAGCGTTTGCTCGAAAAGCGCTGTGTTTACTTCTTCGGTAGCAACGACGTTTATAAGCTTTTGGACGGCAGTCGAGGAGGTGGGGGCTTCGAGCAGATTGGCACAGATGAGGAGAAGGCGCCACTTTTGCTGGAGAATGTGCTCAGCTATGATGAGATCAAGCTATCGGCCCTGCTCTACGTCTCTACGCACTCCGAGTTTATTAACGACGGGTCACGGTCTAATGCGGGCGCTGTGGAGCAGGACAAGTCCAAGATTGAGGTTGAGGGCGTCATCATGGGTCTTATTGGAGCCCGTTTCGAGCGGGAGAATGCCATGGAGTGCCAGGACATATTAATTACAAAAGAGCAAAACACCAAAGCCAATGGCTATGGATCTAATGACAGCTCCACGGAAGCTTCCAGCCGTGTCCAGGACTATCGACGCATTTGGCGTGAGTTCTACCAGGAGAGGGACTTTTGCTATGACGACATCAAGCCAAATTTCAAGCGCTTCCTTCCCATGGGAAATAAAATATTCGACAATGTGGTCATGAGCAAACGCTATGCCATCAGCTTTGATTCATTGCTGCTGGAGGCGGAGGCCCGAGCTGCAGCGGCTGGAAAGCCAGCTTATATACACGTTGTCGGCATTGGTCTCGGCGTCTGGAGGATAGCCCAACGGCAGGAGGAAATCTTTTTTGAAACCTTTGGGCAACGTTTGCGTGCACTTGGGCCTCGTCTTCTGCACATTGGAGTCGTGGATTTCTCTTGGTTCCATTTGGACAATTGTTGTGGCATCCATGATGGCGCCATCATAGAGCAACCAATGCATCCTCAAGGTGGCATTCGGGTGTGCATCTCTAAACGCAATCCAGCTGATAAGTTGACAGAGAATATGCTGCCCATTGTCACTTATGCCTGGGATGCAAATGCTTTGCCAGGCAATGAGTTCTGGGCGGTGAGTCGAAGATCCGTCTCACTTTTTCAATTATTTATTTATATTTTTGCTTTTAGGGTATGCTGATCAGTACTGGAGATCCGGCTGCTGCTAGCTCCACATTGATTAGCGAACTCCAGAATTCTCACATCAATAAGGATTACATGAGTGGCAACAATCTCCACATTGCTTCAATGCAACATGGCGTTCTCCACATTGCCGACTATGCAAAGACTCTTCTCTCTCAATCCTAGACGTCAAGATTAACTACATACTTATGTACTATATATGTTCAAATAATAATTGTTTTTCTATTCTATATGAGTGTCTGTGTTATATGTAAATCTGTTATTTAGAATTGAAGAAAATTCTCAAAACGTGCCAAATCTTGATGCAATTATGTTAATATTAACTTGTATAAATTGTAATTATAAGAATGATTCATATGTTACAACAAAAATGGTATTGGTTGGTACGGTTGGTAAGGTTTCGCTATATATATTTTAGTTGGTAATTTTTCCGTAAATGCAAATCGCTTTGTTTTCATTTAAACAAAAAATTTGTGCACGATAACGAAATTAGTGGAAACTGCAAATTTGTAATAAAAAGAGTTGACGTGGCAAAAGAAAAAAAAAAGAATGTATTTTTTATGCTTTGTGTAGTTTTTAGGAAGTGACTTTTAAAAATAAGTGCTAGTCGATTCAGTTCGTCATACTGATCAAAAACTTAGAATTTAATGGGTCTGCCACGCTTTCATTTAATACGTTACGCGTTTCGTGCCAAAATTATAATACGCTCTGAAAAGGTACCCTAAAATATATTTGAAAAAGAAGATATTCGCTTTGTGTTTAAGTTTTGTTACAAAAAAAGTTGTTTAATTTATCAGTTAAAATTAGGCTGAGACTGCCACACAAATACATTCCATCTATACAAGTGTGCAACATAGAGGATGTTGCTCAAGGACTACACAACGCGCTTGACCTCAAAGAAACGCTTGAGGTAATACACCTGTCCAACGGTCATGAGCACCAGGACCAGAGCCTCAAATGTGGACCACAAGACGACACGGGAGTTGGTGCTTTCATTGACCGAACGATGAATCTTGTCACGCACCTGAAACAAAGAGGAAAATGTATTATAATAAGGGAAGCATTAGTTTAAGATAGCTTGACTTGGCAGTATTTTGATTTCAATTTTGATAACACCTAGAAATCTTGTTATTTAAAAGGTTAGGAATTGATTATTTTTTCAGGTTGCCAAACTACCTTAATATACTGAAGAATGTCAATATATTCTTGGAAGAACATCAATTAAAAGAAAACAACAATACTATCACTAAAGTACTGGAATATTTTAATAATGAATACATTGAAAATTATTACTCTGGAGGTTTTCAGCCAAACGTAGCTATTTCGTGCTAATTTCATAAACAGAGTGCCTAAAGTTAAATTTTAAATTGAAAATTTGGAGATACCATTTGATAAAATATATCAAATACATTTGTTTAATAAGTGTATTTTAAACATATTGTCAGAAAAACAAAAATGTTTTTTACACATAAACTTGGTTTTTTGAGCTATATGGTATAGTGGTCCGATCCAAAAATAAAAACAATCTGGATCTGCGTACGGTATTCAGGAACCTACATACCAAATTTCGGTTGTTGATATTTAATCAAGAAAACATATACCTTCGGGGTCCAATGTCTCCTTAAGCCTGTTACATATATTTAGTCAAGCCCATTATACCCTTTATGCCCATTTGTAATGGGCACAGGGTAAAAAACTATCGAATTAAAGCAGTTAATAATTGTTTCGATAAATATGTACAATTTACATGACTAATTTTTAGCTATTTATAGCTAGCTTGATTCATATTTGTTTAGTTCTGACAACACTGACAACTGAAGAGAAGAGTGAGGAATTACAACTGAAGAGTGGCTGGGGGAATATGAACATAACGTTTTAGCTATTTATAGCTAGCTTGATTCATATTTGTTTAGTTCTGACAACACTGACAACTGAAGAGAAGAGAGAAGAATGACAACTGAATTGTTGGTGGGGGAATATTCCATATGGACATGATAACTTTTTAGCTAATTTGACAACACTGACAACTGAAGGGTGGCTGGGGTGGAATATGGATACTTACGTGCATGTATTCCTGCTCGTGCTTGACGCTGGTCAGCGTGCCCGACAGCTCGAGTATCATGTCCTCGAGCTTGGTGTGTCCGACCTCCTCCTGGCCAGGTGCACCGGGTGCACGCTGCGGTGGCTCGCCCAATTCGATGGAGAACATGATCAGCTTGGGTGTCATGCTGCTGCGCTCGTTGTTGAAACAAACGGTGTAGACTCCCTTCGATGGTGCAACAAATGTGAATTTGCCCGATGATTCCTTTTCGCTCTCGTGCATTACGTGCTGATCGGGGCCGGTGATTTTGATGTCCACATCATAGAAACCGCCATCAATCACCTCGAATGTAACTCCTGCAAATTGCGAGCATTATTATGACTTGTATATCAAGTTGAATTGCAAATTGCACTTACCAAATTTCGTGCCACCTTCGACATTCTCAAAGAAACATTCCTCGTTATGTGCATCGACATTTACGATAAACGCCTGGGCTGCTGTTGACAGCATGATTAGGCCACATAATGCCAGCAGCATTTTAGCTACTGTTGTTTCCATTATTCCGTAGCTGATTTACCTAGTTTCTCGTGGAAATTGTCGTAAATTTTCTAAAAAGCGGCAGCCACGTAGTTGTACTTGTGTCGATTGGCATTTACGATTGGCACTTGCGATTGTCTTGTTATCGAGATGTCAGCAGTTGTCACTAAATAAATACTAGTATTTTTTTTATCGATATATCACAAAAATTACTAGTATATTTTCTTCGATACGGTCACACTCTGCCTGTATGTATTTTGTAACGACTGCTGCCAACTTAGCTTTTTTATATCTATTCTGAATATTCTTTGGAGTTAGAATGCTAGAAAAATTTTAAAATTGCAAACTGACGGAAATATGGCCATTTTTAATATATATTTAGCCAAGTTTGGCTATAAGCATTTCTTCTTTTACTGTCCAAAAAAGCACACAAAATTTATTTCCAGCTATTTTTCCTCTAAAAAACTGGCAGCACTGCTTTTAACGGAAATTTATGCAAATTGTATCACACATTAAACAATAGTGCTACAACTAAAGAGATATAGCTTTTAAGTTTTAAACACTACCAGTTTTATATTTTCTTAAAATTTATAATGGTATTCAGGCAGTAAATTCTTTTTATTACTCAAATAATTAATTACAAATCCAGAATAATTGCAGAAACTTGACAGAAATTAAAATTAATTCTATGTTTTATAAAATACAATCAATGCACTAATTTATTTGTTAATGGATTGTTTCGTATTATTGATCAAACAATTCAATGTGTAAATATCGTATGAGTGCAAGTAGTATTTTAAAGACCGCGCCAACATAACAGACGCTTAACAGCTCATGGAAGTCGTTAAATATCGAAAGCGCATATCAAAGAAATATCGATAGTAGTCGCATTATGACCAAATTGTTTAGTATTTTTGGTATTACATACTTCGATAGGTCTAAACTTAATTTTGAATCTGCTAAATAACAGTAATCTGTAAACCCTTAAGCCAATCGGATGCTGTGCACGGAAGGACGAGAATTTAAACGCGCTTAAATTATTAAGCAGACTTGGAAATCACGTGCGGATTGTTGTTAATTTTTTTTTGTTGTGGTCAAATGCAAGTGCAGTGATATTACAATATATATTTTTTTGCATGGCGGTGGTCTTTAAATGCGACAAGTGTCAATCAGTCTGACTGGCGTATATGAAACGAAACGAAAATAAACCAAATCATAAACAAAAACAAAGCCTGGCCAAAGACACGCCATGGCTGCTTATTTGGCCGCCACGTGCAGACGGCGTTGCCGACAAAGTCAGCGACATTAGTTATCACTGACAGCAATAACAACAACGACAGCAATAACAACAACAGCAGTAGCAGCAGTAACAACAACAACAACAAGGACAATAACAATAGTTGTTGACCATTAAGCTTGTAAGCTGCAAGTGGCGCCGCAGCATCTTAAAGTGTTTTGGTCACGCCATAAATCAAGTGACAGGCCCCGCGAGCACCGCGCATAAACAAAACTCATTTGCACACGTTGTCCTTAACACCGTGTCCGTGCCCGTGCCCGTGTCCTGTTGTCGTTGTCCCATAGGCAGCAACAACAGCAGCAGCAACATTGGCAGCGCATAAATTTGCCAACAGTTGCCGCACGCACAGTGGTCCGTGAGATCAGTTCGGCAAACGGAAGTGACCGTTACAACTTTTGGGTAAGTAGCACATTCAACCAGTGTGACCGATTTCTTTTGAACAGCTCCCCAATCGCTGCTTTATAAATTCGAAAATAATAAAAGCTGTGCACTTTTGGGTGCAAAAAAGCATTGAACTTTTGCCATTTTAGCTATTTTATTATATTACTAATTGTTTAAAAATGTGGGGGAATTCAACAGATAATTTCGATCCCCCCCTTCATACCTCTTAATTACATGTTTTTGCATTCAGCAAAAAATAATTTAAGCATTCAAAACATCGAAAACAAATAGCTCTGATTTTTTTTTTATATGAATCGTTAAAAGTCGTAGTAGATTGGCTCAATAAAGAAACTACTGTTTTTTGTTTGATTTACGTTTTAAAACATTTTTTTTCTGATCGATTAGTCCTGTTTCTGTGGCGCGTAGTTGGCAACTCTGCGTTGTCACATAAACCGCAAAAATGTAAAGCATGCTTTTCAAATAACTCGTAAAAAAATATAGCATACTTTTGCGCATACATTAAACCACGGTACATTCACATATTCAAAATGGTGGAGATACCGTTATGTTGTCGCAGTGCCTCACGCAGTTAATGAAGAGCAGAATAAAAAATTGAAAGAAGAAGAAGATGCTACGAAACGTTAGTTGACAGCATTTTGTAAGTGCAAAAGTTTTGAAATTCAATTCCTATGCTCTTTGAATGTACATACATATATATATATATATAGTATATATGTATGCTAATGTGTAAAGATGAGGAAAGAAAATCCAAGACATCGGTTGCGCATATTAATTAAAACAAATTCAACTTGTGCGCTGTAATTAGCGATGCCAAAGAGTAACGGGAATAGCCACAGCAGCAAATAAAAATATAGAAAAAAATCAACAACAACAACAGTAAGGATTAAATGACAACATTGCAGTTTTTCTTTCTATTTATTTTAACATTTCTTTTGAATCTCTTCTGCTGTTCTGTCGTTGGGGGACTGCAAAACTGTAGTGACAACCAAGACAACAACAACTACAGCAAAGACAACAACAACTACAGCAAAGACAACAACAACTACAACACAGACAACAACAACTACAGCAACAACATCAACAACTACTTACACTGTCCCCTTTCCCAATTTTTTATGTTACTTTGCTTCTCCTTTTTGCATTATTTTTGCTTGATTTATGCCAAAGGCAGCTCAGCTCGCAGAATTGTGAAAAATTGTTACAAGTCGTAAAGAAAAAAAAAAAAATACATATAAGAACAACAAGTAAAGAAATTGCCATATTTTATCCATAAATTTGCTTCAAATATTTTTGCGCAGCATTTTTGGCACCGTTATTCGCTTGTCCCAATTAACATATACAAATTTCTAACACGAACATAAATTTCAACAAAACAACAACAAAATCGACTTTTAAGCGCTAAGCCAAAAGGTTATAAATTAAATTTTAACTGTTTATACATCCATTAGCTGGACTGGGGATTTTCTGATCTCTCAACGGAATATGTAGAGAAAGAGGAAGAGAGTAGTAAAAGGAAGGGGAGGGATGACGACGGGGAAATAATAGTGAACAAGGATAGTGAAAACAGACAGAGCCAAGAGGAGACATTTTTAGTTTTTACATTTTCTATATTTTTCCATATGCCCATCAAATTTAACAGTCTCTTTATTGAAATATGATAAGTACTTAAGAAGGAAGGATCCAAGAAATTGTCTCAGATTTTATAAACGATGTCTAGTTTCTGTATAGTGTAAAAAACCATTTAAATTTAAATAATTTGCTGTTGTCTGTCAAATTCAGCGGGTACTTTATTATGGCCTTATTTATAAAAATAACGAAATTACTTTCCAAATAATTCCACCTTATCAATTGTCTAATACATTTATAATATAAAATACTAAAATAATAAAATACTAAAAATATAAAAATGTATATTTTCTGTAAATTTTTTTAAGTACATGTTGATTATAGAAGTAAATTTAACTTAATGTCAAACTTAAGCAAGTATTCGTGAGAAGGGACAACATATAGGGTTTCATCTACATGTTAGATGCTTGAAATTAACATTAAACTGCAGCGTTAGTCCCATTTGAAGAACAATTAAAACAGGTGGCAACACTGCACACTTTCTATGAACTATAAATAACGTGCATTGTTAGGCCTGATCACTTGTGCCGTCAGCGTTGCCAACTTAATGTAGAAATTGGGCCAATATATAAACGTAGAGCTGCCACATCTTTAAATTTTACTTATACTTTGTTATTTATCTTAAGCTTGGTTATAAAACGAGCTTAACCATTGGCTTAATAGATAGTTTTTTTTTTTTAGCTTTGACATGTCAGTAGCTTATTGCAACATATCAAAGAGAGAGTCTCATAAAAAATAGATATGATGAAAAGCCGTTATACGCATTTTCATGCTAATTTTGCGTAAAGTCTATATTTTGGATTTTGTTCATTAATATGAATGGTCGCCTTAATTGCTGGCTGTCAAAACTGCAGGCATTAAATATGCAGTTGCGGTCACCTTAAAACTGCAATGAAACAAAGAAAAGGCAAGCGAGAGTGACAGAGAGAGAGAGAGGGAGAGAGAGAGTGGGGGAGGGAGAGGGAGGGATAGGGAGGTAGGGAATGCACCGCAAAGTCAGGGAAAGTCAAAGTGGGAAACGCTTGACTGATTTAATGCATGTCAAAGTGTCAAAATATGCAATGCACAAAGAAAATGACCACGCCCACACTACCAAAAAAAGGGGGCGGGGAGGTGGGACGACCACGAACCACTTTCACAACCCCCTTCCCCAAAATCGCCCCTGCTTGGACCGCAATGACCAAAACGGTTGACACACAGCCGAACAATTATAAATGATAAATGTCGACTGGAGAGTTGAAAGAGATGAATGTTAAAAGAGAGAGAGAGAAAGGCTAGCAGAGAGTGGGAGAGAGAGAGAGAGAGAGAGAGCAATTGCATATGTTGGACACATACATACGCTCAACACATACTTGTATACATAAATACATATATTAAAGTTAATTTGGCTCAGCTCATTAATAAAACAACACACACAAACAAACACACACACACACACACACACACACACACACACACACACACACACACACACACACACTCAAATACACTTACACAAAAACACACGCACACACATATAGTGATGCTCAAACTTTAAATTGTGTTGTTGTAGTTGCTGCTGTTGTAGTTGTTGTTGTTGTAGTTGCTGCTGCTGCTGTTGTTGCTGCTGTTATCCTTGTTGCAGGCTTCGTCGAGCAGACAAATGACAGGCGCCTGCATAATTTATGCATAATAAACCGAGTGATAGCAAAAGCAACTTATTAAAAATACGTATAACAAACAAGGCAACAACTATAAATAACACAAAGAGCAACCCAAGAAAGAAGGAGACAAACAACAGACAGACAGTCAGGCGAAAGAGATGGGTAGAGTGGAAGACAGAGAGGGAGACAGAAGTACAGGTGCGAAGCCTTTGCTAAAAAGCGCTTTAACTTTTAGTCAAGTAATTGTGCAGCTGTTGTTATTGTTGTTGTTGTTGTCGCTGTTGCTGCGGTTGCTGTTGTTGCTGTTGTTGTTGTCGCCAACAATTTGGGTTTCATTTTCGTTTAGTGTCAAGTGGCAACAACAGCGACAACAACAACCACAATGATTACAACTAACGGTTATAGCTGCACACGACAAGCAACTAAAACTGTTGGCATTATAACAACAACAACAACAACAATGACTTGTCAGTGGCAGCTGCTTGAGTTGCTCTTGCGCACATTGAGCAACACAACTGTAGCAACAAGTTTGTAACATAAGAATTACATAAGAAAAGGTTGAAGAATGTTTTAAGGAACAGACTCCAGAATAGATTCTCCAAAAGCAACATTCTAGTTTTTTGACACGGAACGAAATATGGAATTTAAAGACGAAATACATCGTTTTTATTATACAACAATATAATTGATCCTTTTCAAATATCAAACAAGTGGGCGGTTACAGTCGAGCACGCTCGACAGTAGGATACCCTGAGTTCAGGTACTCTACTCTGATTTTGATTTTCGACCAATTGTTCCTATGGCAGCTATATGATATATGGAACCGAATTAAACTAAATTTGGTCAGTATGTATAATACCAGCCCCGATGCATATCCTATCAGTTTGGTTCGGATATCTCAACAAACAAAAAACTTTTTCATACTAAAACTTCATTTTCGATCTATCTTTCCTATGGCAACTATATGATATAGTGATCCGATTCAAAAATATTTTATGCCCATATAAGTAGGCAACACTATTTTTGCCCATATAAGTAGGCTACACTATTTTTCCCACATAAGTAGGCAACACTATTTTTTGCCCACAAAAGTAGGCAACACTGATCGTAAAAGTATAACGAGCAGCTACTTTAAAGGGTATCCTTAATAACTTCTCAAAAAAAAAAAATGGATGTAGGTAATATGAAAAATGGAAAAGAGTAAAGCAAACTTCGTTGCATTTTTGTGTTTGAACATTTAGCAATGAGCTCAAAATTTATTGTTGTTATTGTTGTGACAGTCGTTGCTTGCTTAGCTAAGCGTTTCCCGTTGCTTTCCTGATTTATAAGCCCAAACAGTGAATGCAACAAACACACACACACACACACTCACACACACACACACACATATATATATATAGACTCCATAGACTAACACAGTGCAGTGCTGCTCAAACTGTAAACAGCGTAGAGACATAAATTAAGGTAAACCAACTCTAGGGATGCTCTTAAATGGGTGTGTGTACATGTATGCGTGCATGTGTGTGTGTGTGTGTGTGTATAAATGATGCGTTTTCTTAACCTTATTTTGTGTGCAATACTTAAACACACTCACACAAACACAAACACAATCACACACAAAGAAGTTGGCACCCACTTGAATGTTGCCTTTTAGCTGCTTGCGGGACTTTCTATCATCATTATGATAAAGATAATCATGATAATGATGATGATAATGATGTGAATGATAATACTGTCTGTAGAAACAGCAGCAGCGACTTCGTCTCGGCAAAGCAATTTAGCAAATTGCACAAACACGCCAAGACACACACACATCACACACACACACACACATCATACACACACACACATCACACACACAGTCAGCCACATATGTGTTTGTAAAGTTAACTGTAAGCGTTACCTCTACCGTTAGCCTGCTTCTTCATCTCCTCTCATTCTTGCTCACTTTCTTCCTCTCTTTCTTCCTCTCTCTCACTGCACACAGTGCGTATGATTAATTTAAATGCAATTCTATTTGCATAGAACAGCAACTCGCATGTGGCATGTGGCAGATGTGGCAGGTGGCAGCTGCAGTATAAGACGCCAATGCAAAAGCTTCTTTCTACTTCATTTTTAAAAACCCTGTACTTAAAAAGTACAGCGATTCGACCCTTTATTTTTTTCTAATAAGCCAACTTGAGAAGAAAAAAAAACAAATTCTTACAATCAAGGTGTAATTTCTAATTTTAAGAAATTAAGTTCTTAGCGAACTTTTAACTTTTATTTTAAAAATTATCTTGTATTTTTTTTCAGTGTAAGTACCCTTAAAAAATATGTCTACTAAAAATTATAAATTAAGTATAAATTTCAAATTGTCGCTGACCAAACTTAGTCAGAATATATGTTTAGGTTTAAATAAGTATTACCTGTTCAAGTACCCAAATTTTGTTTTTTTTTTATAAGTGTATTTATGTATTATTATGTAACTTATTTCTGCGTGTTTTGATTGTTACCATAATCTGTACTTTTACACAATAAGTTCATGGGATTTCGCAGTCGGGCTCGCTCTTCTCTATTTTTTTCCCCCTTTTTTTTTTGCTCTGTCTGGTCTTTTTTTTGTTGTTGTTTGGCTCTCATATCATTGACATTTAAAGTCTTCCTTTTTTTTCTTCCTACGTTTGTGTGTTTGTGTCTATGTTAATGTGTTTGTTTCATGGAGCGTGAGCTGCATGGCATTCTGCAGTCGTTTGCAGCAGTGCCTCTCTCTCTCTTTTGGTCTCTGTTTTTCTTATTATATGTTTCTCTCTTCTTTCCCCTATCATACTCTTCCCCTGCCTCTCACAATGTCTGCATTTTGTTAGCTTAAAGCGCTCGAAATCAATTAAATGCATAGTTTCGAGTTGCTCAAGAGTCGTTTGCACTTTTGGCCCTTAGCCTTCCACACTTTCCCTTCTTAGACACCTCCCCCACCCCTCCACACACTTCTAGCAAACATTTAGAGCAACTTCCAGGGCCAACAAAAAAGAGGCACCCAAAAAACTGCTGCATACTTTTGTGCGCTTGCAAAAACATTTTTATGCGCCATGCTCGAATTCATTAGCACGCAAAAGTCGAGAACACTCCTCAACCACTATTTCTATTTCTCTCACTCTCACTCTCACTCTTTCTGCCTCTCTCTCTGACTCTGTCTAAATGTCAGTGCGTCTGTCTGTCTGTCTGTCTGCTTGAAGTGTTTAGCTTATTGAAAAGTTTTCATTTGGCGTTGTGCGCACGTTTAGTGTAAAGTTGCAGCCGGCAAACAAACTTACAGGCCTGTTCCTGTTCCTGTTCCCTCTGCCTGTACACTGATAAAAAAAATGTTCTAAATTCAAGTTTTTGGTCTTAGAACTAAGATTTTTGGTCTAAAAAATGCGTTGCGTAAAAATCTTAAATTAAGAGAACACATCTTGATTTTAAGCACATTTTAAATAAGACCAAATTCTTATTTTAAGAATAAATGTTCTTAAAATTAAAATCAAAAAATAAAATAAATACAAATTATTTTTTTATATTTATAATATTTATATTTTTTAATTTTAATTTATATACATTTTATTATGTTTTATTTTGGAAATGTTATAAATGTTATTTAAATTTGTAACGAGTGGGATTTGAACCGCCGCCTACTGCTTCACAGTTGAAGCGGCCTCTCTAACCAGAGCGCCACGGGACCAACATTTGTTTCATATGAAATAGCACCTATTTATACTTTCCTAACAATTTAAGATTTTTATTCTTATATTAGGAGTTGAAGGTTTTTTAGATTAATAATCTTAGTTTTAGTAATTTGGTCTAAAAATAATCTTATTTCAAGAACAAATAATTTAAAATGAATGTTCTTGATTTTAGATGTTGGTCTTTTTTTTCAGTGTACCCTCCTCCTCTAACCCCTGCACCTCTGCTGACGTCGTCACCGCCTTGCCATTCAACTTGGCGGCATCTTGTGTCAGGTGGGGCAGTTGCAAATATCCAAATGACAAAGTGAACTTAACTGACGTCAGCAACTGCAACGACTGTCGTGCTAATCAGGCGGCGAATATAACGGTTGCTTTTCTCACTGCCACAGCAACTATACTCGTACATAAGTGCAACTGCCACATTGCGAGTGCAACTTGCGACTGCCAAAGTTGCGTAAATTATGTAGCGGGGCAGTAATTAGAGGCAAACTTTGTTGCACAAATAGTTCAAATTGGAGTCGAATGGCTGCATAGTTGCATTATCGATTAAGCTATCGATAATTGCAAATGTTGTGTGCATATACAACTGCAGCAGTATTTTAAATAATTTCAATTATAGTTCGTTACATCGATAACTTATCGATAAATCAATCGCAATCGATCGATAACATGTCGATTATTCATCGAAATTAAATTAAAAATGATCGATTATCGATTAACAAATTATCGATTGCATGCATACATTTAATTTACAGAGCCAAGGATTAAATATGGTACAATAGTTTTACAAATATCGATATCTGCAACTAACACCGTTTATTCTGTTAAAAGGAAAAACTCGATTAAGAACTGATAACTCAGCAATAATACATCGTTTAACTAAAATCTGCTGATAACTTTGCCGCAAAATAAGTTGTTTCAAATGTTATAACATACGAGTATTATCGATAATTTTGAACGATTCCATTATTGTTGAAAGGCAACTTTTGCACACTTAATTTGAATAAGCAAATATGTTGGTTCTATGTAATGCGATGACTCCCAAGGTTATTTTTAATATTTATGTCTTTGCGTGTTTATCAACAAAGTTGCAATAATCGTTATCGAGTCGAAACAATAACAACAACAAGAACTGAAATTGAAACTGATTTATGAGCACTTAGTTGTCGCACAATGTGTTGCTCTTTAGCGCCACTCTTAACATGTCTACGACAGCAGACAACAAACAACAAACAGAACAACAACAAAACAGGTCTCCTCTCTTCACCTCTCTCCACCTCTTCCTACGTTGCTTCCCTGCTCTTGTTAAGGTCCCAGCTGGCGACCCGACGCGACCCTAATAAACCTTAACGAATCTGCACAGAAGGCATTGGGAAACGAGTTAGACACCGCTATGCCATTAAAAATGCCATCAATGCGAGCCAAAAACCTTCTCTCTCATAACTCCCTCCCCCAAAAATCCGAATCCGAAACCGAAACCAAAACCAATTCAAAGCAATCCAATTCAGGAAAAAAAATGGACAAAAAATACCATATAATAACAACAAGAAATCCATTGTAAATAGGAGGAGCAGGAGGGACAAATGAAGCGTATGGCATAATAATAACCGCCAACTTGTCACCTCACCTCCGGATGCCCAGCCAAAGTCAACCTTTATTAGAAAGTTGTGAAAAGGGGGGGTTAAAGGGGGTCGCCTGTGATTCTGTGCTCGTAAAACGAATGTCGGAAGAGAGAAAAAATTACGTGTATCCTTTTTCTAATCGCAGATACATATAGCCGTAACGTAACGTAACGTAATACAACGTAACTATTATATTTTTTATTTGCTTTGTGTGGGTGTGTGTGTGTGTGTGTACACCTTGGGGGGCATGGGCGTGGTCACGTCCTGTCACTTTGCGGTTTAGTCCTTTCGGTTTAGTTCATAAATGTTGCGTTCGATGCGAGGCTTTGAATCGTGGCCAGGCTGCCGACGAGTACACAGAAAAAAAGACCAAGTTCTAAAATCAAGAACATTCATCTTAAATATTTTGTTCTTAAAATAAGATTTTTTTAAAACCAAATTACTAAAACTAAGATTATTTATCTGAAAAACTTTAAACTCTTAATATAAGAATAAAAATCTTAAATTGTTAGAAAAGTATAAATAGGTACAATTTCGTATCAAACAAATGGTGGCACCGTGGCGCTCTCGTTAGAGAGGCCGCTTCAGCTGTCAAACAGTAGGCGGCGGTTCAAATCCCACTCGTTACAAATTTAAGCAACATTTATAAAATTACTAATGCTAAAATAAAATAGAAAAAAATAGAATAAAATTAAAATAAATTAAAATTTAAAAATAATAAAAATTATAAAATTATAAAAAATAATATTTATTTATTTTATATTTTGATTTTAATTTTAAGAACATTTATTCTTAAAATAAAAACTTGGTCTTATTTAAAATGTTTCTTAAATCAAGATGTGTTCTCTTAATTTAAGAATTTGATGTTCTCGACGCATTTTTTAAGCCAAAAATCTTAGTTCTGAGACCAAAATCTTGATTTTAGAACATTTTTTTTATCAGTGTATGGGTAAGAGGAAGGAGTGGGGGGAGGGGAGCGGGATAACCCCTCCACAGAACACGCTCCTGTTTCATTTAGTTTCGTTGCGGTTTTTTCTTGTGTGTCGCATACAAAGTGATAACGAAATAAATAAATAATAAAATTCGTTTTTATTTCAACGGTTTTCAGCAAGTTTCTTGCCCATAAATAAATGGCTGACTTTCTTCTGTAACCCGCTTTGACCCCCTTTGACCCTGTCCCTGTCCCTACTCCCACTCGAGCTGTCATGAAGTTTGTCGCATGGTTAGTTAAATATATGGCATACCCAAAATGGTAATATCCACTTGTAGTTGTAGTACCCAAAAACTGTCCACATAGAGCTCTACGAACTGGAAGCTCAAATGTAATAACTGAGCGAGTGCATAAATTGTCTCTGCTTTGACCATAAAAGTAAGTTAGAAAATGACGGAAAAGAAGAAGAAAACAGCACAGAGAAAAACATAGAAAAACATAGAAAATAAGTGACGATTCACTTTGTGAGTTATGGGCAACCGAAACTGTGCAAATAACAGAAACTAGCTTATCACTTTAAAAGGACAGGACTTTAAGTTTCACAAACTACATATTTCCAGTTAAATATCTACTTTTTGTCGATAGTGAGAAATAATGAGAGCGCTCCTTGAACATGCAGTATCAAGTTTTGATTGCATTTAACTGGAATCTGTGAAAGTCACGTAAGTAGTTCCTAGTATTATGTTTCCAACTTGACATCGTGATTCTAAGAATGCAATAAGTACTCAATAAGTGACAAAACTTGTTTGAGTTCTGATTGCAATCTAGAAAAATAAAATATATTAAAACCCTACTTAAAAAATGCACGTACTATATGTAACATAGTTGCCAGTATTATGTTCTCAATTCAAAAGCAAGTGTTCGCCTTGATTCTTGGAATCTAAAATCAGCTTAAGCTTTAGCACACATTGCTATATGTATACTATATTTATGAAATTGTTAACTTTTCCTGGAACTAATGACAACGCTTGAGGACACCCTTTTTTGTGTTGATTGCATTCCCTTAATACTTATATGACAAATTTTTAATATGAATAAACTAAATTCCAAGAATCCAGCTTTCAGTGCATATTTCTCTTAATTCCATACGAATAATCTGTACTGAGAAAAAAAAGACTTTTACAGTATTTTCCTCTAATTGCATGTAAATATGTAAATTTAAGTATCCTTTTCAGTAAAGCTTATGCAGATTATTTAAGAATATAGATATGTAGAAATTCATGACTTGTTAAAATTTTTACTATTTTTAACTTTAAATATGAAAATGTTAATTAAATATTTTTTAATATAAGCGACAAATGATTCCTATAAAATATTTAATTTATTGCAATTGAAAAAACAATAACTGAACTAATTACCTAATTATCAGAATCTGTTAATTGATGTAGTTTTCAGTATTAATATCTCAAAGAGCATTCATTCATTGTTTCCCATTAAATTTTAAATAAAAAATAAATTCATCTGTAAACTGTTTGTTCAAATACAGTAATTCAGTATTTATATCTGCACAAAGCAAGTAAATAAACTATTTACGAATTTTCCAATTCAGAGCCAAAACTGTTAAAAAAAGGTAAATTTTGGTTAACGTTTGTTAAAGAAGTCGTCATATCTGGCCAAAAGCTTGGACAAAGTCACGTTCAGTTTGTTGCCGGGTTCAATCTGTTTTTTGGCTTGCTGGCGGGCTTGTCTCACTGTCTGCCAGGTTGGACTATAATTAATCATAAGCAGCAGATAAAGCTTAAGAGGAGTTTTGGCCAAATACATGAGGCGACCCTTGGCTAATTCAACACCTGAGCTGAGAAACAACACGACAAGAGGATAGATAACACGAGTCCAGCTCAGAGGCTGTCACATATGTACGTACAGTGAGACTAAAGGCGAATCCCAGGACATGACACACACACGCACACACGCACACACAAACACACAATCCTCTGAAAGGCTCAGCAGGAGACGCATTGAATGCACAACATTGAAATAATTCGGTATGCCACAAAACTTACTGCAAAATATTGCGTATGTGCGTGCCTCACAATCGTAGACAGCTTCATCTCTCACTCGCTCTCACTCTCATTCTCTGTCTCTTTTTATCTCTCTCTATATTCTTGACTCTCCATCTCATTCTCTAGAATCTAGATGAGTTGTGCGTGTGTCGCGGACGTTGTTGCCGCAATGCGTAACACGTGCTGCAAATGAAAGTAGATGCGATTGAGATGCCTTGCTACACAGCTTTCCATTTTCCTCACTTTTCTTTTTTTGGTATTTTCATATCAGCTAAGGAATATGTTTACTTAATACTACTCGTAATAATTGGCATAACATAATCAGATATCAAGCTGTATTAAATCCGTTGTCATTTTCTATAGTTTAGTTTCTTTAGTCATTTTTTTTAATAATTTTGTATTTATTTTTTATTTATTATCTTTAGATTTTTTGTATCACTTCTATATTTTAGTGTTATTTTTGCTATAATAAACGATATATTCTATTTGATATCCTTAAGTAAATAAAAATTACCCATTTTGTAAATTCTTTTCAAAGTTTTCACTATTTCTTGACAAATTCAGCAGTTCCTTTCTTTGTATACTAAATAACATTTATCATTTACTGAACAATTTAATTTTGTTGACAAGTTCTGTACTTTTTTAAACTTTTTTTTTCTTCGTTTTAATTACTTGGAATTATTCTCTGTTAATTCGGCTTATTCATTTCCAAGACAAGTTCATTATGCTTATTTTTTCCTTTAAACGTTATAGAAATTTTTTTTTGCCTTGTTTTACTTTTACTTTATTTTATTCAATTGGAACTGTCAATCAAAATCACTTCAAGCATTCCGAGATTATTATGTTCTGTTTACGCAAAAGTATGTAATTTGATTATCTTTATCATTTATTGTTATCATTTCCTTTGTTTAATTTCTTTATCGATATTTTGTGTCAAAAACTTCAAATAGTTTTAGTTTCTTTTATTTAAGTTGATATATATTTTTTTGTATGACAGCCAATTGTATTATTTAAAACTGAAATGATATGAGAGTACTATTGGGTGTGTGTGGGTGTGTGTGTGTGTGGGTGTGTGTTCTGTGTGTCAGCTGGTGCTGTTGTTGCATTTGTTTAGCTTGCGAAAATCGCCACCTGTCTCTTTTTGACTTTTATTATTGGCATAATTTGAAAACACAGACTATATAGTTCCCTACCTTTCTCCTCTCTCTCTTCTTGCTCACTTCCTCCCCTATTTTCTGCTGCCCCTTCTCGCTTATTTTGCTATGCGTGCTGTTTTCTTTCAGTCTGCTTAGTAATTTGCATTTAAATTTGCCAGTGTTTTGCCTTTTCGCTCGTTGGCAAAACAAAAGAAACAACGAAAATGCGTGAAGAGGATTTTGTAGAGGAAGGGGGTAGGTTATAGGAGGGTGCAAACAGGGGGAAGGGGGAGGGGAGAGCTTACGGTGTGAGGCGTGTTATCAGCGCAAGTTGACAACTTTGCAATGCGTTCGTTTAGATTTGTTTAATATTTGCCCGCAGGATGCTACAGCGAGTCACCCTACTCAAAAATAAAAAACTACCCCTCGCCACCCCTCTATTCCCTCCTCTTTGCCACCCCCACACTCTGACTCTTAGCCACGCCTTTGCTTTGCTTTGATGTTTTGTTATGAACCGAAATAAAGAGAAAACAAAAAAAAAAAACAAAAAAAAAAAGAAAACAAAATAAAAAGTGCCAAGTTGGCTAAGTTGTTAGTGAAAGCGGCAGAGAGACAAACAGAAAAACAGAAAGATTCGGCAAGAGAAATGATTGGGATGTAGCAAGAATTTGGTGCTTCAAAAACTGTAGCCAAATATTAAATAACCTTTCGTTTATTGGCTTAGACATGACGCACTCCACGTGCTGCCGCTTTTCTCACAGCTTGTTTCTCTCTCAGCCTCTCATTCTCCCACTCTCCCACTATTCCCTACTTCTCTCAGCTTCTTCTTCCCTGTTGCCATTCCCATTCTATTTTCATTTTGTTTCGTCTTATTGCCACGAAATTTCGTTTGATAAGCCGACCAACTTTTTACAGTTGACAGTTTTGCTCCGTCCATCACAATAACACCCTATCCCTATCTCTATCCCTCTCTCTATCCCTCTCTCTCTTATCCTATTTCCTTACGCTATCTTCCACCACCTGCTTCGCTTCAATCCGAATACCCAAACTTTTTGTTGCCCCAAAAATTTGACGTAAAAGCTCATTAACGTGATATAAATTAGATTTTGGGTGTTAGTGCAGAAAATTTAGATACAGTTGGCAACACTTGCCATATAGTTAATGCTCTCGGTCCTCCAGGGTCGATAGGCCCTTTCTAACGGTTCTCTTGGTGTGTGTCCCTCAATGTCACACTCGTTGGGCATATTGTTTCCCCCCCCCTCTAATAACTGCATATGAACTCCCTTTACGTAGGCATCTCATTTTTGGGTCAGGTTCAACTAAAAGTTTATCACACATCGTTCGACCCCAAAAATGCTAAAATGGTATGCAATTAGCTTGAGCTTGGGCGCTTTACCCATTATAAAATTATATTTTATTACCCGAAATTTCAGTGGAATAGGTTTTTACCTACCAGCATCTGATGGTAAAACCTTTCAAAATGTCACTTATCATGATGCGGCGAAAAGTATATTTTGTAATCCTTAAAACAGTTGACTCTAACGAAAACAAATTTCAACAAAATATATATTAAACACTTGATGTGTTGTGATTGTGTTCACCTTTTGATAGAAAGAATGAAAGCATAGTTAGCAAGAATTCATAAATTAAATGTTTTGCTCCCTTTTTTTTTAAATAAAAATTTTATTCTATTTAATTATCTACTTATGAGGAAATGTTGTGGAGTGTGGTAAGGCAATCAATTAAAAATCTGCCATTTTATTTTAATTATATTTACATCCTACTGAAAGATAAATATATTAAAAGTTTGTAATTTATTTTTTTAAACACAAATTTGTTGAAATAACCATTAAATGAAAAAATTACAAACTATTTAAGCGACTGTATCGACTAAGCGTAGATTGTAAATTGTTCATTCAGTCAATCTGTCAGATAAATTCCAAGTGTTGCTAAATATAATAATGTTAATAGCGTCCCATCTGTAAATCTGTTCATTACATGCCTTGGCATCTTTATTAACATATATTCTACATTTGGGCTCTATTGTCTTATTTTGAATTTATAAACATTTGCAAGAATACCCATATTTATTTTGCATATCGAAAGTCTACCTTATTATTTGCACATTCGCCTGACAATATAGTAATATATTGGCCTGGTATGGTCGAGTAATATGCTGAAATCTCTTCAAATTGTTTCCAATTCAATGCCTATAAGTAATCCTGTATTCCGAAATGCCATGTAATTCGACTCAATTCAAGTGGATGCTTTAGCATTGCACATTCCAAAGTTTTTGTTTTTGCTATTTCTGTTTGGGTTTGGGTTTTTTTTGTTTTTGTGGAGAATCGCCATTGCAGCACATGCGTTTCCCTCACAGCTTGTTCACAGCGTGTATAACGCTGCCATTTTTCTGGTTCCCCCCTCTGAATCCCCTATTTTCACCCCCCTGAAACCTTCCTTCGTAGCTCCCCAAATAGCATATAGCCATAAATGTGCGCCTGCTGCTATTTGAGAGGCAAATGAAAAAAAAAAACTTCGACTGTGTGTTGATACCAGACGGATCCAGGAAAGCAGCTAAGAAGCGGACAGAGGAAGAGGAAGAGGGGATAAAAGTGTACGAAAAAAAGTACTCGCTTGTACTTGAACGCATTGTTGTTATAGCCGTCTAATATTGGATTTGTTATTGTTACTTTTTGCTCAGAGGTTTTTTGTTCTTACATATAAATACGTTCCATATATATATGTGTAAATATATATATATATATATATATATTCTACAGTACACACATGTGTGTATATATGCACAAACAATATTCATACGAGTAGAATGTATAGACCTTACAATCTACGAACCAAAGCGACGCCCACGGCCTTGTGGCTCGTGTCTGTTGTTTCAGGCGCCCCCGAAAACAAAAAAAAAAAAAATAGAAAAAAATGAAAGGAAAATTTTTTCTGTTTTATTTTTTTGTCATGGGTTCAAGACCTAGCCCCGCCCCCCGCCCCCCGCTTCGTACAGTCCGCTGTCCGCTGCTAAGCTCGAGATTTATGTACTGAAAGTACGTTGAAATGCAAAAAAGAAAGCGAAAAATTTCTATATAGCAAATAAAAAAAAATAAAACAAATTTTATTATTTATATTTGTCGTGACTTCGATTTATTATATGGCTATGGCCTTTCACAAACGCACACACACAACTGATTGTCTGTGTGTGTGTGTGTGTGAGTGTGTGTGTTTGTCTATGTATTCGCATAGTTCAGTTTAGATGCGCAGATAAACTCGAATTCTGTTTGTCTTCGTCTGAACGCCAGACGCGTCCCATATGTCTCTCTCTTTCTTCGATTCTTTCTCTATCTCTATCTTCATTTCTGTCTGTTTATGACACACATTCCCGCCTTAAATTGACTGTGCGTGTGTGTGTGTGTGTGTGTGTGTGTAGTTCGTAATGGTACTTTCTTTTCAATATGAACCGATTGTTTATAACCCGTTGTCATTGCTCGCTTTTAGGCCGTTGTCGTAGCTTGTAAGGTCCCTTTTTGCCTAATGGCTTTTGTTTTTTTCCTTTACTTTTCATATACCCTGTATTTATAAAAAATGAAGTATTATTAGTAGTATTATCATGTAATACTGTCTTCCTTTTCGTTAAGTTTAACATGCTTTTTACTATGCAAGACAGGGTATATCGCAGTCGATCACTAAAAAATGAAGTATTATTAGTAGTATTATCATGTTATACTGTCTTTCTTTTTTCCGTAAAGTTTAACATGCTTTTTATTGTGCAAGACAGGGTATATCGCAGTCGATCACTTTCGTATACAACTGCAGCTCGTCTTGTTTCTACTTTTGTTCTTGTTGTAGTTAAAGTAATTGTTTGATTTTGATGTGGATTTGAACCGACATTTCACCATTTTTTTCTTTTTGGTATCTTCTGTTTAGGGGTGTCATTTAAGGAGGGTTTCATTTGCGGTTCTTTTGGCCTATTACTATAACGGTTTACAGTTGGCTTACAGTTCAATAGCATGCGACTTGTTTGCAATTTAACAACTTTTATTGTAAATTTTTTGTTGCACAGTTTCCCAAATTTTTATAAATTTTAAACTTGAAGTTTTTTTTTCAACATGAAATTGCCGCAAGGCCAACATAAACTTGGCTAACACCCATAAACTGTGCCCCGCACATTAAACAAAGAGCTGGCAAAATGAGACCGGATAAGCAGCAAGGGGGAGAAAGTGAAAAAAAGGGGGGGGGGGGGTTGTATATATATAGTAGATAGACCGTTGTTCGTCTGTAGAATTCAATTAGAATGCCAAAAATCATGCTGAAAACAATCATAATTACTTCCGGGTGCTTGTTTTATTTTTAGCCAGCCCCATTTCCACTTCCTTTTGACCCTGCTGATGCTTTTGACTACGTTTGGATTTGGTTTTGGCTGCCATTAGAGTATAAGCTCATTAGACCGCAAACTTTGCCTAACGCTTAATGCTGCCCAGTGCACAAAAAGTGAGGGACAGGGACAAAGATAGAGAGAGAGAGAGAGAGCTGATATGCTAATGACAACAACTACAACAAAAATCATAAGAATAGAGAGACAGCAACCACAAAAAAACATTAGCAAAGGCAATATCAATAAAAAAAGAAATGGAGAAAAGCGAAAATCAAATTCAGCAAATCAACAAATTAGCGCTGTCAAATCCCACAGAGTGTTTAGTGTGTGTGTGTGTGTGTGTGTGTGTGTCTGTATAACCATTGGGTAATAATGTAATTTGAAGTGACCCTCAACAAACACTGCGTTGGCGTCAGACAAAACTCCCATTCAATAAGTCAATATTTACGCATTTCATTTACTCACTTTCAATTTATAACCATTAAATGTAATTTCTGTTTTCACGCCGCTCAATTGAGAGGAAGCACCCTCCTCTTCTTCTTCTTCTTCACCACATCTCTCTCCACACTCTCCATCGTTTCTCATCTCTCTAGCTTTATATTTATCCTTACTTTCACTAAGCTTTCTCGCTTGCTCATTTGCGCATTCGCCATGACAATTTTTTAGCTTTAATTTCCAGAGCTACTTATGCACAGCAGTAGACATCGGACATGGCACTCCAAATCCCGCCATATCCCCTACTTTATACCCCTCCCCAAAATTGGAGGGGGTCCTTTAGCCTCATCACTGTCGCTCGCTTTCAATGGGTAATACATCTCATCCAACTGTCTGGCCGGGAGGCAAATTCAAACATGCTTCTTGTTTTAGGGCAATTTCACTTTGTCACTGCCTTTGTTGCCCATCTCTTCTTCTTCTTGCTCAAAACTCATCTGCATTCCATTCCGGCCATGTGAACTAACTCTATTTTGAAAACTGTTTGCTAAAAAAGTGACTAGACATGCTTATAGATTTCTTTAAATTCTACATTTACTTAAATTTATTTTATACATGTATTTAAAGTATTTTAGAACTTAGGAACACTATCAATAAAAGACTTAATGTCTCAAAGACCTTCGAATTGTAATTTAATCAAGCTCACAAATTTTTTTAACAAAGAAAAATAATTTTACTGTTCTTCAAAGAAACACAATATGTGCAGAATCTCAGTTGGATTTTGTTATAAGCAGAGTTTTCACCTATAGTTTAAACTGAGAACATATGCGTCATGATATTCAAAATATTTACCTTTTTTATTTTTTTCTCTTTTCTCTTCATGTGCTGAATCAATTTTTGTACCGCGTTTTAAACCATAACTTATACAGATACATATATCTTTCAGTTTTGTAGCATAGAGTTTATAATACATAAAGGAACGGGAAAAGAATAATAGAAAAAATGTAATCTGAAAACCCGACAAGCCTATAAGACTACAGTGGATTTTTTTTTTTAATGTAAGAAAACCACTCATTCTGTAAATTTGTGAACCGGTTCAATGAACTTGCAATAAATGAGTTTGAATAGATTTAATGTGAAGAGAATTAAGAGAATATCGGGTTCGTTGTGCCTACTATTTAGTGCATTGAACTTATTCGTTTCATTTTGAAAATTCCATTTTAGTTTTACGCTGACGACGGCGGCATTTTTAATGGTTGCCATTTTGTCGTCGTCATCGTTGTCGATGGGCACACAAGTTGTAAATTTGGTTAGTTGGGGCAACCCCAACCCCAACCTCCCTCCGAGTTCCCTCCCTTTTCTCTACTACCCTCTCTTTTACTCTATTGCCCGCCACAGTTAACGCCAACGGCGATTTCAATTGTTTTCGGTAGCCCATTGTCATCTAATTTATTTTCTTTGTGTTAACCTCCTTTTTTCTGCCGAAAAAATAGAGGGAGAGAGGGACCATCATATCTGTTTAATGTAACTGCCTAAGGCATTTTGGCAGAAAGTTTACTTTGGCGCTCAATTAACGCTTAGTTTTATGGCGCAAAAATGTTGTTTAAAAGACGCCGTCAAGTAGGCAACACTTTTTCTCGCATAACTTTATCCGAAGCCTCTTGGCAATTAGGCAGCAACTCCCACTAAAAACTTCCTGACAAACTCCCACCCAAATAAGTAGGCAACAAATAATGCTCTAACTGAAACATTGTGTGCGCATCATAAAGCCCCATGCAACCAGCCCCAAAAATAAACTTATTTTCCTGCTTTGCCTTAAAAAATAACTAACTATATTTTGAGCTACATTGGGGACTTGATGCTGCCTCAGATGCCTCAATTGTTTGTAGCTTGCCTGTTGTTTTTGGTGCCCTAACTTCTACCTAGCTCTCAGTTCTAGCTTCAGCTTCAGCTGTCGCATACATTTTTTGCCATATCTGTTGGCTTTTTTTTTTGTTTTTTTTTTTTTAAATTCGTTTTTCCTGCCACGCACAAACTAAGGCAAAACTTTGCCACTTTTCAGGGCTAGGGAGTAAGCCCCCGAGTTCGTACTGTCTTGCCCAATCTCTGACGAACAAATAAACCCAAGACGGGCCACATTATAACATTCCTCATACCGCCCACACAAAAATATATAGTGGAAATCTATTTTCGAATGCCAGTCAGCAAAGACGAGTAGATTTCCCCAAACTCTCTGTTACAGGCTACTGTTTAGCGCATTACAAAAAGTATTTTTCATTACATTTGCCAACAATTCAACGCACAGACGTAGACCCAACCTTTCCGCCCTCTCCCTCTCCCTCTCCCAACCTCAATTCTTCGACTTTTTCTCCTCAGCAAGTTGCCCAGTTCGCAGTCTTCGGCTGTTGCCTCTTTTCTCTCTCTCTTCCCTCCTCTCTCCTCTCTGACCAACGTCGACTTAATTTATAATTACGATAATTTGCGCGTTACGTTTTCTTTTGTTGCTCCTCCGCCTCCTCCTCCCTGTCCGCCATGGGCCAAAAAGTTTTGTTGGTTAGTTGGAAGCTGACTTAGTTGGGAAAAGCGTTGCCGGAGGCACTGATTGGTCACCAACGAACTCGGTGGATTTCCACAACATTTCTCTGCTGATGACAGGGCTGGCCACTCCCTTGGTCTCTCTCCGGCATACTCCTTGCCTCCTGCTGGCCATCATCTATCTTTTTTCTGTTTTTTTTTTCTCCTCTCTCTCACTCTGTCTCGTTTTCTTTTTTTTGCCGTTGTCCTTGCGGCTTATCAATAATGTTGATTTCACTCTGTGTCGCATAATTGAATTCTGAAGTTGCTAAGTCACAGCACAGGCCAAATTTACGCGTAGCGCATTCCCCAAACATCCTGCTGCCCCCCTATTTTACCCCTCCCAATCTCAGCCACTGTCATTCCAGCCGCGTCGCTGATTGAAAATTTGCCAATTAGAAATAATGAAGCGTGTGACATTAAATGCAAGACAAGCAGCAAATCGGTCTCTAGAGGGAGGTGAGTAGGAGGGTAGTAGCGATAGGAGGTACCTACCGTCACTAGACGGTGCCACTACTTATTCGTAATATATAGATTTTGCAGCAGGCTGTCAGTGCGATAACAAATTTCTGCTTAGACGGAAGTGGAAGCTCTTAAAATCTCATTGCCTGCATGGCAGCCCTTCGACCTCCTTCCTACCGTTCTACCGTACTACCGTTCTGCCAACATCCTAGTGCCTCCCTACCCTACCAATCACTGCCGACATACTAACAGTCCCGGCAGTCGTTAGGCACGGATATCGAAAATTTTCATGTCTTCCTTTAGTTTGTCTTAAGTCCGCTTGCTGCCTCAATGTTCAATGCAGCAGCAACCATCATTAGGCCCACTCAGCTAACGGCTGCGCTCCCTTCCTCTCTCTCTGCCATGCTGCCGGAAATTTATAGTCTTGAGACGGTGCCCCATCAGGGTCGTAGGTAAATGCGCATTAGCAGCGCATCGAAACGCAGCACACGGCCCGATCAAAAACCCCAATAGCCGTACCACCGTACCAAACCTGTAAAGTAGCTCTACACTGCACTCTACACTGTACTACCCTATCTCTTTCTATTCTCCTGGCTCCACCTTTCTCATAACTCTACCCTTCATCTACATTAACTTCATTCTTACCATCTGTAAACCTACTTTTAGCTTTAGCCACCCTCTACCACTACCCTTTACGGTCCTCCTGCTACTTCTACTTTGCCTAGTAGCCGTACGACTTTACTCTACCTATACTCCTACTCCTTCTCCTTCTAGCCACTCTTTACCTCCAATTTTCACATACTTTTCCTGTAATAACGCTCTGCCTCTAGCCGTACCTCTTCCATCTCCGTTTAGCGCATACCTATACTACCCTTGCCCTTCATCGCTACCTCAAACCTTCCATCTATCTATACGTTTTCTAGTCAACCCCCTACCCTGTTTCCTCTCGACTTTCACCTATACTCCTTGCCAATTCGAAGTGATGCATTTTTTCCTAACTAAGTCGCGTCGGTTGCATTTCAACACTGTAAGCAGGAGGACGAGTTAGGCAGCCGGCTCAACGGAGAAACAAAGTAAAGTACCAAAGGAGCAATGCAACAGAGGGGCTTTTTGGGAGGTATGTACGCATACATATTTCTTTTAAGTAGCTCATTATTTTTTGCAGTTAACTGCCAATATACATAAAGCTGGGTTCTTTTTTTTTTTGCAGACAGTAGGGACATGTTTAAGGTGGGAGGACACATAACTTGGTTGACTGCCTGTTGAAGCAAGCGTGCAGCTAAATAGATTGATATAATCAAGTCGACATCAAGAGTTGCAACACTTTGGTTTGATACACAGACCGTGATAGATTCAATTTACTTTTTAAATAGCATATTCTTGTTGTCTGTCAACTGTTGGAGAACTCTCTCTTCTCACTTGTTATCAAATATGTCTTTCCATCTCTGGCATTCAGAAAGTTCGCATTTAACCTGGCTGATTGTTAAAATTTAATTCTTACTCCTACCCACCACTTAACGGATCGAAAGTCGGCGTGGAAATTAAATTAGAAGCAACTTGTCTTCAGCTGAGACGCCCAAACCAATCTTAACTGCCTTCTTATATGGCACTTATACGTCTACTGTATATGTATATATATTTATTTATACTGATATAGGTAAGCTTACGCCTAGCCTCACTTCAGCTGTCAGCGAAGTAGAGTCTGTTTGGGTGTAGCTAAAGCATCGCTCACCTTAAGCACATAATTACAATTCTGCTTTATATTTACGTGTATTTATATTGCCTTTTCCTGGAGCGTCAAGTCGACGTTGCGACGTCACTCGTTACCACCAAGAATCTCATTCCCAAGTGCCTAACGAAATCAAAAGAGTTAGCTGCAACGAAGCTAAAATACCCTTAATATCTAAAGAGACATACCATTAATAAATAATTATTATTAATTAACAATTAGCATTATTATTATTTCATAATTTTTTTTTTTACTATAATGATTTTTTTTTTTGTTTTACTCCTTCTTCTTCTTCTTAATTTCATAATTTTTTTTTACTATAATAAATTTTTTTTGTTTTACTCCTGCTTCTTAATTGTATTCCTTATTTTCGATATAATTTATGACTCCAGGAATTTAACAAGTTGCAAATGTTTTTTTTAAAGCTCACTTGGTTCTCTGCTCTAGACCCTTAATAATTATATAAATCGGTAAGGAATATTCAAGCTAAAGAGTTGTTAAATATAAAAAACATTTTAAAGTATTCAATTAACATTTTCGTCTAAGATATGGACTGACTATCTTACGAGCGCAGATAACATTGTTACTTAAGAATGGATGATATATAAATACTATTTTCAGCTTTAAATGTCTTAGACCCTTACTTTAGATAGTAAAGACAAAAGAATATTGACTTGTTACTTAAAGAATATATATGTTACTGAACATTTTTGAACAAGAAATGAAAGTGCAGGAAGTTGAAGTGATGTTTAGAGCAACTTGCAACTGGTTAGAACTATTTCAGCAGGTTTGACAGCTGTCTGAATAGACAAAATTCATTTGTTTCCATTTAGTAAGCGTCACAAGCCTGATGACTATGTTGTGCTTACTCTGGATAACAGCCTTTTACAAGTATACTCAAATACACCTAAATACGCACACACACACACACACATAAAGAGGACTAACTGGGCTCGTCGTCGTCGTCGACATATTTCACGTTGATGTATGGTTTAATTACATTTGCGTGGCGGCATTGCGTACGTGGATGAGACGATGGCGACTTTGGTGCTAAAGAGGCAGCTAGGAGGAGGAGGAGAGGAGGGAGGGATACTGACGGGTTAAGGCATACGCTTTACTCCTAACCCCAATTTGGTATGCTTATAATATCCATTGCAAATGGAAAGCCAACGGAGGAGGGAGGGATTCAGATATGTCTCTCAGCGCTTTTGTTTAGCTGTCGTCGTCGCCATTACCAGGCGACGTCTTGGCATCAACAACAACAGCAACAACAACAACAACAACAGTAACAACAGCAACAACAGCAACAAGAAACATCAAGATAGAGGACTGCCTCAAGCTCTCATAATTATGAAGCGAGTAAGCCAAAGAAGAAGCAACTTCTTCTTTCACCTTTCACCTTTTCTCTCACCTTAATTCCATGTCTTGTCTGTCCAGACAACAGCTTCTTCTTTTATGACTTTTACACGTTTTCGTGTAAAACTTTCGCTCTCACCTCGAGGCTCGACAAGTTTGCTCCCCTTCATATTTTTTTTTTTTATTATTTTTTTTTTTTTTTGTATGATGCCTCCACGTCACCGCTAGTTATAGGTTAAGTGGTTGTATTAGGTTTGTGGGTCTTTAATTGATGTTAAGCACATAGTTGACGTCAACTTGTAACATTTATTGCAATTCAGTCTATCTCACTCTCTTTCTCTCTCTTTCTCTCTCTCTCTCTCTCTCTCTCTCTCTGTCTACTTTTAAATTATTTCCATCTCGCTAAAGATTACGGATTGCGTGCACCATTTTTCATTACCAGTAAAGCTATAATTTCAATTGCACAACTTCACGCACTGAGCTCAGCACAAAGAAACTTTTTGCCTCATTATAACGAATCCAGTTAAATGCATAAAGTATGTCGAAGAAGTTGCCGATTTCATTTCCAACTGCAATTCCAAAAAATGGAAGGTGGCGTGAAACGTAGCCATAAACCAGAAATTCCGGAAAACTGCAGACAACTGCAGAGAAAGTTCACAGATTGATATCAGAGATTTACCGTAAAATGTTCAACTGTAAGGTTGGATTAACAGTAAAACAATAGTACACAAGTATTGAAGAATTAAATACATACTATTAAAGATTTACAATCTCATATTCTGAATTCAACGGTTTAGTAAGATTGGTTTAATTAAGTATTTTATTTATCAAGTGTTGACTGTTTGTGTTATATCTATGCAAAAGATATTATACTTTTATGGCGAATTGTGTAATATATATTGTAGAGAGAACCGACCAGATCGGATAACTATATCATATTGGTTTTAAAAAACAGTCGGTTATTCAACCTTTAAAATTGAAAACGTATATTATATAACACAGTTTTTAATAGCTTTATTTCTCTCTCTCTCTCTCTCCCTCTTTCTTTCTTTTTACCTGTTCGTTTCGCTCTCTTTCTCTTATTTTTCTCTACTTTTCTCTAGCTTTCTGACTATTTATAGTTCTCTTTAACTCAGTCTGTGCATGTTTCTATCTTTGTTAATTTTACCTCGCTGTATTAGTACATAGCTTTCGCCTTTCTCTCTCTCTCTCTCTCTCTCGCATTTGCAGTTTCTCTCTCTCGATTCTTCTCACTTGATTATAGCATTTAATCTGACATTTTGACTTTCAGTTGGCTTTGGTTTACGTTTCTTGTGAATGTCCTTTAAGCGCCTCCCAACCAATTACTCCACCATTCATTAAGGCTAACCTCAATTTGACCACACTTAAATTTCAGTCAAGCATTACACATACACACACACACACACACACACACACACATGGCTGCTGTTCAATTGCAACGCTTTTAACTTTTGCCTCAGCACAACATCGCATGTCCTTTTTCTCCAAGTTCTTCTTAACCGTTTTACCTCCTTAACCGTTAGCATCTGCTTGCCAAGAGAGAGAGAGGCCTCAGTTGGGAAGAAGGAGAAGGAGACAGAAGATGGCAGTTCGCCACATTAATGAGTTGCCTTCATTTACTCGACTTTTTTACTACTTTTCACTGCTGTTTGCTTTTGTTGTTGCTTGCTAGTTGCTGATTGTTGTTGTTGTTGTTTTTTTGTTTCTTCACTTTTCAGCACATTTCATTTATTTATGAGCAAGTTGACTTTAATTAATGTATTTATCGCTCCAATAACTCGCACATAACTTTCAGACGGTCCGAGCTCCTTTTCTCATTTTCTCCATTTCCCATTCTTGGAGTTAGGCTTGTGGGCGTGGCATGTCGTTAAAAAACTTTTGTCAACTAACTGAGTGTCTGCCTGTCTGTCTGTCTGTCAATCTCTCGCCTTCTCTCTCTCTTCCTCTCTCTCTCCCGTTGTCCTGCCCATTACAGCTGTGGTCATTCGCTTTTCAAGTTGGCTCATTAGAAAATCTTTATAATTCGACTTCGCATTGTGTTGACGCGACTTTGTTCGTTGGCAAACTTTGGACTTAAAAGCTTCAGCTGCAGCTTGAAATTGTAAATTATATTTACTTATTTGTCTCGGTGTCAGTTACTACCTGTCCTTCGTACTTCTGCTCTTCCTTCGTCCCTTTATTCGTTCACTTAAAAGACACGTTTCGTATAATAACCCGTACCCATAAAACCATCCACCTGCCCACTGTCTCCCCCTCTCTCTCTCTCCCGCTATCTATAGGCAATTAGGCACAGCCAGATATCCAGTGAAAATATATATATACATATATATGTAAGTAAATTGAGAGTCTTCGTTCTTCGTTCCCTCAACGTGCAACTCAAATTATGCGTGCTTTACATTTTGCGGCTTTTGGAATTCAACAAATTGTAAAGTGGACGAACTTTTGGGGGATGCTTATTTACTTAGTTCTGTGAACGTGAATTTAACAAAATCATTTTGTATCTTAAGCACAAATGAATTACTTAAGTATCACGACAACAACAACAACAACAACAAGTAGAAGCTTAAGTCGACGGGAAGAAAAACATTTTAAATGTTGGTCAGGTTCAGTTCTGACAGTCGGAATTGTTTGTGGCCAGGCTGGAAATTGCAGAAGTTACCAACTGAACAATTGAAACAATGACACAGATAAGCAGACTGAAATGGCAGGCATAAAGAGAGAGAGAGAGAGAGAGAGACAGAGAGAGGGAGAGATAGAGGGAGAGACCTCAAGGTGTTCTTAGCCTCTTAGTCTAGTGGAGGGAATGTAATAGAAAAGCGATAAGCGTTTTTTGTTGCTTCAATTCCTGTGAGAGTCATTCAAAAAGGTCACCTAGACTCAGCTCCCAGAGAGGAGGGGGCATAGCGGAGGTTTTTGGGCAATTGAAGGTCAAGAGTAACCTAAAGAAATGGCTTGCAAAAAAGGCAGACAAAACTCGCACAAAATAGAAAGAGTAGACGCTTCGTCAAGCACGTGGTTAAGAGGCGTTGACTACCCAGTAGGAAAATAGGGGGAGAAATAGGGGGGCAAAAGCGGCTAAAAAGATTGTCGAGTAGCGCGGGCACATTAATATGATTAAAGGCAGCTCATAATTGAGCTCAATACGTTGGGGTTAGAGCGAAAGACAAACAGAGAGAGCGGGAGAGGGAGAGGGAGAAGGAAAGAGAGAGAGAGAGAGGGCGGTCAGACTGGTAGGTTGGGGAGTAGATTTGGAAGTTTGTTCAGAGTGTGCGACGATGCGATAACTGGTTAAAGGCAAAATGTCAGGTAGCATCCATAATAGGTAATGGCATTGGGATTGTGGATTGGGATTGGGATTAGGGACTGGATTTGTTTGGAAAGTAAAGCAGGCGCTAGAGAAACAATACCATAGAATAAGTATAAGGTTAATGAATATAGGGTTGATGAATAGACAATGAGTTGATATTACACCAGAATTGTAATGGAACTCAAAGCAATAAAAAGACCAATAGCTAGTCTACCATAATGAAAAGGTTCAACTGCGAAAAGAAGAAATAAATTGCAGACATTGCCGTCTAATATACTTCGAATTAAGAAACTTAACTAAACTGAAATGCTAACCGGTAAGTCGGCAAAATAGGAAAATAGAAATTAATGAGCACTTGATGAATAGACAATGAGATGATATAGACCGAATAACAAATGAATTAAATGAATGAAGCAAAAAGTTAGCAAAATATATATACTTAAATAAAAGAGGTTTAATATGAAATGAGTGAGAAAGCAGACAAAAAAATTGGCTCGAATCTTAAGAGGTGTGCTTTTAATTTTGCTTTCAATTCAATGCCATTAAGAAACTAAATCTATTACAAAAGTATGGTATAGATAATATAATTAAATTGGAAGACTACTCATATGTATTCCATAGTTTCTTTTCATTGCTTTCTTTAATTGTTCATATCGGTTATGGGAAATTGAGGAAAAGGAATAGGAATAGGAATCGGATCTTAAAACATTAGTATTAACACTTT
Organism: Drosophila falleni; assembly: GCA_035045575.1. NCBI lineage: Eukaryota > Metazoa > Arthropoda > Insecta > Diptera > Drosophilidae > Drosophila > Drosophila falleni. The sequence continues at coordinate 2,674,776 of JAWNOV010000185.1, read as the reverse complement.
ACACCTGCTTTAAGAAAAAAACTTGGTGAATTATTGTGAAATTGAGGAGAATAAACTGTTAGGCATAAGAGAGAGAAGCGGATAAATAAGAGGGAAATTGAAAAGGACTATAAATGAGAGACATGTAAACTTGATAAATTGATATTGCAGCATCAGTTGATTGAAAACATAAGCTAAATGGCTATAGAGTTTAACACAGGCAATCGCATACAGTCAAATTGTTTTCGGTCAGTTGTGCATATTCAATTTGCTCTCTCTCTCTCTCTCTCTCTCTCTCTCTATCTATCTCTCTCGTTTTCTTTCTCTCTTTTGCTCTCTGCTTTCTGCCTTGCAAAATTGTATTGCATACTTTTTGGCGAGAATATTTTCATATGCTCGCATATTGTGCATTGGCATTAGCATCTTGTCTCTTCTCTCTTCTCTCTATTCCCTTGCCTCTCTTCTCTTTCACTATGTTGTGCAGTGTAGCATACTTTTGGGCGCTAACCAGGCCCATAACCCATTATACATTATCCGTTGCCCAAATTGACTGGCTACGTTCTGACATGAAAGCTGCGCTTATTTCACTTTTCCACATGGCTACCATTGCACACGTAGAGCGAGAGAGAGAGAGAGAGAAAGAGAGAGAAAGAGAGGGATAGACAGACAGACAGAGAGAGAAAGGGTTAAATAGTGCGCGTAAGACAGAGACAGAGACAGAGAGTGGAAGAGGGAGGAAGGAGCGTCGGCCAAGTCAGTCGAAAATCCCACCATATAAGTTTATACAAATGACATCCGGCTCACACACACACACACACACACACACACACACACACACACAACGAAGCACGTTCATTGTTGAATGATGTATTTATGTAGCTTGGGGCGCCACGCAGCTGCTTGCTACAGCTTGTGTTATGTCTGAAGCTGCCGCCGTTGCACACACACACACACACACACACACACACACACACACACACACACACACACACACACACACACACACACACACACACACACACGGGCACGCAAATACCACATTATGTTGAACGGTGCCTGCGAACGAGGTGTAAAATCATGTTTGAACATCAGTCAGGCGAGGCAGGCAACAATGGCCATACCAAGTCACACACAGACACACACACACACACACACACACACACACACACACACACAGCTACGAGGGTAGGCTGATTAATCATGAGGCTAAGTCGAAAAACAACACTGTTTTTTTTTTTTAATTGTAATTAATTCATTAATTTTGTTGTATAGTGTAGTAATATTTAGCACACGTAGTCATAAGTAGTATGTAAGACTGTATTATATTGAAAATAGTGTTATTTATTAATTATATTTATCGCACTGTAAATATAATTAATCATTTATCGATTACTATAAAGCGCCCTCTGGCGTGAATAAGAGTTAGCTTAAGAACGCATAATTGTATTGGAAAATGCAGCAAGCGTCACTTTTTGAAGAAATATATATATAATATAAAATATAAAGGATCGGAAATCTGAGTATGTATTCATTGAAATAACCCCTGACTATAATAGTTAGTGTAATTTATGACTGAAGAGTCAAATTCTTGGCTTTACAACAAACGATTCGGGTTTCTATATCAAAGGACAGAAGTAACTTCTTTTCAACACCAATAAAGCCGACATTCAGTCGCCTATTCGCCGAAAAAATATATTAGAAAAAAATTGGATGCACTCAGTAGATCATACCTATTTTAATCTGGCTATAAATTGACTAAACTTGACTATTATCTACTTTCAAATTAAAAGCATTTGCAATGCTCTCAAATGAAGCGAGAATATTTGTGTACCTTGATCAATTTTACAACTTTAAAAGCATATATAAAATTAAATGATAATGAAGATAATGTTGACAAGTAAATTTATTTGAGTTCAACAAAGTTTCGCTTTCCAACTTCGACCAACTTGTGCGGACAACCTCGCATATATTTTCCACTTACAAAGCAATAGAGGAAGGCAGTAATTTATTTGGTGCAATGTAGCGATTAGTTGGTTTTGGTCAGCTATGTTAACTGAGCTGTTGCTATTGCTGAAACACATCTGCGTTGCAAAAAACCACGCACAACAAAGCCCCTCTTTCCTAACACTTTATTAGCATCACCCTTTATCCTTCTTTCCCATTCCTTTTCCCATTCTAGTGGAAATCAGTTAAAATTCTTGTTCAATTTCAGCTAAAAACGTGGAATTAAGTTTATATTGTATGAATTTTGATAGCAAGTGTAAGCTACGCCATATAATCTGTTCTACAGGGTATATAGAAATTCAAAAAACAAATATAAAAAAAAATATAAAAAAAAAAAAAAAATGCAGCTCGTTACGTCTAAAGCGTATCAATTTCATCATGCGTGTCCTTACTGTATTTGTGTGCGCCTCTCACACTCTGCGTGTGGGTGTGTGTGTGTGTTTGTGAGAGTGAGTGTGTGAGTGTGTGTGTGTATACGTGTGTGTTTGTGTGCTAAATGCCGCAAATTGAAATATGGTTTTCGATTTTCAGTTTATATGCAGTCATCTATAACACAACTGAACCGTATCCATTTCTATGCGTGTGTGTGTGTGTATGAGTGTGTTTACTTATTTTGGTTGTTGGTTTATCGTTATTTCGTTTACTTTATAAAAATTCAAGTCGTTCATTTTTATGCATACTTCTCTTTCAGAACAGCAACTTTGAGATGTCTCAGCTAGAACAGAAGCTTTGTTAAAACAGTCATGATATAAAGCTGTCAAACTAACGATAGTACTATCATTAAAAGGAACTGATGTAAGTTTAAACTTTTTATTAATTTATATAGACCAGAAACTTAAAGTTCAATTAGTTGAAATACATATACTTTTTTTTTTGGCTGTACACAATCGATATCGCTTAAAAAAATTTAGTGTATCTTTTGAATCTTTCAATAACTTCAAACAATGTTTTAATACTATCGATAGTATATTGTTAAGAAAAATCGATATTTGACAATTTGTATGGGAGATTTATTATATTATGTCGATCGCTTACGATCAATAAAGTAAAAGAAACAAAGATTAAGATTACTTCAAAAATTAAAAAAAATTATGATTTACGATTAAATAATCTACTCGTAAGTTTGGCTTGTTAAAATTTAAGCGAGCTTAAAAGAGCTTATTGACATTTGTTAGAGCATTATGCAAGTATGTTTTTTGCTGCTTCTTTTTTCACTTTTAAAATTTGCATAGAATATACACAACTGTTTGCTGTCAGTTCTCGTTGTTGTTACCGACTTAGCTGTTGTTGTTGTTTTTTTTAGGGTATTCGAACTTTGACTTTGTTTAAAATTGCAATTTCTAACTTATTTTATTTTTTGTATTTCTTTTTGGTTCACGGCTGTATATAGTTTTGTGATTGAATAACGACTTGGCCAGACCATTCTATATATGCCAAAGCAAATATAAATACGCTACACACAAACACACACACACACACATACACACACACACACACACACACACACACACACACACACACACACACTCACATTGTCATATTAAATCATACAATTGGTCAGGCGCGCCCCAAAAAAACCGGGCAACAAATTTGTGAAACCGAATCGACCTCGGTATTCACCCCGTCCGCTCACTTGCAGTGAATGCTGACACATTTTGCCATTCACTTTTCACGCTCACAGTCACACACACACATAGATAGAGCGATTTGTGTATCAGCTGCGCGTGAAAATAAAACCTAAAATTTGCATGGACTATTGTGGCTTTCATTTGCACAGTTTTCCTCTTGCAAATACCCTGTAAATACAAAAAAAAAAAAACTCAGAAATGCAGAATAATAGAGTATAAAGTATACGCTAACTTTCAGAAACCTAAAGCTGTAAGATTAGAGTTTAAAAAAATAGAGATATAAAATGTATGTTAATTTTGTATGAGACATTTAGTTTCTAAAATTATTTAACTAATTAAAATAAATGCTCTTAATTGTAGAGTATTTGTAAGTCGTTCACACCCGACACTGTTTATCAGCACACTTTTATTTGGGTTTCATTTTTGAAAAGTTTCTCAATTTTTATTTTTTTATTTTCTTTTTTTTTTTTTTTTGGTTGCCTTTATAAACTTTTCGATTTCAGTGAAGTGGGCGGAAAGGGGGCGTGTTTGCAGCTGTTTGTCTAGTTTTGTCGTTCGATTCGGTTGTTAGTTGTTGTCATCATCATTGTTGTTGTTGTTGGCGGCTTAGCTAAATTTGCATTTATTGTTAAAATGTTTCATTTCATTTCATGTATTTTACGCCCCAAAGCCGAAAAACTCAAATCCATTGAACACGTGCGTATGTGGAAATGCACGATTCGATGGCTCCACTTTATCCATCTCCCTCACTCTCTCTCTCTCTCCATTCACATGTGGTTTTTCCTTTATTTTCTCTTCTCTTCTCTTCTCTTTTTTTTTTTTTTGACGGCATCAACGGTGCGGTCTATTGGTCGATTGGTCTATTGGTTTTTTGGCTTTGGATTATGACAAAGTTGGGCAAGTGTGATGCGACCAAAGTGGTTCAGAGGTTGCCCAACAAAATGGTTGATGGGTTTATTAAACCCCCCTACCATTTTTTCGCATCTGGGTAGCAGCAAGTGAGCTTAAAAGTGTGGTTAGCTTTTGATATTCCATTTCAAAAATGATTGAGAGAGCGTGAGAAAAGACTCGTCGAAGCATAGAAATCGGCATTGTCATAATGTAATCGGCTTAAATTTGTATATACACACTTATACTCATACTTATATTCATACTTATATTCATACTTTTATAATTTATAAAGAAAGTTTGGCAATTCTATTTGCTGGTAGTTATTATTTCACACTCCAGAAGTTTGTGCCTTAGCTTCAGATTATAACTAAAAAATACAGCGTGTGAGTTACTTTTTTACAGGTTCAGCTAGTGCTCTAAGATATAAAGTTGTGTTCAGGATTTTTAAATAATATATTTTTTATATTAAGAATCAAAAAAGTGTAGATCTCAGCCAGAAGACCGAAAGGCGTAATGAAATTAAAAACGCCTCTTGATTTTCCTACCAATATCTCTGAAATTTGGTATAAATATAAAAACTTTTTACTAAAAAGATCTAGGTGTTTAAAAAGAACAAAAGTATATTCCAAATATTTTGTGGAGTCTGATGCAAATTTAGTTTTTTACAAATAATTTATAATGTTCCAGCTTTGTTCTAAAGCCTCAGAAGATATTTGAATAATTTTTTATAACTTGTCTTAAGCTATTGTTCTGTGCTAATTTGAAGTAAGAATTGCCACTTTCTTTATTTGTTAACAGTTTTGCTTTAATTTCCTTGCACATTATTCTCTTTGACATGGCCAGCCTCGAGTTGGCCTGACCAAAAAGGATTCATGCGAATATAACTTAATTTGGATGTTAACAAGTAGTCGAGTAAAAACAAAACAATGAACACAGACCGAGGCACAAACGGAATAAGCCAGGATGAGTAAGAGAGGATGAGAGGATGATGGGGAAAGAGGGGAAAGAGGCCTGTCACAATGACGACACGTGACTGACAGTTGTCGTTCAGTTCAGTTCAGTTCTGTTGCCCCTTTCAACCCCGTTCTCGAACTGTGGCAAGTTACAAAAAGCGTTGCATACAATTTGGGCGTTGCGCTTTGTGCTGAATTCGTTGAGCTAACAGACCAAGTGACAAATTAAATGACGACTGGAATGACTAAATGGACACACACACACACACACACACACACACAACTGTTGTGTGTGTGTGTGCAGAAAATAGTTAAAAAGGCATTTGCCATTGCATTTTCATTCATCGCTCGTAATTGTGGTGTAAAGCGAGTTGAACCAAAAAAAAGTTTTTTTTCTTTTTGTTTTGTTTGAATGAATGGCAAATGGCAATAACTGACATTTCCTGAGCGACCTACTAAATTTTTGCCACACTGTGCGTGTCAAAACGCAGCAGCTAAAATGAAAATGTTGCTGACCTCTGCAAAAGTAAAGCAAAGCTAAGGAAACGAAATTAAACGGAACGGAAAGAAAAGGCCCAAAGCTACACAAATGAGACAAGCACACGTTACGTTTGAGACGTGTTGAGACGCCGCAGAAAGAGAGAGAGAGAGAGAAGGGAAGGGAAGAAAGCGATGGTAATAGAAAAAGAGGAATATTCACACTGATAAAAAAAATGTTCTAAAATCAAGATTTTGTTCTCAGAACTAAGATTTTTGGTCTAAAAAATTCGTCGAGAGCATCAAATTCTTAAATTAAGAAAACACATCTTGATTTAAAGAACATTTTGAATAAGACCAAGTTCTTATTTTAAGAATAAATGTTTTTAAAATTAAAATCAAAATATAGAATAAGCAAAAATTATTTTTTATATTTATTATTTTTTTTTGTTTTTAATTTTTGATTTATTTACATTTTATTCATTTTTTAAATGTTGTTTAAATTTGATACGAGTGGGGTTTGAACCGCCGCCTACTGCTTCACAACTGAAGCGGCCTCTCTAACCAGAGCGCCACGATGCCACCATTTCTTTAATATGAAATAAAACGTATTTATACTTTTCTAACAACTTTAGATTTTTATTCTTATATTTAGATTTCAAGATTTTTTAGATTAATAATCTTAGTTTTAGTAATTTGGTCTTGAAATAATCTTATTTTAAGAACAAAATATTTAAGATGAATGTTCTTGATTTTAGAACTTGGTTTTTTTTTCTGTGCACCACACTTGTGCAACAATTGTCCTTGTAACAGCCATTGCATAATTCGTTATCTAAATTCAGGTTGTAGCATGTCGAAATGCCTTGGAAATGTTATACTGATTAAATTTTTCACACAAGCATGGAGAAAAGAAAACGAGTGAGAGAGAGAGAGAGACAGAGAGAGATACAACACACACACACACACACACACATACACACACACACACACACACACACACACACACACACTGTATGCGGCTTGCATTGATAGGAAAAAATCCTTCAGCTCCTTAACACGTTTCAGGGCATGAATGGAACGTGCTGGTTACATGTACATATACGTATACGCGATATTCTCCTTCCTTCGATTCCTCCAATCGTGAATCTTCTTCCCCCCTTCCTTCGTCTTCGTCTTCTCTCCATTTCCTTGCCTTGCCCGTTACACGTCCTTGCGTCTCGATTTCGTTGGCTGGCCGTGTAATTTCCAAGTTGATTCGTCAGTCCGACGAACAGTCGACAATCTATGGGCTTCTTTCTCCCAGCTTGTTGTTTATGCATTTCACAGCGAAACGCAACAGTCGCCAGTGGTAGAGACTTCCCTCATCCCCCTCATCCTTCTCATATTCCTATCATTCTCAGACCAAGACCACACGTACTTCATTCGCTCTCGATGATGCAAAAGATTACCAACTTGCTTGGCATGTGATACAAGCAAAGAAAACGACAGAATAAAACAAAAATCAAAATGTATCATTGGCAAGTCGAAAACTTAATACACTGTTAATTACAAAAAAAATAATGTTTTAAAATAATGTTAAATTAGGTTCTTTCACTTTTTCATTAACGTCTTATTTAATAGTATGAGATGTAACCGAAAAAAATTAATCTTAAGTACTAAACTGTTTTCAGAGAGCAACTATAAGGTCTTCGATATTTTTTTATTTAACATTTTTTGTAAAATAATAGAGTTTATTTTACAAAAATTTAATCTTTGTCCGTGTTTTCTATACAAATAATTTATTATAAAATGTATAAAATATTATTAAATACGCTACAGGTGATTTTTTTGAGGTATCTCAGTAAACAAAAAGATCTTCGTACTAATAGCCTATTTCCACGACAGCACATTTGGCTCATTCGACGCCATTTTCATCATTCGGCCCGAATGTGGACTTCATTGAGCCACATTCAAATGTGACCGAATGAGCCAAATGTGAGTGGTCGTGGAAATAGGCTATAAGTAAGTCTTAATTTTCATCCGATCTTTCCTACGTCAGCCATATGATAATGCAAACCGATCCTATCGATCCTATGAAAACAGACGAACATAACTAAATCAACTCAGCTTGTCGTTATGATCTAAAAGACATATATATTCATACGCCATGTTCTCTGCCACACACTCTGCTTAAATGCGTCACATATTTTGTAAAAATATTTTAATACCCACTGCAAGTGTAATAAGAGAAAAAAGACCTAGAGGAAGCAAAAGTTTTTTCTATGCTTGTGGGTCATTATGCAGTCACCATACACGGTACTCTGTACCCTTCTCTTCTTTTCTCTTCTCTTCTCTGGTCTACCCTACCTCATTTCTCTTCCTTCCCGCTGGCAATGGTTTCTTTTACGCTTCCGAAAAGCCCCTGGCACAAGAACTGACAGCACCAGAGACGCGTCAGTTATGCCTGTGTTTGGTTTGCATCCATGACTGGCCCCAAAAGATTTATTTATTGCGGCTTTTAAGTTCGAAGCTCCCCTTTTCCTTCTTGCGCCTTCTTGAGTTGGGTCTTTGATTTTCAGTCAGTCCTTAGCTCTCAAACTCTTAGAGTTCACGTTTAGTTACTGTTCGGTTTGTTTCGCTTTTCGGGTATTCGGTTATCGTTTTTGGTAACCACAGAACACGACGCCGTCACGAACTCGATGAGTGATTTACTTAACTGATGCACGTCCAATGCTACGAGTAATGAGTCTGCCAAAACGACTCGTTCGCTCCAAAACCATTTCAATGCACTGCACAAAAGAAATAACATAGTGGCGTGTCAATTTTTCAATGTTTCAATGTAGGGTTGATTCATCAAGTAGGCACAACGAGAATAAGTTTAAGATTAAGATGTGTTATGTATAAAACTGTGCCATTTCCACTGTTTCATAGAGCAGCTAACTTTTTGAACATAAATATATTTACAATCGATATTTGACTACATTTATCGATATATTACTTTTGTCATCTCATGTTATTTCACCATTGTAGGAATTGATCTTTATGAATAAAGATCTTAAAACAAACGAAAACATAAATATGCCTAATAGCAGCTAAATTTCTAAGGAGTAGGCACAATATATATAATATATAGATTCCTTAATGCAACTAAACGGAAACTTTAAAATGCTCTCGTTGTTCCATCGACAATAATACTATAGATAAAAAGTTCAACGAGTTAACTGTGTAATAAGTAACGATATTAGGAATACAGGATATCTACAAGTGCGTGATAAATGCGGCCTAAAACTTTATACAAATGTGTATTTATTCACGTAGTTTGGGCAACTGTCCCAATGCCAAGATGTCCGATTGCTAATTGAAGGCACTTGGTCATTATCTGTGATACACATTCGTATTCATTTCTGAACAACACTTAAGAGTTGCCAGCTTGTAAGAGATATAGAGAGAGACGACCTGAAATAGAAGAGAAGATGATGTGAGCATGTAGGACAAGAAGAAGAAGAAGAAGAAGAAGAAGGAGCAGGGCAGAGAAGGGCAACAAATGCAGTGCCGTCTTTGGCCTTGTGCCAATCAACGACAGCGTCGCCTCAGCGTCAGCGTCACCGTCACCGTCACCGTCACCGCCACTTGTGGCAGTGACCCAACTCTGCCCCAACCAGCCGCGCCCCTGTTGTGCTTGGCATCTTTATTGTGTTGCACACACACACACACACACACACACACTCATACACACGGACAGAGAGACAGCCGGACTGAGAGTGAGAGAGAGACATGTGTGTAGAAGACACAGAGGACTATGCAGGACGTAAATATTTCGTGAGTGCATCAAAATTCGTGGCACAGCAGTTGAATTTTGTATCTTGTTTTGTTGCCATTGCTTTTGCTTTGGCTCTCTTGCTATTTTAAGCCACATCTTAGCCACAGCTGCCCCTACCACCTACACTGAAAAAAAGACCAAGTTCTAAAATCAAGAACATTCATCTTAAATATTTTGTTCTTAAAATAAGATTATTTTAAGACAAAATTACCAAAACTAAGATTTTGAATCTAAAAAATCTTAAAATCTTAATATAAGAACTAAAATCTTAAAATGTTTCGAAAGTATAAATAGGTACTATTTCGTGTCAAACAAATGGTATCACCGTGGCGCTCTGGTTAGAGAAGCCACTTCAGTTGCGGAGCAGTAGGCGGCGGTTCGAATCCCACTCGTATCAAAAATGTGAGACCAAAATTTTGATTTTAGAACTTTTTTTTTATCAGTGTAGCCATCCCCTATCAGTCTCAGTGTCTTGTAGTTCTTTTTCCGAGTTTCCATTTCTATTTTTTGTGTGTGCTTGTATTTTTGTTGTTTTAGACTCTGTACTTAAAAAAGTACAAAGCTCATATTACGTTTGCCTCCAATTGTAAAGTTCTCAGAGTTTAAAAGAATCAGTGTGACCAAATTTGGCATATTGTTAATAGAGGCAGTTTGTTTTTTTAATTTGATCTAGCTATTCTTAGATCCCGCAAATTGATAAAAACAAAACGAAAATGCGTCGAACTGTGCTGCAATGTATAAGGTTTTTTTTACACATTTATTACAGGGTAACATACAGTCGGGTTATCTCGACTAAAGCCTTTCTTACTAGTTGTTTTTTTTTTTCACTTAGTTTACCTTACATTTTTCATGATTTTTACATGGGTTTTTCTTCCATTTTCATGTCGTTTTCCGTTTGGTTTTTATGCTTTGCACAACAATTTTATGTTGGTTTGTTGCCTACCCCCCATACCAACCCCTACCCCACACCAAACCAAACTACTCACCTCTCTAGCAGTCTTTGTACGTGCTGCTGTTCTAGAAAAATGCACACAAAATTCTTCAATTGCTTTTGCAGCTACGTCAACGTCAACGTCAGCGTCAACGTCGACGTCGACGTTCAGCCAAGCTGAGTCGAGCTAAGAGTTTCAATTGAATTTAGAGCTGAGGCTTTTCTATATATGTATGTATGTTATATATGTATGGATGTGTGTATGGGCATTCAATCATTGCAAGTCTCGAATCTGACGAGGGGCCAAGTTGGCTGGTTGAACGATTCTCAGGGTTAGGCCTGAAGGGATGAAAGGGGTTGCCCGGGGGATGGGGAAATGGGGCGCTCTCTTTTCTTTACCCACTCACAGCTAGCTGACTGATTTTCTTGCATTTCTTTCCCGCTTGGTTTTTTGTATAAAACGATTTTTTTTTTCAATTTATTTGCTTGCCCTACAAAATCAGCAGCTAAGCAACAACAACAACAACAACAGCAGTGATAGGTTGGGACCAAAGATGAAGAGGTAGAAAAGAGAGTGGGGGGGGGGGAAGCGGGGGTGGTGGTGGTCAAAGAGAACGTGCCTGCGTTACAATTTTTGCAGTGAAATTGTTTTTTATTTTTATTTGTATTTTTTTATTTTCTATTTGGCCTCTTTGGTGTATTTACAGTCGCAGCAACATCACATCTTAACCCCTGACCCCTATGTCGCCACAAACTCAACTTCCATTCTTATCCCACCCTCCCTCTTCGCTTCCTCTTCTCACATTCCCCTCCCTTAAAAACACTTTAGCCAGCTCTATTTGTATGCAATTTTCGCTATGCAGAAAGCAATTGCTGCCCTGTTTTTCCACTCCCCTTTCCCCTTTCTTCCTCCCCCCTTTGTGTGCCCTTCGGCGCACTAATGGGTTAACTTGAGTTTGTTACAATCTAACCCAAGGGCCGCCTCAAGTGGGTAAGCCTAAGCATTTGTCTGACAACGCCCCAAGCTCAAGGCTCAAGGCTGAAGGCTCAAGTTCAACTTGTTGGGCCAGCAAATTGTGAGGCTTTTCGAGTTATTGTTGACCAATCTGTTTCGGGCCAAGTCCAAAACTTCTGTCCAGTCGCAAAGTGATGTAGAGAGAGTGTGAAAGAGAGAGACAGATAGAGACAGAGAGAGTGAGAAAGTGAGTAGAGGGGCTGCAGACAATTGGGCAGACTTATGTAAGCAGAATTAGACATGCATAGCTCGTAGTTTGTAGTGATAGCTGTGCAGTTGTCAGTTTCATCTCTTAAGCTATAATTTGTAACTCATTCCAATTTTCTCTTTTCGACTACCTACCATAAAATACGAGTAGTGTGTAAACTTTTCTCTCAATTTCTCTTAACAAATCTTTTGCTGATTTACAGCTGCTTTTAGCGGTTTTTCTTTCCGTCCATCCATCCACATTCACATATCTTAATCGGTCTCTTTCCCTCTCTCTTTTTTCTTTCGTCTTTGGTTAGTTTAAATCTTCATCAGCTTGTACAAGTTTGGTTTCCTTTTTATTCACTTAATGTTCTCTTGTATTTCATTTCGCAAGTTCTTATTAATTTGAGTACTTTGGATGTGCTTGTATGGATCATTATTATTTTATTGGTATTGATTTTTTAATTGTTTATAAATTTATCATTTTCTTTATCTGATCTATTTTGCTGATCATTCCTATTTTGTATTAAATCGCTCTTCCCCAAGCTTTCTTAAGTTTTTTTAAACTTTTCTCAGATCTTAGCTCTTTTTTGTTAATCTTCTTTTAGCTTTCTACTTACACTTCCTACTTTCATCTCTTTCCATTGGACTTTATTCGCAGAGTTATCCTTACAGTTTTCTGCTCTCATCTGATTTATTATTCTCTTCCTTTTCACTTCTGCCATTCTTTTCGCCTTATATTTGTGCTCTTCCCCCTTTTTTTTTTCTATTTTCAACCTATTTATCTACTAAATTTTCTATTTTCTTATCTTTAAGCACCCCTTTTATTTTTTAATCCCCTTATTTAGCTTTTTTCTTATCTCCTATATCCTCTCAGCTTTCTCCTACCATCTGATCCTTCCTCACGATTTTCCATTAATAATTTTCCTCTCTGCTCACTTCTCTAATTTTTGCTTTCTTTCTTTTTTCATAGCTCTTTTATTTTTTTATCTCTTAATTTAGCTTTATTCTTACTTCCTATATCCCTTCAGTTTTCTCCTAACATCATCACGATTCTCCATTAATAATTTTCCTCTCTGCTAACTTTTCTTATTTTTGCTCTCTTCTCTCATAGATCTTCGCTTAGCGTAGCTCTCAGTTCTTATGTTTCTTCTCAATTTTTTTACCTTTCTATTGCAGTTCTTTACTTTTAGGTATTTCCTCTCTTAACTCCCCTCGCAGTTCTCATCTAAACATTTTTTATCACAGTTTTATTCTATTTTAATCTACCCCTTCCATTCCATTCCACTAATCTCTTCCCATTCCACATCCGTTGAATGCAAATTGCAATTGGAGCAATTGCAGCTGGTGGTGTTATTATTGTTGCGTTGCATTTCTGGCTCATCTGCTTAATCCGCAACTGCATCTATTGCATCCTCTTGTGATTCAACCTACCAACCATCTTTTGTCCCACTTTGTGCCCCATTTTGGCCATTTTTGGCTCTAGGGTTTGTGGGCCTTGTATTCGTTTAGTTTGGATTCATTTGGATTCGTTTGGTTTGAGTTTGGTTTGGTTTGGTTTGGTTTGGTTTGCTTTGGTTTTGGTGGCTTGGCAGTGCTTGGATGGCTTTGGTTTGGCTTGGCTTGGCTTCGGATCGAGTTTGGGTTCCCGGGTTGCGCCTTTAGCCATGCTCCAGTTTTTGTGCCATTTTGGAATTGCTTTTTGTGTGGCTGCTGCTTGTGCTTTGTTGTTGCACTTGTTGGTCTGCCTTTTACCTAAATTCGAGGCGTGATTTGCAGTTTAATTGTGCAGCAAGCTGTCGAACAAAAAAAAAAAAACATTACAAGCAAACAGAAACGCAACGACTGCGAAATAAATATTTGGATGCATCAAATGTTGTTTTTTTTTCTAATATTTCTTTTGATTTATTAACCACTTCTCGAATTTTCACGCTGCACTTCAAGTTAACAGTTGCTTCGTTGATTTGCAACTGAAATAAGAAGTATTTAACAGTCGAGCTTGCTCTACAAAAAAAGGTACTTACTTGTTGGTCTTCTTTTTCTAATGGCCTGCAGGTCGTATGCGTAATATTGTTGGCCATTCCCATTTGCTAAGCGTTCGTTCGTCAATAAGTTAAGAGTGCAAACAAACAGACAACGCAATGCACTTACACAAATGGCCGCAGATACGAGATCTGTGTATCTGTTAGATACAGATACAAAATGCACTTCCACTTACTCGGGTTGGGAATGCGGTTGGGGTTAAAGATATATGAGAGAGAGAGAGAGAGAAAGAGCGAGAGAGATTGAAACTGATGATGTTAGACAGAAAATCGCTCCATTTGATTTGTCAGCCAAGAAATGGAAGAGGAGAGAGAGAGAGAAGAGCGGGGGGAAAGGGGAACAACGTGAGCAAATCAGTTGCATGATTCTATCAAAATTCCACAAATAGTTACACGTGTGCGTTCTGAGGTCCTAATGCCGTGTCGTACCGTTGTCCTGACATCCTGGCAAGTTACTTCTTGCTCTCTCCCAATCAAGCATATTGAATGTCTTTGGAATTTCTGAAAAGCCAGCAGTTTCCAACGTCTTGACAAACGACAAACGACACACGAACTGTGGTGACAGATAGACTGATAGACAAACAGACAGTGGAGGGGAGGGTGGAAGGAAGATAGATAGAGTAGAAGTAGCAGCTGCAGAGAACCATGTCACTCCTTCTGTAGAACAAGTCGAGGAGCAAGTCAAAGTCGCAGACGAAGCTGAAGCTGAAGCTGGTCTTGCATTTGATTAAGTGCTGGACTGTCGTGTGTTTAGTGTGAAGAAAATAAGAACATGTGAACTTTCTCATCTGAGCTAATGATCCGTGTAATCTGATACTGTCCCCACACACACACACCACACACACACACAAACATCACACTCACTACTCTCTCGCAGAGTCTTTATGTATGCATGTGTTAAATTTTCATGAGAAACAGGTGAGATAGCTTTAGCCAAAAGTGACCGATCTTATATACCCTTTAATTTCTTAAAACTTACTCACTTATTCACTTACACGAACAATCACTCCAAAACCTTGTTGCTTTTTGTTTCTAGAATATTTTTTTTTTTTTAATACTTTATCCGATCATCAAAAAAATTTCATTGATTCTTTCTGGGTTATGTAACATACATTTATTTTGTAGGCAAAAATTCTTAGTTTTGTGACAGTTATTAAATTTTAAAAATTTTTATCTTAAAAATGCGGCAATAATTATTAAAATTCTTCATTGTAAGAACACTTGTTTTTTAAAATAACATACGTTTTTTTTTTTATTTTTTCTTTAAGTAATTTTATTTTAAAGGTAAAGTATTAAAGACGAAACTCTTAATTTAAGAATACGATTTCTGTACATCGATTTGCATGATGTTAAAAAATAAATAGAAATTGTATATGCTTGTAGCTATATTGAGGATATATGCAAAATTCTGTGTGTCTAGCTCTTACCATATGCACAGACCGCGACATATGTCTAAATTTAGTCGCCTGTTGATGCTGATTACGAAAAAAAAAGTATACTAAGTGGAGATTCCCGAGTCTGTTGCATACAGATGTAGGAACTTGTTATACCCTTAGTTAGGGTATTGAAGAAAAAGCGCTACATGGCAGGCAAAAGCTGCACATAATTGGCATAAGTTTGCACTTAAGTCAAAGGCACACACATGTTCATACACACATAAACGCTTTCACACACACATACACACAAACACACACAACACATACACACAGCTATACAGGTGCTTTCTGCTCTGTGTTTACGGTAGATTTAACACACGGCGAGCGTTCAATAAATGTCAGCAATTAAAAAGGTGCGATGAATGTGTATCGAGTGTCAGCCAGCACTCTAAAAGAAACAGAGAAAGAGAAAGGGAAACGGGAGAAGAGGCAGACGTGTGTGTGTGTGTGTGTGCGTGTGTGTGTGTGTATGTGTGTGTGTGGCATGGGCAATGGGCGTGATTAAGCAGCAGCAACCTGACTGATGAGGGCAGCTGCCGATTTAAATGGCAGTTGCGTCAATACAGCCCAATTGGAAATATTATTAAAACGAGTTGAGTTGAGAGTCCCAGACTGGAGACCCAGAGACCCAGAGGTCCCAAGGCACAACCGAACCTTTCTCTTCCTTGCTGCAGAAAACCAAGTGAATGTGAAATTGAAATGAAAATACTTATCGACATAAGTATATTTAAACATGCTTTCACTCGTTAATATATGAGAGGTGCTCATTTATAAAATCGATGGCAACCGTCCATATTGGGCTATATATATATATATATATATTGTACATACATTTCCAGCCACATTAAGGATTATGCTCAGAGTATGAATAAAAGTAATGGAAACATTTAGCTAAAGTGAATATCAACAGAATTATACACAAAATATAATTTATTACATATGTCTTTAAAATTTCTGGGTGAACGCATCTGATTGACATGTGCTCCCAATAACAAAGAGCACTCTCTGTCTCTGTCTCTGTTTCCGTCTCCGTCTCTGTCTTTGCCCTTACTCTCTCCATCGGCTTCTCAAGTTGTCAAAAGGAAGCATATACTTAGTGTATAATTACGAGATTAATAATAGCGCTTTCTTCTTTTTGAGCTCGTGTAAGCTAATTAGTTCTCTGTAAACTTAATTATATACATATAGTTAATGTATTGCCGAAACTTTTAAAATTTAAGTCGACTTTAACCAATTTTCATTTATAAGAAATTAACAACGTGTATATTTTAAATACCTACTTATATGTAGCTGTTATTTATTAATTCTTTGCGTCAGTTTTTTAAATGCCTGCTTAAGGGCTCAGTCAACCAACTAATAGATATTTTGAAGTTTAATGTATTGCAATGTAAAATTTATTATTAAATTTCTAAAGTTTTACAGGATTTCGAGAAACGGGTCGTTCTTTTAAAAGACAGTTTAATTAATTGTTTTTATTAACAATTCATTAAAGTTGGCTCAATATGCTTAACATTTTAGATACATTGTTCAAACCAAATTTGCAACTAAAATTACTGAAAATCGCTATAAGACAGTAAAGATAAAATATAAAGAAGTATTTTACAAAAAAATTCATGCTTATTTCTTCATTAGATTTTAATATGAGCAGGCTTTCTATTAAAACTTTTTTTAATTTAGCTACTTTATATAACATATTCAATAACAGGTCAACTATCAATATTTTTTTAAAGTTTTCTATTATACTTTTTATATATTTTGCCTGCTATGCAATGTGAAAAAAACAGCATTTCCGCTTGTTTTTTTTTTTGCTCGTGTTAGAGATAGAAATATTGGGGAATTTCCATGCTCAATTGAGTTTATTATTTCAAAAATTGTCGATATTTATATTTCGTTTATTTGGTGGCAACTTTGTTGGCATATAATTGTTATGCATGATATGCGCTCTTATGAATGCGTATGAATAAAATGTATTCAATTGTGCGCGAGAGTGCTATTAATTCACTTGATTCATTTAATTCGTCTCGTTATTTCCATAATTCATTTGGCGTCGCAGCAATAACAACAACAACGACAACAACAACAACGACAATTCGCTCATCCTTATAATAATCTGCAAATCTTTTGTCTCTTAATGGGGCTATGTGTGTATGTGTGTGTGTGTGTGTGCACAACCCGTTAAGTATGTGTGTGTGTGTTGATGTATGTAAAGAACGTGACGTGACTCTGTGGCGGGTTCTCGTAATTAGCATTGAGGCTGAGACAGCACAAAAATGCAAGTAATAAGCTAAACATACAGTAACAAAATGTTAACTGGGTCCTAATTGAAGTGCCATTGAATGTACATGGCCACGACACGTGCTCTGCAACAACAACAACAACAATAACAATAGCAGCAGCTTCAACAACGACAGCAACTCTGCAACTTTTTGGGCTTGGCGGACAATCTTTAATTTAAATGCCGGCCATCTTCACGTTCATCAGATTACGCGACAGCAACACCCACGACAGCATCACAGAGACACACATACACACAGGGAAACACACACACACATATACATACACATACACATGCATACAAAGAGATGATCCAACCAGTGTTATACACTGCTGCTGTTATACACTCTCTAGCTGGAATACATAGACTGAAATAAAGCACATGCAACAAAAGCTGGCATTTATTTTACAAATAATCATGAATATTTTTTTGTATATTCCTGACAAATTGATAAGTGCTTAATTATCGTAGTTTTTTAATATCACAAAGATAATTTGCTAAGTTGTCAAAATGTGTCATATATATTTTAAAACTGAAATACGAACATTTTTTAGGCTTGCTATTTTTTTGGGTGGCAACACTGTCGAGTAAGCATCATCTCAAGTTATATTCCTTTTTCTAGCTATATTAAGCATTCATTAATAAAAAAAAAACACTTTAATGACTATTGCTTCAAAATGCTGTTAACTTTAACATGTACTTGAGCAATTAATTTTATTTGAACCATAATTTCAATTTAAATTTAAAATACGCTGTAAATGTTATACAAACTTCTTTTACGCTTACACAAAATACACACAACTTTACAGCAGCAATATTACAATATTAAAACCACTTTACAACACTAACAATTTAACTCATTTATCAACAGTTTCTTATATTAATTGACTAGTGTCAAATTATGAATTTAAATTAATGTTCAAAGTTTTATAAAATAACACGATTTGCATACACCCACAACAACACGCACACACGCACACACACACACACGCATACACACGCACACAAGTTAACAACACTTAACAGCTTAGCTCGCTTATCAACGCTTTGCCACTTTTGAGTGGTTTTGTAGTGTATTAAAATTTTCGTTTTATAGTATTATGTATTTTGCAGCTAAAATAACTTCCCCTTCTTCCTGTTGTTAACTCAATTACGCCGCATTTGCCATGCAATTTGTCTACGCCATATGTGTGTGGCTCTATGTATCTGTGTGTGTGTGTGTGTGTGTATTTGAGTGTATGTGTACAGCATCGCAATATTCATTTTCATTTTGCCAGTATTTTTGTTTTTTTTTTCTCACGAAAATATTTTGCATTTGCAGCATCCGGTGACAATTTTGGCCAACAACAAACATTTTCATTGCTGTCGACAACATTTTATGACGGTCACATAATAACGTGAAGCGACAAAACGGTAAACGTTCCGCCAGCAACAGACGAACAGAGAAGGAGAAAGTGAAGGAGGAGAAGCAGGAGAAGAAGAAGAAGTTGAAGCTCCACAAAGTATGCAAATTATGTGCCACATGAAGCGCCAAAAGCTTATGATTTGATTGCGATTCGGCAATCGCTCATTAGTTCATTCGCTCAATTTGACCATTTGCTCAATTTTGCTGACCTGATAGCCACATTAACTGATTGATTGACGCGAGAGCAGCCAGAACCTTTTTTGACCACCAGCTGCAACACGGCATGAACAAAAAGCCGCCATTGCCGCTGGCGGCATTTCTCAGCAACGACAGCAACATCAGCGTCAACAACAGCAACTGCAACATCAACGGCAGCAACATCAACGGCAGCAACATCAGCGGCAGCAGCAACAAAAACAACACTGCACCATCTGGTGGCAAGAGAATCAGCAGCGGTGCTCGCATGGGTCGTCAGAGCGGTGCAAGCATGTGCTTTTCAAGTGGCGCCACAAATGGCGCCCAAGGTGCTGGCAATTCGGCAAGTGGCAGTGGCAATGTCGCTGGTGGCGCCACAGCATCCACATCCAAGGCGGACAAACAAAGGGATGGCAACGGTTCAATCAGCAGCGGACTCTGCGGTTGCCAAAAGGCGCCCAAATCCCATTGCATATCAGCGACAGGTGAGTTACCTCAACTTAATCAAGTGCCGGCTAGATATGTAGATTGATCTTCTTTATTTTTAACTCTTTGCGCTATCGGATTGCATTTTAAGTTACCTTTAATTATTCGCTTGACAATATTTTAAGAATTGAAAAAAAATGTATCACTGTCATTTTTGTCCGTACTTTTCCCTTGACTTGTCCCTTGACCCTTACTCAAAAACTTCCAACTCTCATAACTTTGCCAAAACTTGACCAATTTTCATGCGGAATATCGTTTTGATCATTTTTTGGCCTCTACTTTGATTCTGCATCAAAATATTATTTATTTCAAAAATTCGAATATCACTGTCATTTTTGTCCGTACTTTTCCCTTGACTTGTCCCTTGACCCTTACTCAAAAACTTCCAACTCTCATAACTTTGCCAAAACTTAAAAGATTTTCATGCGGAATATCGTTTTGATCATTTTTTTGCCTCTACTTTGATTCTGCATCAAAATATTATTTATTTCAAAAATTCGAATATCACTGTCATTTTTGTCCGTACTTTTCCCTTGACTTGTCCCTTGACCCTTACTCAAAAACTTCCAACTCTCATAACTTTGCCAAAACTTGACCAATTTTCATGCGGAATATCGTTTTGATCATTTTTCGGGCTCTACTTTGATTCTGCATCAAAATATTATTTATTTAAAAAATTCGATTATTTGCCCTATCACTGTCTTTTTTATCCGTACTTTTCTCTTGACTTGTACCTTGACCTTTACTCAAAAACTTCCAACTCTCATAACTTTGCCAAAACTTGACAGATTTTCATGTGGAATATCGTTTTGATCATTTTTTGGCCTCTACTTTGATTCTGCATCAAAATATTATTTATTTAAGAAATTCGATTATTTTCCCTATCACTGTCTATTTTATAAGTACTTTTCCCTTGATTCTTACTCAAAAACTTCCAACTCTCATAACTTTGTCAAAACTTGACCAATTCTCATGCGGAATATCGTTTTGATTATTTTTCGGCCTCTACTTTGATTCTGCATCAAAATATTATTTATTTCAAAAATTCGAATATCACTGTCATTTTTATCCGTACTTTTCCCTTGACTTGTCCCTTGACCCTTACTCAAAAACTTCCAACTAACAAAACTTGTTTACAACGTCTGCTTTTAAGTCATTGTACACAGTTTAAAATTTAATAAGAAATGGGCAAATATTTAAACAATTCATTATATTTTCATCTTTTAATTTTCCACGTATCGTACACTTTTAGGCGTTCTGCTGTTGGTACTGCTGTACACGGCCATGGGCTCCATAATTTTTGTAACGCTCGAGGGCGAACTGGAGGATGCGAATGCACTGGAAACAGCTGTTGCCGCCTCCAAGCCATATCCCCGCACAGAACTGGCCAATGCCGAGATTCGTTCAAGGTATGTAATATAAACTTTTTTGTTTTCGACGTCGTTTTTATAATAAATATGACATCGAAATAAACATAATTATTGTTTCTTTTATATAACACACTATATCCATCGTACTTTTCTTTTCATGAAGAACTGTTGATCGTCTATGGTCCATAACGGAGGATCTTAATATACTCTACAAGGAGAACTGGACACGTCTTGCCGCCCAGGAGGTGCAATTGTTTCAGGTCAGTTTTTCTCTCGAGGGTTCTTAAAGCTCGTCCCGTTTCCCGTCTCACTCTCTTTGTTCCCATTGCACTCATTTGGTAAATTGTGTGGGTTTGTATCTATCTTACAGGATACTTTGCTGCGTGCTGTGCGCCAGTCGAAGGTCTATCAGCCTGGGGGAGTGCAAATGAATGCACCGACGCACAAATGGACCTACGCCTCGGCCTTTCTCTACTCACTGACATTAATTACAACGATAGGTGAGTAACTCTTCCTCTCTTTATCACTTGCGCTCTTTCTCTCTCTCTGTCTCTCTTCCCTTCTTGTCATTGAGCTTGCTGCTCTTTTTTCTGAAGATGTGGCAATTTATTAGCACTGAGCTGACGTTTTGCGTCTGCCAACGACACAACCACACACACACACACACCTACACTCGAGGAGTGGGTGTGTGTGTGTGTGTGTGTGTGTACTTGTGTGTATTTCGAGACGTTGACTGAGCGCCTCAATGCACAGCTGACCGGCTGACTGGATGACTGGATGACCAGTTGACCGCTGCCTGACCGGTTGCTGGTTTTAATTAACAAACTGTCAGCTGGCGGCAAATGCCGAGCCTCGTCTCGTCTCTATATTTTGTTGTATTTTCTTGATATACTTGTTGTTGTTAATTTTTTTTTTCGTCGATATCCGCCCACTTGACAACATTTTTCAATTTACGAGCGCGTTGATTTTGCAATTTCCCCCCCAAATTGGCGAGACGGCAGTGCAAAGACTGTAGGGCAAGTGATAGGGACTTGGTATGGATATGTGATAGGGATGGTGATAGGGACTTGGTATGGATGGTGATAGGGACTTGGTATGGATGGTGAAAGGGATGGTAATAGGGACTTGGTATGGATGGTGATAGGGACTTGGTATGGGTGGTGATAGGGACTTGGTATGGATGGTAATAGGGCTGACGATAGAGCCTACGACAGTTACTGGAATGTGCGTGTGCATTGGGCGTAGGCAAGTTGTTGCCGTGTAGAGTATAAAAGAAAGAGACAGAAAGAGTGAAAGAGTGAAGAGAGAGAGAGAAGCATTCACGCAACGATTTCAATAAATTATAAGCAGCTCGAGGGCTAAGCAATTTGGCTGACAAGTGCAGATAGCGATGATATTGACGATAGCGAGAACCGAACAGGATGGAACATGTCAGGCCAGACCAGGGCAATTTGCCTGTAGAGACACGCAATTAAGATGCATGTAAAATGTCATTAATTTGTCAATTTCTCCCAACTCACTTCATCTTTCTCTTACTTTCTTAATTTCTCCCACACTCTTTTGCACTACTGAACTTTCCCATCTCCACTTGCTAATTGTATTTTGGCAAGTTAATGATAAAGCTGGTATTAATTACTTATATTTAAGTGTCATTTCGCCTTATGCTTAATTTTTTATTACAATCGAAAAGTTGTAATTGCAATTTTGCCAACAATTTGCATTAAACTGGGCAATTTAAGTAATTATTTATGTAAATCAATCTTCAGTAATTTTTTTCCTCTGTAGAGCTGCCTAAAAGATTGATTGACAGACTCATTGATTTATTGATTGAGGTTTTGACTGACAGACTAATTGACGCTAATAGTTTGCAACGTAAAAATGTTTTTTTTAGCATGCAGTTATTTATGGCAAATGTAATTCTTGCTTATCGATCTATTTTTTGTCTAGATAAGGAATTTTTTATAGAATTAAAAATTGTATCTTCCCCTCCAGCGGAAAATATATAGTTAATAGTTTTCCTGCTTTTCTATATTATACCATCTATAATTTTATTTAAATTTGATGTTGAAACAAGTAATAATAAAATCCAAAAGCTATAATATTTAAGATGGTAAAGAAATCAATGTCAATGCTTATATCTATGATGTTGAAGTCAAGTTTTAAATAAAATGAGTTACGGAACAAAAATTTAATCACGTAAAATAATTAATTATATAACTTAAGGAGAAAACGATTGTTAGCATACTTTTAAACTTAGTTAAGAAGAGGAGCGAAAGGAAAAGCTAAAAAAAACTTGTGTTTCTCTGTGTGTGTGCGATTGTGTGTGTGTGGCGTCCAATTACAGACACAAAATGAAAGCTGTCAAGTGGCAGCTACACACACACACACACTGACCCTTGCACACACACTAACACACACTAACACCCAAACATAACCACACACTCGCTCTCGCTCGTCGCGGCCGTTAGAATTGTGGCTACATTAACTGAAGCAAGTCAAACGCAAGTAAACATCAAAAGCAGCCTCAACTGACCCGGACTAAAGAATTTCTTTCTCTATTTCTTTTTTTTTTTTTTTGTCACACAAATGTATTTCTATATATGTATGTGTGTGTGTGTGTGTGTGTGATTGTGTTTGTGTACAATACAAATGCGCTGTGAAATCAATCGAATTGTGGCAATCAGCGGCATCAACTTTGACGTCAACATCAACGTCGAATCGACATTTGTCGGAGTGTCAACGGTCGCCAGTTGCCAGTTGCCAGTTGTTGGTTATTGGTTGATGGTTGACGATTGTCGGGTCGAGAGGTAGGAGTAAGAACCGCATCGCATTATGGGGAAATTGGGTTTGAAATCAAAACTCAATTTCAGGCACGCTTCATAGCCAAGGCAATGAGCGAGAGAGCGAGAGAGAGAGGAAGAGAGTAGGAGCTATCAAAAATCTGTCTAAATAACTCAACCAGTCGCCTCAATCTACCCTCTTGGCCGCTGAACCTACCTCGACTCCCTCTGTCTGCCTGTTAACCTCACTTGAATGTTTGTATTGAGGGTGTCATCGAAATTATTTTGACATCAGACAGACACAGAAGACCGTAAACGTTGCTGCGGTTGGCAGCTGGGGGCAAAACCAAACAACATCCGATTGCCAACTGGCAACTGGCAACCGAGAGCTGGCCAGGAATCCATTTAGAGGGAAAACCCTATATCACAACATATACCAAAGCCTAAAACACAATAACAATCAGTGAAGCGCCTAAGCTTGCCCAAATGTATACCTCTCTCTCGCTCTCTCTCTCTCTCTCTCTATCTACCTCTCACTCTTTATATCAGTTTGATTATATCTTGCAATCTTTCTATCACTGTGTTAGTCTTTCTCTCTCTCCCTCTCAGTCACTCTCTCTCTCTCTCTCCCCCTCTCTCTCTCTCTCGTTCTGTGTGTTGTGCCAGCACATCAATCAATTATGAAACAATTTATCCAAAATGCGTTTTGGGTACATTTTGTCGTCTGGTGGGGATTTTGATTGTTTTATGCATTCCCCTTGGTCTCCCTTGAACTTCCCTTTTAGCCTGGCTCTTTGGGCCCTCCCTTCCTCCCTTTGCCACCCAATTTGCTACTGCGCCAAAAGCGTCAGCTGTCGCAACTGTAAAACCGAGTTAATGTGTTTTCTATAAATATAATAATAAATAGCCAGCGTCTGGGGAATTGCTATAGGCCTTTGTCTCACACACACACGCACACACATGCTCATATACACACACATGAGTGGAAACTAAATGGAGCTTTAGTTACTTATTACACAGGTCTACATTTGATTTGGCTTGGGAATTTTGTTTAGTTTGTTGAGGCATTTCACAAATAGATGTTGTATTTTTATATCTTTCTATCCTGAATTTTATTCCTTGTGTCTCTTTTATTTATAATTCAACTAGAATCATTGGTTTTAGCTTAAAGCACATATGACAACATTAACCTTTAACACTAGGTGTTTAACAGTTGGGCTGAAAAGTCCGTATCGTTTAATAGTAAAACTAACTTTTTTGTCAAAATTCGATTTTTTTATTCAACGTAGTTTCCATTGAGGGCGATACAGCGAGTATACCGATCTTCCAACTTTTGGATACCAATTTTGTAGTACCGTTCGTCTTTGTCCTCAAAATAGGCCTCAGTTTCGGAGATGACTTCTTCATCGGCGTTAAATTTCTTTCCAGCGAGCATTCTCTTGAGATCTGAAAACAGGAAAAAGTCGCTGGGGGCCAGATCAGGAGAATATGGAGGATGCGGAAGCAATTCGAAGCCCATTTCATTTAATTTTGCCATCGTTTTCATGGATTTGTGACACGGTGCATTGTCCTGGTGAAACAGCACTTTTTTCTTTTGCAAATGGGGCCGTTTTTCCAAGATTTCTTCCTTTAAGCGCTCCAATAATGCTATATAATAGTCACTATTGATGGTTTTTCCTCTTTTGAGGTAGTCAATGAAAATTATACCATGCGCATCCCAAAATACTGACGCCATAACCTTGCCAGCTGACTGTTGCGTCTTTCCACGCTTTGGAGTCGGTTCATCGCGTGCAGTCCACTCGGCTGACTGTCGATTGGACTCCGGAGTGAAATAATGAAGCCACGTTTCATCCATTGTCACATATCGACGCAAAAACTCTGACTTTTGACGATTGAACAGCTTTAAGCACTGCTCAGAATCATCCACTCGTTGTTGCTTTTGGTCAACTGTGAGCTCGCGCGGCACCCACTTTGCACAGAGCTTTCGCATACCCAAATATTCACGAGTGATAAGTCCAACGCGTTCCTTTGATATCTTTAGAGTGTCAGCTATCACTATTAACTTCACTTTGCGGTCTTCCAAAATCATTTTGTGGATTTTTTTGATATTTTCGTCCGTAACTGCCTCTTTTGGACGTCCAGAACGTTCATCGTCCTCGGTGCTCATATGGCCTGTACGGAATTTAGCAAACCACTTGCGAATAGTTGCTTCTCCTGGAGCAGAGTCCGGGTAACACTTATCAAGCCACTTTTTGGCATCAGCGGCATTTTTTTTCATGAAAAAACAATGTTTCATCAACACACGAAATTCCTTACTATCCATTTTTTTCAAAATACCAAAAGTAGCTTCACCTAAAATGCTATTTCTCAAAAACTATAAGTTTGACACCTATGAAACTTTAACATATATCTTTAAAAGGTTGGTACTCTTCAAAAATGATATAGATTTTATTCTACTGGCGCCCTCTAATAGAAACGATACGAACTTTTCAGCCGAGCTAGTATTAACCCACTTTTGCCAAAGCTGCCACCAAAAAATACAAAATACTAAACTAGATGATATTTATGAATTTTAAATTGATTTTAAGAGGTCACAAGTAACTATCAATAACCATTTTCCTCACACTGAAAGAGAAAAGAAAACTAAAAATTATTAGAGCAGTAACAATTTAGAACAATACTTCTTCACAAAATAAATGTCCTTGTAAAGGGGAAGATATAAGTGAATATAAATGAACTGCAGATTTCTTGTTCACATTTATTTTTTTCTATTTGCCAAAATAAGTTGTGAAAAAACAGCAAATATTATTTATTAATTTTTTGCATTTATGTTTTTTATTGCTACAAGTATTAAGGTTACTTAATAAATTATCGCACTAGTCACTATGTTTAATTGCATATTTTAAAAGTACTTACAATTTTAGAAAATTAAATTAAAGTTATTCACACTTTTGTTTAATTATATTAAATATCAATTTACTTATAATAGCTTTAAAATGTATTATTATTTAAATTAACAATTTTTCAAGAGGTAATGATTTCTGGACTCAGGGCGCAACGTTTTTCGCTTAAATCAATTGGAAATTACAGCAAAAACCAGAAATCAAGGAACTCAAGAAATGTTATTTGACATACAAAAATTTACAATTGAACTTTGGCAAATAAAAAGTGCAGTTTAACTACTTTTAAATTAGCGTTATCAATTCAGCTCGAGATTAAATGTTCATTAAAAGTGTTGACTCCACTTCGACACATTTAAAATTGAACACAACAAATAGTAAATCCCAGATAAATGGTTTATTTGGTAGTCCTGTGTGTCATTTGTCGACATACGTTTATCGAAATAATCCTTGTCCAGTTGCATACTTACAACGATCTGGTAAGCTTCACATGTGTTTGTGTGTTTGTGTGTGCTATCAAAGTTGCTGCAGTTCGCAAAGTTTTGTTATTTGTTTTTGCTGCGTTAATACGCTTAGCGGGCATTAAGGAAGCCACAAGAAGGGAACAGAAGGGAGGTTGGTAGGTTAAGTCCATAGTAACCAGGCTTTTAGCTTGAATTGGTTAACTCGAATCGAATACAGGGACAATGCTCATTATGCGTTATATGCGGTTCATAACAAGTCAGCCAACTTTCTGCTGTCTTTATCCTTATTGGATTTGAGCTTTTTTTAATGGCCCCCCCTTTTTTTTATCCGCAATACCTTTAAATTAAAATGTAGTCGTGCCAGCACACTATTGTTTAGGCCAGAATGACTGACTGTCGTCGCAAGCTGTTAATCTGGCTCTTTGCCTAATGGCCAACTGCGTTTGTCAGCAATTGGCACATAAAACAATTTTCATTGCCTACTTTTTGGGGCAATTTCTCAAATGCATACAACAGTATGTATAATATACATACATTGTATCTGTGTGTAAATTATGGTTGCCTTCACGTATAACACACTCATACACTCGCTAATGATGTCACACTCAACATACACTCAGAATATTACATACATTTTACTGCCTATTTTTTTTTTTTCAAAAAGTTTGCTAGTGATCAAGGGATCTTACTTTTTATCCTCCTCCTTCTCTTTCTCTGCTTTCAACGTGCAACTTTGTGGCAAGTGCGTAAATCTAATGAGCCTTTTATGCAGTTTAAGAGCTTTTCAACCATTGATTGATTGCACCCAGGTGATATCACAATTGCCAACACAATTACCTTCTGGTAAATCCCTTTAAGTAGACGCCCAATTTTATTAAAATATTTCTTTTTACTCTGTAAGACAAAGAGTCTACCAAATGTTGTTGCTGTGGCAATACAATTTCAATTTATTTGCCAGATAATAAACGAGTCGATATTATGGGAAATTAATATCACGCATACGCCGCTTACGCCAGGAAGAGAGAGAGAGAAGTATTTCCCCAGTGTTTGTAAAGTAATAAAATTAACACATATGCACATAAATTTTAGCATCTGCGATACAACCAAATGCGCTTCTATTGAGCAGGGCTGTCTCAAACTTCTTTCTCTCTCTCTAACATAGCTCTCTATCTCCCTTTATTGGCTTTACATATAAGGCCACTCTGTGTTTTGTGTAATTCGCTGTTTTGATTTATGCCTTTCATGATTGCTGACAGCCCATGTGTTGTGGCTGTTATGGGTATTCTCTCCACCTTTCTTTCTCTCTCTCTCTCTCTCACCCAGACACTCCCTGCTATCTTTCTCTTTCTTTCTATTCGCGCGCTGTAAACATAATGTAATTATGATTGTGACAGCGGCAATTCACTTATAGCAACTGCAGTTACAGTCAGAGGTACCTTACACACATACACCCACACATTCGCACACACACGCACACACATACAGACACATGTACACAGTTGAGTCCACAAATATGTTTACCATTCACCTGTTTGTTGTTCATTATAAATTTATTATTAACAACCGACGAAATGTAATTTGTATGATAAAAGCGACATATTGATGCCCTGTAAATTATATCAAATGAAACTTGTGGATTCTAGAATTTGACCAACAAAAAATTAAGGTCTCAATGTAATTTTTATTGTAAATAGTATCATTTTTATTACTTTTAATTTTAAGTTATAATAAAAATTAATTTCGTTATCACTTCTTTTTTAAGTTTTTTTTTATTAGCACTACTTTTTTCATTAAAGTGAAGTAAATCGGGTCTTTACTGCTTATTAAGTCTGTACAAAAGAAATTTCTTCTTTTTGTTCTTTTTTAATTTAATTGTTCATTTTTATTATTTAATTCTTATTTTTCAAATTCATTTTATTTCATGTAATGCATAATTTTTACTGTTCGTCGACTGGTTTTAGTTGAAGTTAAATAAATAAATAGAAATACAAAACGTTTAAAAACACATGGTATTTTCTAGTCGAGCAAACTTAACTTAAACTTTCTCCCTTGTTTTTGAAAAGGGTTATAATTTGAAATAAGGTCTGTTTCCATGCCAAACAACTAGTAATTCCCCTTTTCAATTTCAAATATGACGACTACACACATATTTGTTGCACAAACAAAGGGAGAATCGCATACATTACTTTTAATCATTCAATAAAAGCACAGCAATGTGTGTGCTATAAAGTTTCCAATTGAATTGATTCGTAACTAGCCTGTGATAATAATAAGACTAATTGCATTGCACAGAACTCAATTGCCAAGGGAACAATTTTTCAATTTCTCTCTTTCAAAATCAGAGAATATCTTACTCTATTTCTTTCATCTGTGCAATTCCTTTGTCTGTTTTTCTACTTTTGCTAAATTTCTAAAAAGCGCATTCACATACACTGACATTGGCAAACTTAATTCCAATTTCAGAATCCTTCTCTCTCCCTCTCGTTTATGACTCATGGCTTTCGCATTGTTCTAAAACTCTTAAGCCTATCGGATAGTCGGAATTTTGCAGGTTGCAGTTACGCATTTACAACCAACATTGACATGATCCGTAGTCTGTTTTAAATTAGCTTAAAAGAGAAATTCGAATTTCTCGCATTGTTAATCGAATACTGCATTGGTAAAAATTTTTTAAAGTTGTGTGTATTGTATTTCTTAGATGGTAAGTTTAAATCATTTTTTTTTAGTGTTTTTATGTGTCTATTTTAATATTTTGCTCTTTTTTTTCAACTTAAAATTCCTAATTTTTCTAATAAATTTTTTAAATTTCTCCAATCTCCAAGAAAATATTATTCTTCTTTATCTCTTTATTACATATTCTTTCCTTTCTAATTTATTTCCTATTTATTTCCAATTGCAAAAACCATTGCCTACATTTGGGAGCTGCATAATTTAATGTTAACTGAAATACTTAACTAACTTTATTACATTTGGCTGCAAAAAATTTCAGTTAATTAAAACAATAATTATTTTTTAACTGAGATCTGCTGATGTAAAAAAGCCATCAATATTCCCAGCTCTTATTGCGTCGATAAACAAACGATGCTATTTACATGTCCTGTCATTGTACCGATGTTTTAACATATTGAACAACTTTATTAAACACTTTGACCATTGGGCCATTATTTCATGCGTTGGCCACAATCATTATCGAGTGGCAGCTGCAACTGCCAAAGTTCTTCATTCTCATTTCCACTTTTCATTCACTCTCGCATTTCCAATTTCTCTAGCACACATTTCTCATCCAAATTCTCATTCAGCTGTTCATACACATCAATGTGACAGTTTATGTTGTTGTTGTTGTTGATATTGTTGTTTGTAAAGGTCATTTGTTGAACCCTGACCTATGACAGGCGTCACGTTTTGTTGTACTTATGTAATATTATTATTACACAATTTGTATGCGTTGCCATTTTGATTATTGTTGTCGCTGTTGCTTTCGTTGTTGCTGTCGTTGTTGCTGTTGTTGTGGTTGTTGGTCGAGTGGCAACTATAATTTGTGACACGTGCCACCAAAAATCTATGGCCGGTCACTTGGGTGTTGCCTTTGTCTGATTGTTGTCGTTACTGTTGTTGTTGTTGTTGCTGTTGTTGTTATCGATATTGTTGTTACTTCGATTGTTGTTTGAGAAAGCAGAAAAAAAAAGCGCGGCAGTTTATTTTATTTTATTGCAATTCATCGCAGCTCGCACACGCATTTTTATGGCCTCAACGCTGCGTGGGTGTCTATTGTCTTTGTGTGCGTGTGCGTGTATATGAGTGTGTGTGTGAGTTGTGTGTGTGTGGGCGTATATGGTGTCAAATATATAAAACAAATAATGCCATGAGCGTAGCATACAACGCGCCAACAACAATCACTGATAAGTCAACATTCTGCTGATGCAAACACTTTTCGCCCGAAAAAACCTCCACCACCCACCGCACTCCCTAGACAGCTCTTCTCTCACCCTCTGCAATGTGAAGGACAGCACCTACATCATACTAAATGGCATGCTTATACACACACACACACGCACACACACACACTCATTCAAACACAAACACACTTACGCATCCAACTCGCTGTTATTCAGGGAAAAGCGCGTAACGAACCTCTCAACACTTTATGTGCTACACTCTCTCTTCCTCTCTTTCTCTGCCTCTCTGTCTCTTTTTTTGTCAAGAGGTTCTCACTCCCCCTGCTCTCATGACAGGCTGCATACATTTTTTAATGTCTTGCTACAACAACAGTCATAACAACCGAAGTATGTAGGAATGTTAGAGTTGAGCTAACTCGACTGTGAAATGCGCGCTATCCGTATTTTAAATAATATTACACCAGATAATAATAATTTTAACAAAAAACAAATGGGCGGTTACAGTCGAGCACGCTCGACAGTGGGATACCCTGAGCCCACGTACTCTACTCTGAGGTTGATTTTCGACCAACTGTTTCTATGGCAGCTATATGATATATTTCACCGATTTTAACCAAATTCGGTCAGGATGTATAATACCAGCCCCGATGCGTATTCTGTTAGTTTGGTTTTGATATCTCAACAAACAAAAAACTTTTTCATACTAAAACTTCTTTTCGATGTATCGTTCCTATGGAAACTATATGATATAGTGATCCGATCCAAAAATAAAAACAAACTTGATCTGCTCCCGGTATCCAGGAACCTACAACACTATTATTGCCCACATAAGTAGGCATCACTTTTTTGCCCATATAAGTAGGCATCACTATTTTTGCCCATAAAAGTAGGCAACACTATTTTTTGCCCACATTAGTAGGCAACACTTTTTTTTTTTTTTGATTTCTAAACACCTTTTTAAGAAATCGTCAATTTTTTTTAGCTCTAGCTGTTAGCTAGAGAATTGATTATTTTCCACGAACATGGCCGTAAAGTTAGAATAATACTGAGTATAACAACGATAAAAACAAGAGAAACTCGATATGTTTCACACTAACACATCAGTTGAGACTTACCATGCCACATTGCGTCGCAGCGTCGCGTGGCACAAAGCCCCTGGGCTCTCTTCCCCGTTCCCCGTTCCCCGCTCCGCAACCCGTTTGTCTTTGTCCTTTGACCGAGCTCGGCAGTTTTTCATCGGCAACGCAACAGCAACAGCAACAGCGACAACAACAGCTGCTGCTGATGTAGCTTACTGCAGCGCATCAATCTTTTAAGCTATGGGGAGGCTTGCACTTGCTGCAACGGGTGGAGGTGCAAAGGGGGTGCCAGGAGGGCGGGGGGCAGGTAGAGTTGTCACAGTTGCCCATTTTTGTTGTTGTTGCTGTTGCTGTTGTCGGCAATCAAATGGACAATTGTTGTGCTGTTGCTGCAACTGCAAATGCAACGGCGAATTCAATATTATGGCATATCAATGCTTAATAATGCCATCAAATCAAATGGCAACAACAACAAAAACAACAACCACAACAACAACAACAGTAACGACAAAAATAAAGCTTATGGGGCAAGGCTTTAGCTTTTTGTGTGTGGCATTTGCATTAAGTTGCCTTTTGCCAGCAGCGTTGCCATCGCCTTTCGAGTGGCCACTCTGTCACATTTCAGCATCTTCCTTTTCCCCACCCCACTCCACCCCTCCCTGTTCCCCTCCCCCTCTATCTCACTCTTGCTCACTCTTAACCTTCGGCATGCTTGACAAATTGTTCAAAAACTGTTACAGCAAACTTGCAACGCGCAGCGGAAAAGCATTTCGTTTCCGTTCAGTTTAGTTTTTTTTTTGTTCGTCGCTGCAAGCTGGCGAAAAATGCAAAAATTGGTGAAGAGAAAAGTGTTATACAAACACATTAAGTCATTATGTGTTACTCGATTGTTATGTAAACGCGCAACTGTTTCAGCTGTTAGCTAGATTCAAGACGTTCGTACAACACTTTAGATTGCATACAAGCTGGTATAAAAGTCTATTGGAGCAAATTTTTATGTAAGCAAACAAAGACCCTGAAGTTTGGCCAATTTTTTATGAAAAGTGCTATAGCAAGTGTTATACATAATACATAATTTTTACGTATCGCAATGCAAACTTACTAAGTTTCTATTTATATGTCTTCTGTTATACAACTGTAATACAACTGTTATACAACTGTTATACAAACTGTTATACTGCCTTAAAATTGTCGACAAGCAGGATTGCATTTAATATTCTGTGGTAATTAATTCAAACCCATCTGCTGTGCTGTCATTGCAACCGTTATACGCTGCGTTATGGCCTGAAATGGCCAAATTAGCATCAGTCACAAAACTCTACTGTTTTACGATGCTCAAAATGAAACTATGATTTTAATGATGAGAGATTTCACTCTCTCTCTCTTTTCATTGCTGTCAGTCTTACTCGGCTTCTCTTTCCCTCTCTGGTTTTCTCAATTTGTTTGTTATTCATGTTTGGACATTTTTATGCATGTTTTGACATGTTTATGCCCCACAGGCGTCAGTTCACATTGTCATAAGCGCATTCATCGTTTTACGAGCAAATGCCACGCCCAAAACAGCGATTGCCTTGCCTCTCCCCCCTCTCCTTCTACCAGCCTCTTAAATTCGCTGCTGAGCGATTGCAGCAGCCATTTTGGACTGTTTGTCATTCTTGTGTATGTGTATGTGGGTGTGTGTGTTTGTGTGTGTGTCTGTTTGGCTTTTATTTCCATTTCGCGTTTGTTTGTCACTTAAATGGCCAACATCGTTGCTGGCGACGCCGCGTCTCGATAACAATTTTAATAGGCCATTTAATTTTTAATTAATTCCTCAAGCGGCAGTTGGCATGTCATAAAAATGTTTGCTGTCATGTTGTTGCTGTCTTTTTGGTGGTGGCAAGGGGAGACATTGTCTTTTGTATAGCTGCATATCATTATGATGATTATATGTATGTTATTTACCAATTTCCATTTCCACAAATTTTCATCTCTCCATCTCCTCGTTTGGTTTATCTGTTTTGCGTCGCTTTGTTTATTGAACATTTGTCTATTTATAACGATGAGGCGCGAGATTCTGTCGCATTTTCATTACTCACTGCTGACAGACACACACACACACATAAACACGCACACATATTTATAGTGTTGCAAAGTGTTTAATTAAAACGTTGCAACTTTAAATGAGTCGAGTATTGAATTGAATTGAGCTCGTGTCGCGTGCTTAGTTTCGTGTCACGAATTATCCAATTGACTTTACCCACAGGGTCAAATTAGATAATACAATTTCGTGCATGCTCGTGCGTGTTTATGCTTGTCCACGTGGAATACAACAACACACATACATAAGCATGTAACTAAACACAGGACTCAACACGATTTAACACTTGATTCAACACGACTAAACACGGTTAACCATTGAAGCAGCACGACCAAACTTGTCTCCACTCTACGCTACACAACTCAACATGTTTAGACACGACTAAATTTGTCCCAAAAGGACTCTGCAACAACTAAACATGACAATACGCGATACAACAAGACACAACATGACGTAACATGACGTAACATGACTCCTCTCCAAGTTGTGTGAAACTAATTAGGGAATTATGTTAGATATCAGTATAATTGTTGAATATTTTTTGGTAGAAACTGTTTATTTTAGTCTTACTATTGCCAAGAAAATTATAAAATAAAATTAATGGAAAATTACGCAAACTAAACAGTATAAATTTTTAGTATTTTACTTTATTTTTTTTAACTTTAATAAAAATTAAATTAATTAATTAAATAAATTATCAATCAAGCCATTCAATATGTGTAATATTGTTTTTTTTTTTTGTAAGAGCAGTATTTTTTTTTGAAACAGTGTGTTTTCGTTACACTACTAAAAAAATATAAGTAGTAAGTTAGGCACTAAAACTGTTTGGTATCGAAATAAGAAATTACGTAAAAATTTTTAAGATATTTGGTACTTTATCTTTGATCGTGTTCGATGAATTTTTTCTGCTTTCTGTCTCTTCATAATTTTGATTTAATTTAGTAATTTGTATTTGCTTTTGTTTTTTTTAGTAGATTATTTTAATAGAGGGATAACAAAACATGTCGAGTTGACCTCCAAGCTGGTCTGTCTGACTCTTTTAGACTTAAGTTCCATCCCACATCCTTTAGTCAGCTGGCAATAGCAATATCGTCCTGTGGTGCCCGCCTTCGTCTTCCCTTTCTCCTTCCCCTATTTATGCGCATTGTTTGGTTTTATATTTGAGCAATTTTTGTGACTCTCTTAATAGCTTTTTGTGAAAATTAATTTCTTAGCTATTAGAGACTCTTACTGGCTCTCGCTGTGCCACTTTCCTCACACCCCCTCCCCTTCCCCTACCCTACTCTCTGAGCGTCAATGTCTCTTTCCTCTTGCCTCTTCCCCCTTCTCTTGTTTCTCACCCTCCAGATTCTACAGTCTACGCCTGGGTGTGTGTATTTTGTAATTACTTTATGCCCGAAAATTGCCGTAGTAAAATATTTTGTTGGTTTTGCCCCCTAACTAGAAAGATAGAGAGGGAAGGAGTGAGAGAATTGTGGGGTGGGGGTGGGGGTAGTGGAGAAGTGGCAACGAGAAAGAAAGAGAGCTTGGGGTTGGGGTTGGTCGGCCTTTGAAGCTCGAGGTCATGCTGCCGAGGCCGGACGTTGCTCGTTGCTTGCTTTGCATTTATTATTGTTGCTGCTGCTGTTGTTGTTGTAGTTGCTGTTGTTGTTGTTGTTGTTGTTATTGTTGTTACTGCTTTTGTAGCTTCTTTAGCTGTGCGTTGTAATCAATGGCCACTAATCAAATCAAACGACTTGCGTTGCTGCATGCGCAATGTGCTGCTCGTTGACAGAGAGAGAGAGAGAGAGAGAGGCAGAGTGAGACGGAAGGAAACCGAAGGGAACAAGTCAGAAATTTTTGGGTATATTCTGGGCTAAAACGTAACGTAACCGTTGCCACTTTACCATGGACCGGAAACTCAAAGTGGCAACCAGAAAGAGTCCACTTTCCACTTTGATGGCAACACAACAAGCTGCAAAACTCACTCAAGTGAGCAGCTCGACAGTTCGGACAGAAGTCTCTCTTTCTCTCTCTCTCTCTCTCTCTCTCTCTCTCTCGCTCTCCCTCTCTCTCTCCTTCTCATATTACAGAGAGTGTTTGCTTATTTCGGGCAATGGAATTGTCTATTTATAGACCAACTACCAATATCAGGCCCACCACATGCTCAATTAATGCAATTATCCTAACTGCGGCTGAAATATCTCTTCAAATTAACAGTCAATTCGCTTTCATCTGAGCATGAGGTTTTTAGAAGAGAAAGAGACATAATAAAATAAACAAATGTAAGCGAAATAAATAATTTAAAATCGAAAAACAGCTGTATTTTAAACGAGTTATTTATTCGGTTTTTTATATCAAAAAACTCTTATCTTCTATCAGTGAAACTCGATCACTAGCTCATATAAAATTAACGAGCATTTGCTGTTATCCTTTTGTTGCTAACAATTGGTCAAAAATAACGGAAAGGGCTCGGTAAGCCAAGTTAGCCAGAATGTGGCCAGCATACTCTTGCTTTTGGATACTTTTGTGCCATTGACAAGCTGAACAGCCATTAAGTCAAGCCCACAAATAACAACACCACGTACAAAAAAGCGGCATTAACTTTTACAGCAACAATATTTCAAATAGTTTTACTTTTATGCTGAATAAACTTGAAAATTGCTACGCATACTCGTAATTGGCTGTTTTCCGAAAGCCTGCGGCCCGATTTCTCCCTTGGTTCTACCCACTCTGACAAATCTTCGTGAGTTGAAAGGTCGACGAGCGGGTTGAGGAGGGGGTAATGATAGAAGGGCCGTATCTGTATCCACAATTTGAGGCCGGGCCGACATGTGCACGCCGTTAGTTAGTTAGTTATAACTACATACAATTTTATGCAGACCATATTGTAAATGTTATAATTTTCACTAACAATTTTCACCAAGCGGCTGCTGCTGTGGGTTGGGTGTAAATTCATGACTATGACTTTGGCCAAGGCATTTTGGTGTGGATAAGAGGGCAGAGAACGATGTGTACACGTAGGTGTATGTATATATATATATATATATATATATATGTATGAATATGACGCGTCTATGACCATAGGGCAGTTGGCTTTCGGCCTGGGATTCAACTGGGTCTCCGGCTTTAGCATGATGATGATAATTTTTAGCAACTTTTTGCGTAGCTTACGGACTTCGAGCGGGTTACCGTGTATCCCCTAAACCACCGCTAGCCCTCCCACTCTCTCTCTCTCTCTCCCACTCCCAGCGACGCTCTGAGCTTCTCTCTCTCCCACTTTCTCGCTCTTCTTTTCGGCAGCTCGCTCTAGCACATGTGCACTTAAACGTGCTTGGGGTTTTAAAGTATTATTACATTATGGGTACAGCCAAAAGCATTTGCTGTATTCTCTTTTTTTATTTTATTCATATTTTAATACCCTGTAAAGGCGACTACACATAGCGTAACCCAAGGGTAAAACCCAAAAAAATATTGTTGACGGCTAGAATCATAGTACATGACTTCGGGCAGGTTTCAGCAACCTGTAAACCCAAGAATTGTTAAAAACTATTGTCAAATTGTATCCAAATAAAAAAATTAGTCTATTTTCTTGATCTTTTTACATATTACTTATTTTTGTAGTCCTAAAAAATAATTTTTTTAAATTTTAGTGTATAAATTTTAAGAAAAAGATTTTATAACTCTCTATTCACTGTTTCCAAATAAAGTTAGTTTTTACTTAAGTATGATATTTTAAAATATCTGTTTTTTTCTGTATTGTCAATTTTTTTTAATGTAAAGGGGGCTTTATAATTAGGGGTAGAGAACATTTATAAGGATCATTTTATAATTCGTTTTGGGAATCTCAACAACTTGATCTAAACACAGATGTGATTAGCAGTTTCCGTAGTATCTTATAGTCTCACCCATGAGGTTTTGCGTATTTTTACTTGTTTTCTCAGATATTTTTGCTGTCGCAATGTTGGCTTTTTATTTTTAAGTAATAAAATTTAATACATGGCTACATAGTCGCATCACACACAAACACACACACATGTTCGACACATACACACACACACAGAGAAACACATCTTTTTATATATAATATATATGTATACGCACATTTTACTCAATTATAAAAGTTTCCACATTAAAAGTTCATTGCTGGAACCGGCCAAGCGAGATCCGGCGCCGCATTCGGTCCAAGACTCTTTTGGGTACGGTCGGCATGTTGGGTTAGGTCGTGCCCGGCGGCTTTAACATCTACGTAGCTGCCCCCTCACTTCTTCCCGTCCGTCCGCATTTCCACGTTAGCTCCCTGCTTTTCTGCCGGCTATATGGGCGACAACATCAAAGCCATAGTCAAAAGCAAAACGTCTGGCCGTAAAAGTGCTTGTTGTTGTAGTTTTTTCCCCTTTTTTTTTTGTGGCCAACACAGGAAAAATTAAAAACGTTGTTGCAGTACGGCAAATTAGTCTATCAAGGGGGATTGCAAGGAGGTGGCGAGGTAATCCAATGGTAATGCCATGTTTTTCAAGTCAATGAAGGCAAATGAATGCCCGGATGTTATATTATGAGTCGGCTAACAGTGCCAAGTAAATGCTTATAACTGTTATACGGAGACTGGTATTCAAATGTTTATATTGGTCAAGATGAAGAACTGTTTTTTATCTTAGAAGAAAATCTATAGAAGAAAACTGTTATACAAATGGTTAAAACTCTCGAATACTTAAAACAAATCTGTTATACAAAGTGTTATACTGTTATACAAACTGTTATACTGTTATACAATGTGTTATACTGTTATACAAAGTGTTATACTGTTAAACTAATTTTAAATTCTCTTCTCTTTCTCACTCTGTCTTTATAGGCTACGGCGGCATTTCACCTCGCACACAATGGGGCCGAGTGGCGGCCCTTGTTTATGCTCTGTTCGGCATACCCATTGTTCTGCTCTATCTATCCGCCATGGGCGAGGCACTCTCGGCCGGAATGCGATGCCTGTTTCGACGTCAGCGTGTCAAGGGCAGCGTGGCCAGCGGCCCCGCAGCTGGAACCAGCGGTGGCCGCAAATCGGACAAGGTTAAGGGTCAACAACAGTATGGCCATCCGGCGGGTAAACTGCATCAATACGGCTTACCCCCCTCGGTCTATCAACAACAACAGCAACAGCAACAACAACAGCAGCAGCAGCAACAACAGCAACAGCAACAAGGCAGAAAATCAGTTGCAGATGCATCCCGAGGATCACCCAGTGTGCCCATCTCGATCTGTGTGTGCGTTCTCCTTTGCTATGTGACAAGCGGCGCCATTTTGTTTCACAAGTTGCAGAATTGGAGTGTGCTCGAATCCTTGTACTTTTGCTTCACCTCGTTGGGAACCATTGGATTTGGCGAATTGTCTCCGAGCGGCACTTTGACATTGTACACCGCCTCCGCTTATATATTGGTGGGCATGGCTGTGGTGGCCATGTGCTTTAGCCTAATCCAAACGGAAATTGTGATGTGGCTGCGTCGCTTTAGTGTCCAGGATCATGTGATGCCCAAGGCTGAGGAGCTGGCTCTAGTTTCCGTGGCTGTCACACCGAAACCCTCCTGACAACGACCCAGTGCCGAGCTAATGGGAGGCACTAATTCAGCCATCGGCTCGGCAGGCGTAGGCGCCGCACAACCAGTGGCCAATAGTCTCGGCCAGCATCAGACCATGTTCTTTGGCCCGGCCCACACACTCACACAGTACAGCTCATTGCCGCGTCGCAGTCACATGGCACATGGCGCCTCCTCCTCCACATCGGCATTTCAACGCAACACGCCCATACGTCGATCCACTGGGATACCGGAGCATCATATGGAGTACTTTGTGCCACGCAGCATCAGTGAGTTTAATCTGTCGGGTGTGGGTGACTTGGCATTGCCGCCACCACGTCGCTTCTCGCCCAACATGGGCATGGCCATGCCCATGGGCGTCGGTGTGAATATGGGCGTCAACATGAACATGGGCATGGGCATGGGCATGCCACATGGCCTACAATTGGGTCCGCCACAGACGCTACTGTGTGCCGCTGCCACGCCCGCAGCGCCGCCGCCCGCCCAACTGCAGATAGTCACATTAAAGCCACGCAGCGAGAAAATGGTCACCTTTGAGGATGAATCGAAATCCGGCGTATCGACGGCAGCGACAACGTGTCCACATGGCGTGCCCACTACGCCCCGTAAATCCAATGCCGGCGGCGGATCAACAGCAACGGGTGACATCTTTATGTGACCAGCCATCTGACCAACTGTGGAGCAACAGCAACAGCCGTCATCATCCGTCGATGAGGATGATTCCGAGTTAAATGCAGCGTTGCGATTGCGCGATAGCATTGATGATGCACTCTGTCCCAAGCAGGCACCTGGTGAGGTGATACGTGTCTAAAGAGCAGCTTGATTAGGCTGGCAAGGGGGGAAGGGGGGTGATGACACACACTGTAAGTATATGCACACAAACACACACACACACACACAGAGACGACACACACGAACACACACAGGCAGACTAAGTGAGCGAAAGCTTTGAGAATCAAGTGAAATTCACAGAAATTCGCTTTGCTAATTGGATGCCCAACATCAACAACAACAACAACAACAACAACATTACTATAGTGTTATTTAATTTATGTAAGCTAAGCAAATATTTCTGATTATGCGTGTAAATATTTAATAACAACAACTATTGCGGCGCGTGTTGTAAATAAGTTTAAATATGCATACATACCCATACATACATCTATGCCAATGTGTGAGAAAAAACAACAACAACAACAACGCCAAGCAAAAAAAAAAAACAAAAAACAAAAACAAAAACAAACAAAAAGAATTAAAAGTAAACTTAAATTTAATTGAAATTGAAATTTTAAATTCGAAATGTTAAATGCAAATTGCATAAATAATTTCAATGCTTTGGCTGTTAATGCCAACATAAAAAAAAAAAAAACAATTAAAAAACTAAACAAAAAATGCAAGCATACTGAAAAACAAAAAAAAACATGTGAAAAGAGAAATTAATAAATACAACAAAACGACTAACTATGAATAATAAATAAATAACTATGCGAAAATCCAAAAATTGCCAAAGTGCAAAGCAAACAAAATGCAAATTGTGCACAATTGCAGAATGCTAAAATGCCAAATGTTAAATGGAAAATGGTAAATGAAAAATGACAAATTGTACATATATGTTGTGTTGTGTTTTGCCAAAGGACAAAGTTTATTTAAGCGATTTGTTAGCTAGTTTGTTATTGTTTAATTTTTTTTTCACCCCCTCATTTTTCTCGTTGTAATATTTTATCAGTTGTTATTTAGTATGTGTGTATCTAACGCTTGACAAATGATGTTAAGCTACTCAATTTGTAGTTGCAGTACATTATTTCAATTGCTTATTTTAAATAGTATAACAGTTCTATTGCACTATAGCGAAACTGTTATATAAAATTTGAAATTCACTATTTGGATTTGTGCATTTGTAATTCTGAATAACAATTAATTTAAAATTCAACTACAAACTATTTGAATTAGCATTTTAATGT
This sequence comes from Drosophila falleni, assembly GCA_035045575.1. Lineage (NCBI taxonomy): Eukaryota > Metazoa > Arthropoda > Insecta > Diptera > Drosophilidae > Drosophila > Drosophila falleni. The sequence goes on along the minus strand of JAWNOV010000185.1, from coordinate 2,632,974 downwards.
GACCGCAACTGCTAACGAACACCTTCTGTTATACATTGCATTCAATTAATCAACAGACCAAATTGCAATTAATTACTAACTAAATCCATTAAATATGCCAAATAACCAAACCCAAAAAAAAAAAAACAAATAAAATGAAAAAAAAAAAAATCGAACAAACGAACGAAACCATCAATGACTGTCAGCTATAAATGTATATAACTTAGACCCTCGCCTCGACTTTTTGTAATTTGCATCCTTCACTTCTCCAACTTCTCCCTTTTCGTTTTTATAACAGATTTTTCATGTTTAATATCAGTTCGTTTTGTTCGTATTAATGCTCAACAGCAATTAGGCTTAAATGGTTTTTAAATGCATTTTGATTGTAGGTAATTGAGCGGCCGAAATATCATTTGTTATACACGTATTTGAATGCTGCTTCCAACTCCAACTCGTTATACAGATGCTCGCCACGTAATTTGATGCTGTCAACTGAGTGGGCCACTTGATTTTTCACTTTAATTGAAAATAAATTAATTTTTAGTATGCAAGTGTGTGTGTGTATAAGTGAGTAAGTGTGTGTGAGTATCTGTGTGAGCTAATTTTTTGCCATATTAAATTTTGTGGCGTTAACTGAAAATAATCGAATATTTCTTTCTATACAGAATGTAAAAAAGAAAAAAAAAGAATGGAATGTGGTTGAGAAAAAAAGACGCTTTAAATTTATGGGTTGTGGCACGAACGAAGAGCAAAACCGGAACACAAATAAACAAAAACAAAAGACACAACAAAGCAGGAAAAAAAAACTGAAACTGAAAACAAAACATAAAAAAGAAAAAAGAAAAACAAATACTAATAAATAGATACAACTAAATATATGCAATGTGTGGCATTTGTATTTGTATAACAATATTCCAATTGTGTCATACTCGTACTGTCAAGCTGTCATACCTACTTACATAGCTAATAACAAACAATGCAAAATGGCAGTAAACCAAATATTTAACATAAGTTCATGTAATTACAATTAAGTCCACTTCAGTAACAATCTCCACACACTTCACACACACACACACACACACATAGATACATTCAGCCAGCAAACATTTTCTATCGCTAAAGAGTAGCATTCTGATCGCTTTCTAATCTTCTGTTGGAAGAAAGAGAGCCACTTTCAATTTCTATTTCCCGAAAGACTCTCTTCGGCGATCCCGTAATTGTTTGCAGGACACTCACAGATACACTTTAATACAAATATCAACAAAAAGCAAACCAAATATATGAAGAAGCGATACCAAAGATATCTGCGGTAAAATACCCTTGCAGTCAGTGTATGTTATTAATTTGGCAGCTATATACTGATATATTCTGATTTTACTTGTATTAATTGAATAAGGTTCAGATAAATGTAAAGAAAATTTAGTTTTTCATAGAAAAATTTAATTTTTACCTGGCTAATATAGTAGTAAACCGATCCGATTGATACTGACACTATAAAATGCAACAACTGTAACAAGTTTAAACGATTTAGATTCAGTTCACAGACAGAGAAAAAACTCTCTAACAACACACTCTTTAAAAATATTTAAGGGTTTCTATATTCTAAATTGGGATATACATACCACATCGGCATCAACATCTAACTGCAAGGGTACAAAAAAAAAAGAGAAACCACTTAATAATAATGAAAATCAAACTTAGATAAAAAAAAGGAAAACAAATGTGTATTTTTTTTTTTTCAATTCCTAGTAAAGTAAGTTGAACTTTAGCATTTAGGTCAACAGCAACTAAATGATATAAAATATAGAGTATGTACTTTTAGTCAACTATACGAGTAAATGTTAATAATAAACTGCAGTTAAACACATCTATGTATAACATATGCAATACCAATTGGGGATATGTATATATATATATATATATATATATATATATATCTCTATACATAGGTTACAATATTCTCGTAATGTATGTATATTTTATGTGTATTCAAACATGAAACTAATTGAACGTGAAACAAAAACCCAAAATGGGAGAAATAAAACAAATACCGCAGTTCGCATTATATATATTAATAAAATAAATAAATAAAAATGAATATATATATATTTATATACATGTATATATATATATGTGTATACAACAAGAAAAATCAAATATATATATATATATATATATGTGTATATATGTATATGTATATATATATATACAAATAAATACATCATGGAATTTAGTCAAACATCAGAAACAAAAATTGTGTTTATTTTCAAATTGGTTGTCACACTTTTTGGTATGCCTTTGTGTTGTGGCTTTTTTGTCAACATTTGAAATTGTAAGGCGAATTAATTTTTCATACTTTTACTAGATTGTAACCATAAGTTGACACTCTCAAATTATTGAGTGGAATTACAGGTACTTGCTAGCAAGTTAGCAAGAAATATTTCCTCCAGAATAAAATAAATATTATATGTGAATTATGGTTTTATTGGATACAATCTGCTGATATATTACCTGCACTGATAATTTCCTTGTGTGTGCGCCTATATTCAAGGATTTGAATAATTCAATTGTCGCTTTAATGGACAGACACAGATAACATGAAGTAAAAAATCATTGCCATTAATCTGAAAGCATTAAAATTAACATTCTTTCTATATGTCGTTTGGTGTTGATATTTGGTTTGCTTGCGCAATTTTTTACGTTTTATTTTTATTTTAATAATATTTATCTTATCAGTTATATTGTGAATTATTTATACCAAACAATTTGCGTTTAATTTATTTAAAGTCGTTTTTCTCGCATTTTTATTACAATATATTTTGTACCCTGTACGCAATCAAAATGTTTAAAGAGGATAGAGTCGATTTGTGGGTTTGAATGTGACAGATAACGCATATGCAGCTTTATCAGGCATACAATCTGAATGATTATAAAAATTTCAACTATATTACATCTCAAAAAAAAAGTTTAATTCTGTTTTTAATATTATATTTATCAGTTTCTTATTAGAGTCAAGGGTATTTGCAAGTTGGTCATTTAAAATCTACTGCATTCATGATGGTTTCCCAAGCTCTGTGTCAATTTTATGACAATTTCAGCTGCACATTTTTTTGGTTTGATATGGTAGGTATGGTATGGTATGGTATGGTAGGTATTCAGGTATGGTATGGGGTGTGTGTGAGTGTGAGTGTGTGTGTTTATGGCATGTGTTTTTGCCGAAGCAATTTAATTTACTTCTGATAAATATGCTTCTCTTTCTCTGATGCAGTGCTTCTTTATGGAAAAGTGGAATAAAGCAATAAGATTTTGTAGCAAATGATGAAAAAACATTAACCATTACCTGTACTCTGACCTTGAGTGTTTTCAATAAATGTTCGCGCATTAAAATAAACATTACATTGGTTTGGTTAGATAACAGAGTCTAAGTTAAATTAAATTGTTTGTCAAATTAAATAATCATCTAAAAATGAAGAGAGAACGGAAAGATATTTCAAAATTTCAAAAAAATTTCACTGACATTTTATTAAAAATACCAAACTGTGGTAAAAAAAAAAGATTAGAATACGTGGAAGAATTTACATATATTGTAGGAGGCAGTTTGTTCTTTCTCCGATCATCTGAAAATGCAATTGGATGATTTATGATACTTCAAGATTTAACTTTTATTATAAGAAATTTATCATACGTGTATTTATTGTACTTCAATCGATTCGGTTGAGTTACCTCTTTAAATAAAAGACAGGCAAGTTGGAGTAAATTATATAGTGATCAACTTTATCAATTTAAAATTTAGTCAACACGATTTAAGGTTGTCAAAATCTTGTTTCACAATATTTTTAGCATATCGAGGTTCAACTTAATAAACATCTGTTTTTATTTTTTTTTTATTTTATTAATTCTCATGAAAAACACAGCTAGTATATCATAAAGTAATCAGGTTGTCATTAACTCTTTCTATATTTACCATATCAAGGTTCAACTGAGGTCGGCATTGCAAAAATTGACAAAAAACTTTTAAGACAGTTTTAAACATTTTTTTTTTTGCGTGTTTGGGTGAGAAAGGAAAGGAAAGGAAAGGCAAAGGAAAAAATTCATCGAAGCAATAAATTCGCTTAAATGCTCTTTGTTCGAGTCATTAAAATCGCATTTGGAACTCGGTTAACTGAGTGTTGGCCCATAATGATGATAATGTTGCCAGTTGCTCATAATGTTGACGATTTCTCAGCTGGCTGTGTGCCTCAGTCGAAGTTGGAGCCACGATGTTGACATTAGCGTTGAATGTTATTCGTTGTCAACACACTTGACATATAATTTGATTACGTATACGCATTTTATTAACTCATTTTTAGCGTGCGAGCGGATAACGACAACAACACTCTGTCCTTCTGTCATTCTGTCTTTTAGTCAGCCAACTTCGTCGTTGCCCGCAGATTGTATCCTTCCATCATCATCATCTTTATTCTTCACCAACACCCTTCACCCTTCATCATGGTGCTCATTACAGCACTTGATGTGTATATGATATACTCGTACTCTCTCTCGATGAGCAGGGACTGTTGAAGTTGAAGTCTCTCAGTCTCTCGACTGTCTCTCGACTGGGAAGCACTTCACATTAACGGTTACGTTCGATATCCTTAAAACAATCTAAGTCCCACCGTTTTCCCACTCCCTTTTCGGGTTTTTGATCCGTCTGTCCATCCTTGGCTCGGTTACAATAACAACAACAACAACAGCAACAAAAACAAAGACAAGGTCTACAGTTTGCTGGCAGCAACTAATTTCTTTTTACAACTGTGTGTAGCAGTTCTTAAGCTTTATAGGGAGATCTAACACACGCACACACACACACGCACACACACGTGGGTATAAGGGTGTGCACCATATAAGTGTGTGTGTGTGTGTGTGTTTACATTGCCGCACATCTGGCGTGCCTCATAGTCAAGCCAGGCAGAATCAAGTCAAGCCAATATTCCGAAGAGCGACAACACATACACTGAAAAAAAATCATTCCAAAAAATCATTACCTCTTGAAATTTTTTCGAAAACTTTGATCTCTCATAACTTTACTAAAAATAAATCGATTTTCAAGCGGAATGTCATTTTGAACATGATTTGACCTCTTAATTCATTCTGCATTTAAATTTTTATCAACTAGAAAATTTGATATTTTTCCGATTCTAAGCCATCTATCATCCAATTTTCCATACTTACCCCTTGACATTTTTTCAAAAACTTTGATCTCTCATAACTTTACTAAAAATAAATCGATTTTCAAGCGGAATGTCATTTTGAACATGATTTGACCTCTTAATTCATTTAAATTTTTATCATCTAGAAATTTTGATACTTTTTCGATTCTAAGCTATCTATCATCCAATTTGTTATATTATGGAATATTTATTTTCATTTCTTGTGAAAAATTCGAGATGACCGCAAGTGTAAAACCACATTGGATTAAATCTTCGAAATTTTTTTCCGTGTAAACAACCAGACATATATACAAGCTACAACAATAGCTGAGTGTTTAGCTATCCTCATACACACACACACACACACATACACACACGCACACTCAGACGCACACACACACACAGACAGACTGGCACAAAACTTATGCCTTGACGCAGGAGCCATTGAAAAGTCGTTAGCAAAACGTCAGACAACAACAAGAAACTGGAACCCCTTTTTGGGCTCTCTTTCCCTCTCCCTACCTCTCTCTTTCTCTCTGCGTTGGGGTTATGTGGGGTCGTCTCTGAATCTGGGTCTTAAACTTTGTTAAGGGGTTTTTTTTCGGGCTGTTGCTGCTGCTGCTGTTTTTCTTCGATTCTCTCCGGCAAAACAACAGCCTGGAATCTATAACGGTGGTCAAAACTATGCAAGCTGCTTAATAGCCTCAAAAGCAGTATGCCAAGATCTTGTTGCAGCTCTCGTTAAAACTTAGCCTTCATTATCTCTAAACAAGAGCAGTGAAAGTACGTAGCAAGCATATGTTTGAGTTATCGATTTAAACGATTTATAACTCTAAAATCTTGAGAAATACATTGATGGGATTCTTGCGGAAGATGTGCATTTTGTAAAATTGTGACTGTTTTTTGATAACAAATCGTTGACTTGTTGAATGTTTATTCATTTAATATTAATTATAATTAATGTCAGTCAATCGATCGTTTCTAGAAAGACTTTGTCGAACTTCTGACTCTAATCCTTGTAAGTTAAAGAAGATATTTATATAAAGATATGGTAGAATATCGATAATATTTCGATTCTTTGCAACTTTTGGTACTTCGACACAGAGTGAATAGATATTTATTTGGTCAACTTCCAAGTAGAGCTTATAATTCATAAACATTCTAGAAATAACTCTCTTTGTGCATTTTCGATAATTATCGATAATGTTTATATGAAGCAACTTCGATAAACTGCAAGCAAATGCAAATTTTTTGAACAGTTTTCAAAAAATAAAAAAATTATTTGGACCTATGCAGGCTCATTTGAATTGGAATCGAATTGAAGGCAAGTGGGTTGAGTGAGCTTAAATGCTGGCTTGATTCAATTCGAATGCTATTAAGTCAGGCTAATGTTTCCACTGCCACCCCACTTACCCCCCACTTCCCCTCTCCCTCCGTCCGCCTTATCCCCCTTTGGAAACTAAACAAATGGGTTTGTTACACACGCTAGAAATCTAAAGTGAAGCTAAAGCAAATGCAAAACCGAATTAAAAGTCCTGACCATAGATCCCCTTTCCCGCCCTATCACTTCTCGCCCTGGGAAGACCCTCGCCTTGATGTCCAAAATGTCGCTAGTACCGTTTCCGTTTCCGTATCCGTTCGCGGCCAAAGCAAAAGCAAAGTGCAGCCATTTTGCGTACGCCCATAAATCTATTAAGACAATTTGGCAGTGGAAAAAGGCGCAGAAAGTTTGCGACGACATTTACGGGGGCCCAAAACGTAGGGGAGTCGTAGTAGAATCGTTGTAGTCATTGCAAAACCGCACAGATTTTAAAACGCAGCAAAGGCAAATAGCGCAAAAATTGCTGAGCCAAGGCACAACACACACACACACACACACACACCCAATAAACACACACACACAGTTGTAGAGTGTGTGCGGCATTGAGAGGCTGGCAAACAAAAGTCAAGTTTTTTATCCTTGTTTTTTAAGTACTGTCAAGGGTATCGCTATCTATCTATATATGCATATGTATATACATATATATCTGTGTACTATAGTATACACCATATCTATGTAGGTGTGTGTGTGTGAGTGTGTGTGTGTGTGTGGGTGATTATATGACAAGGTGCAGTTTCCCTTCGACATCGACTGATGCTTTCCCTGGCAAAAAACACGCAGCATACGCTCCACTTCTCAGTTTCACTTCCCTTCTCTCTCTCTCTTCCTCTACTTGCTTTCTCTTTCTCTTTTTGCTGTGCTCCCTTTAACTTGGTATTTCTTTCTGATCCTTCTTCTTCTACTATATCTTGGCTGTTTGACTGTAATGTGGTGCCGAGACTCCCGCTTTTCACGTTAGTGTCAACTTGGCGCGTTGGCTTGTGCGCCTCCAAGATACTGTCACATTTTCGTTGCCCCCCCTCTCGTTCCCCTCACCCCCACCCCCTCCATCACCCCCTCTCCTTGCCACTGCCTCTTGCCATCGTCGTGTGCCGCATTCTGTAATAATCTATCAAAAATTGTACGCAAACAAAATGTGATTTGGCGCAGTCTCTAGGATATACATATATATATATATATTTACATTAGGGTGCATCGATTTTTCAAAAAAAAAAAAAAAAAAAATGATTTCCCGAATTCGTAATCTACGGTCAATTTTAGGTTGTTTTCACCAAGAAACCTTAGTTCTAAAATCAATTCCTAGTCCCTCATTTTAGAGTTGAAAAATTTTGTGCTTTAAGTCCTTGTAAAGAAATTATGTTATAAGGACAATTGGTCTTCGATTTTGAAAGTCTTGGTCCTAACAATAGTTTTGACAACAATCTTGTCATGATCAGACTAAAAATCCTAAAGATACTCTTATACTACAAGCTAAAAATTAAAAAATAAAAATATATACATTTTTCAACTCAAAAAGCGGGAACTAGGAATTTTTTTGAATGGTTTCTTAGTAAAAACATATTAGAGCTGACCGTATATTACGAATTGGAGCTACCATTTTTAAATTTTTTTGATTCAAACAAATCGATGCACCCTAATATACATACATATACTCGTATACTGGTATCTACAGACATACTTACATAAATATACCCAAGTGGTTTAAGAGATGCGTGGGCGGCATAAATTTTCCCTTGCTTTTCACATTTGACAATTGAATGGGAAATATTAACACCCGACATTTTTGCAAATCGCAACTAGTTTAGAAACTCAAGATATGTTAGAAGATGGCACAAGTATCTCTAGTTGAAGGTGATCGAATACAAGATACCCTAGAGATTCAAAAATTATAAAATTTTATGAAAAATGTTTTTTTATGTATATTTTATATAAATTTTTGGAATCATCCCAAATTTCAAATATATGTGAACTGCGTATCGAGTCGCATTCTAAATTGGAATCTCTAACTTAAAAACTTTTTCTTTCTTTATAGGGTCAGAATGCCGTCATGCTTTGATAAACTTTAAAAAAATTATTATACTCAATTTGGCATATTTCAATTTCACAGGGTATTAACACGAATCGGATGAGTAGGAATTGCAACAAGGATTATTCAGATATTAAACTCAAATGCGAGTTACAGTTACAGGTGAAACTGATACGTTTATCGTTATCAATTTTATTGCAGTGAGTGGCTTATGAACCTGTTCACCATAATAGGTAATTGAATTGATTTGAAATTGGTAAATGTTTACATTATTACAATAGCTCAAATGACAAATGAGTTTGTTGGGTTTATTGGCTTATTATATGTGATTTTTTAATGCCATGAATATATATTTGAATGGAATTAAAACTTATTATAGACTGTTAGACTTTAAACTGGGACACTGCAATTTTAATGAAGGATTTTCTTTTTCGATTTGTGAATTTCGGCTTCAATTTGCTTATATTATTCCATTGATATTTGTTTTCGATTTTCTTTGGGATTTTTTACGGCTTTTGGTTTTGTTTTTGGTTTTTGTTTATTTTATTCATTTCATGTTCAATATAAAAATCTGTCTTTGAATCACTTTTTAAATCGTTTTTGTTTTAAAGTTTGTCTTTTGCGCTGTTGTCTGCAGTTGCAGCTGTTCTTCTTCTCCCTCTCTCCCTCTTTCTCTCTCTCTCTTTCGCTCAATCACTCTATCTCTTTTCAGTTCGGTCTCTATCTCGCTGGCTCTCAACAGTCGCAATCTGTCGCTCAATCTCCCCAGAGCCAACTATGCAACATTACTTGTGTGCCACTTTTTACCAAAAGCGACAAAGTTGAAACTCAACCAGAACTTTGCACTCGCCTCACACACACACGACTTCCATACACACTCTCTCGCTCTCTCCTCAAAGATTGTTCTCTCTCTCCCTCTCTATCACACTCTTGTCTTTTGTTGCCTATCTTATCGGTTGCTTTATGTATCTGCTCATATTCAGTGCCACAACGTTTGAAGCCTGAAATTGTCCTTGGCTTGGCAATTTTGCTTACACACAACTCGAATTGAATCGACGCGACTTTGCTTTTACTTTTGGCGCTCAGCAGTCGAACAAACAAACACCCAACACACCAACAACAACAACAACCACATCAGCAACAACAACAACAACGTCAGCAGTTGTTGAAGAAATTGCAAACAACAACTCGATGAATTGCAACTGCTCCTAGCAACTGACATAGGCAAAAACAACTAAAACAACTAAACAGCATTTCATTCTAAACTTCACGATAAGATACCCTGTAAAGGGCAATTGGGTCAACTGACCTTCCCTAACTTCTATTCTATTGTTAAAGAACCGAGATGACAATTTAAAGAAAAATTTAAATTGATAAATATCTGAAATTTGCATAATTAAAGCATATTTAGAGGTTTCGGAATAGTGAAGCTCTTCTTATACACTGATATAAGAAAATGTTCTAAAATCACGATTTTTGTATCAAAACTACAATTTAAGATTTTTATTCTTGTATTTAGAACTTTTAAATTTTTAGATTTATATTCTTAGTATTAGTAACGTGATCTTAAAATGTTCTCATTTTAAGAACAAAATATTTCAGATGAATGATTTTAAAAGTTGGTCTTTTTGTACTCTGTGTAGAAACTCCAATTATTAAATTGATTTTTTGAATTAAATACTTAGTAAACTTTTGATTCGATTTTGGTATATTTGTATTTTTTTTTTTAAACTGGATTTTCGCTTTCACAAGTATTCTAATGAATTTATATATATATTATTTTAAAGAATTACTTTTTAGATATAGTTATATGAGTTGAGTTTTTTTTTAACCATTTTAACAGAATCCTTTGTAAGTTTTCACTATTTTTCCTGTATTAAATTCAATTTTTATTTTTTATTTATATTTAAAAAAATTTCCGCAGTATTTCGCATTGAAAAGTTTTATTAACTTTATGACAAGTACATTTGAAACTTCACCTGCTGTCCTACGGATTGTTTATTCACGAATACCCAATTGTTATTTATTTAATGGGTATGAGGAAACATGAGGAAATCGTAGCAAACAAATTCTTTTTGTTGAATTACTCAAACAAGACGTACGAATGATGAGACAAAAGGAAACTGCAATTTGTGGCTTGGCTGCAGAGACGTTCGTCGTTTCAAAGTTGACGGACAGTCTGGTAAACATTTACCATCACTTTGACTGGCACTCCCTTAACCCCCTTAAACCCCCTTAACCCCCCCTTAATCCCCCTTCACCACTGTGGAGCTGGTACTTCACATCGCGTTGCCAAATCCTATAGAAATTGCATTTGTGGCTGCAATTTGAATTGCAATTGCAGCAGCACCACAACTTTCCCAATGTGACCCATCTTCCTTGCAATCCTTACTTCCTTTTCTGCCCTTCGAAATGTCCACTATTTGCCATTTGGTATTCTTTCTCGAAAGTTTTCTCAACTCGCTTTTTTCATTGGCCTGGCATTTCGATTTATACCCATGGCTACCCGAGAACTGAACAGAACAGAACTCTTCTTCCCAAAAAGAAACAGTATAGAGAACCTAAAAAGATGGCCAAAACTACATAACGCAAGAGAACCAGAAGAGGTCCTAGTTTCTGGCTAGCCAGAAGCGAATTGCAGCTCGTTTATCAAAGCCAACGCTTTGAATTTCTGAAATGTCCTTTCCGGTGCCTCGGAATTGGAGGATTGCTAGATTGCTACAGCCAGCTTCAAAGATTGCCGTGAAGAAGGATGAATGCTAAGAAGGGGAGAGTGGAGAGTGGAGAGTGTAGAGGCTTCGGTTACAGTTTCAGTTTCAGGTTACAGGTTAAGGGATACGGGTTACGGGTTACGGGCTACGAGTGACAGGAAATGTATTTGCTGCAAATTACGTTGGCGTTGTCTCTGGCTTTTTCCGATCTACGCGAACAAGACAAATAGATTAGGCTAGTCCACTGACAACAACAACAACTGCAGTATATATCTGCCAAGTACTGAGCGAGGGGTGCGTGAGGAGTTTGGACAGCGACTGGACATTTAATGATGACGCCCCAGCTGCAATTAGTTGAGAGCAAGGGGCGAGAAATTGAAACTGTTGATGCGTTTGCGTTTGCAGTTTTCCCTCCTTTTTTTATATATACCCTGTACATAAGCTGTATTCCCAATTAGGCGGTTGGAAAGAGACAATCGTTTGTCAACAACTTATAAATTTTTTTATTTTAATGAAATACTGTTCATCTTGAATACAACTTCATCTGCTTTTATTTCAAATTTAAAAAAAAAAATGTAGCAACTCATTTTCAATGATAAGACCTAAATCTTGAAAAAAATATGTATATTTTAAATTATTATTTTCGTGTTCATAAAAATGTAACAAGATCGTATAATACACACAAAACTTATATAATAATCGAGTCGAGTATTACGCTTCTATATATATATATATATATATATATATATCATTTATAATGTTTACTTTAATTTATTTATTCTAATATGTGCTGCAGGGTATCTTTTAGTCAGTTACATTTACACTTACACTCTAGATATTTTGCGCTTCTTTTTTATTTTCGCTTGGCAAAACGTCAAACGCATGAAAAATGCTAGTAGAAAAATAATCATAAAAAGAACAGTAACAATAGCAACAGTTACAGCAAATCTAGCAGCAACAATAGCAGCTGCAACAACAACAACAACAACAACAACAACAAAAGCAACAACAATAGCAAAAATAAGAACAACAATGTCAGACACACGTTTTAAATAATAAAATTGGCGCGTGCAACGGCGCTTCGCAAAAATAAAAAATAAAGAAAAACAAACAGAGGCATACAATTAATGGCAATTTCTCTGTGTGTGTGTATTTTTAATGCCCTTGCTCAAAGGACCATCCCACTTTATCATAATGTTTGCATAACACCAGCTCCTTTGACCTTTGTACATGGGTTTCATAGTCCCATAAAATTATTTTTTTTTTTTATATTTTGCATTACTTTGCTGTTATTTTTTTAAGTTCTTAGGGACAAAAATTGAGTTTGAGAACTCTTAGAATTTTATAAATATTTTATTTTTTGACATGGTAAATTATATCACCTATTTATTTACTCAATCTATCTCATTCTCAATCTTTATCCCTTTCTTCCTTTCTATTATTATTTAACACACAAATATATACGAATGGATTATGTATTTTGATAAACTTTAGTCAAATGTTAGTGTACATCTAATTCGTTCTTCTACGAGTGTATTTGACATTTGATTTTATGTGTAAATATTTACCAGCTGACTGAGTGGCTAGCAACCTGATCTATGAGGCCAGTGTCATACTACAAGCACCCAAAGTGAAATAAAGAGAGACAGAGGGAGACAGAGATAGAGATATAACAGAGAGAGGGAGAGTGAGGGAAAGAGATAGAGAGTGAATTGGCAAAGAGCGCAGATGTCACCGCTGCCCATTTATGGATATTAATTTTTATGCAACACTCCCAATTGATGGTCATAATTGCTTGTTGCATGTGCCACGTGTGGCATGTTGGGTATGAGGCATAAAAGTGGCATACAACCCTTTAAGTGGGCCAAATGGAATATTAAAAGAATTTTCATATTTTTATATTAATGCAATAAAACAATTAAATGACTTCGGCTAGTAAGGCAATCAATTTAAATATAAATAAAATAAAAATATTGACAATTTATTGAAACGATTCTTAATGCAGTTACAAAGTGAAACGTGTGCCTAACGGCAGAACTGTTATACTTAATAGTAAGTAAGTAGAACAGTTCCAATGGATACGATGGACAATAAATTAATATGTTACATGGAAACATTGAATTAAAATATACTGAAAAGAGTTTCTCAAACTATTTCCAATACATTTAAGGATTCGACGAATTTAAAAGTCACACTTATCAAATATCTTTTTATTCTAAACGCTCTTAAATTTTCCACTTAAAACAAAAGGCACGATATTTCAGTGCTTATCTAAAATCACCTCATGTTATTGTTTCTTCAAGTTTATCAAATTAAAAACCCATTTTTGTTGAAATCTTTCATAAAGTTTGCAAAGTTTTTGTTTTTCAAGTAAATTCTGTAAATTTCAAATGTTGAAGTATATGTATATGAAATTTAGATGTTTGCCATTCGCAACTCATTAAGAATATTTTTGCGACCTGCTGCGAGAAAAAGAGAGAGAGAGAGAGAGAGAGAGAGTGTAGAGCACCTCAGACTAAAAGAAAACAAATAGAAACACAGACAGAGATACAGACAAATACAGATACAGATTCACATAGATATACACGTAGATTCGCATCGAGATTCAAGGCTCCGTCGAGATGGAAAAACAAGACAAATACAATTTATAAATAGTTTGGCCTGAGACGAAAGAAAATTGAAAAACCTGAAGCTTGTGCAAGCCAGAAAAGAAGAAGAAGTGCGGGGAAAATCAGGAGAAGCCTGGCAAAACATAAAACAACATAAAAAATATAGAGAAAAAAAAAGGAAAAGCAGAATACCAAAAAATAATAGTAGAGGATGAAAAAGAAACGTAGCAAAAAGCAAAAATAATAAAATAGAAAAACTTTTAGCGGCGCATTAAGTAAACCGAAAAACTGTGACTCTGCGGTTGTCCTTGATGCGGGGGTGGTTGGGGGGGATGGGGGTTGAGGAAGGATAGGGGAGGGGGTGTGCGGTGTGCGACGCAGGCAGTGTGAAAATGTGTTGCTAACTTAAATTTATGCGACACGCCGCCACCGTCGCATGCTCCCAACTTGACTCGAATACTCCCAAAAATATACCCTCGATCGAGGGGGGTAGAAAAAAAAAACCATGAAAATGGAAATGAAAAGGCGGAAAACTCGCATAAAATTCAAACGCAAGCGAAAAGTTTTTTGCAAAGCTCAAGCCAAAAGCAACTCGCAATCACAGCGAGGACCCCCACAGGACCCCCTCTCGAAAACTATAGACTCCCTTACAGCTGTTTCCTCCCTTTATTCGACCCTTCCACCTGCTTTACTCTGCTCCTGTTTATTTTGTCTGCCTCTTTGCCTGATTTTAAGTCAACGCTTCATTTCATGACATTCTTCAACTCATTGTCCTACACTTATTTACCTGCTTCTACTCTTCATCCCTTGCTCCCTTCTATTTTTCCTATGCACCCTTCTCCTACACCCTTTCTCCAAAACAAAAGTCATATCAAAATCCACAAACATACTCCTTCCTCATAGCTCCAATGGACTGGACAGCATTTCTGAAATGAATCTTTTCAATATGCCAAGAACAATGCACACCCTAATCACACACACACACACACACACTCGCACATACACACACACTCGCACACTCAGTGAAAAGCTGAGACAAATTGTGGCAAAGTCCGCACACAACAAATCAGCGACATTTTGATTTATTTATTTTGACACGATGCGAACCTTAAATATGTATACATATATACATATATTCACAGTTGACTGCAACTCACCCCCTTACCGAGGAGCTCATGTGGAACGTGGACACAAAAAGGGGCAAGTAAAAAGGGGGAGTGAGTAAATAAAACAGAATGATACACTCGCATGGAAAGTGGCTTAATTAACACATGAGCTCTGCTTCTGTCTGGGTCGAGTGGCAGGGATTAGTGTCGAGTTAATCAATCAAAAGCTTCTAAAAGAAGCGTAAATATTGAATTAGCTTCTTGGATTGAGGATGGCAACTTAAACTGTGGCCTTTTGACTTTAGATAAGATTAAAGGGTACCTACTTTATGACTTTTGTAAAACATATTCTCTTAATGTGAGAGTTGCTAGGACTAATATATAGGAAAAATAAACGAAAATTGGCATTCGGCAAGGGGCAAAAAGTAATTTATATGTACAAAGGTGTTCACCCTTTTCTGCACACAGTGACCCGACTTGATCGCGATATGATCGCGATTTGATCGCGATTTGAGCGCGACTTGATCGCGACTTGATCGCGACTTGATCGCGATTTGAGCGCGACTTGATCGCGATTTGAGCGCGACTTGATCGCGATTTGAGCGCGACTTGATCGCGACTTGACCCCGACTTGACCCCGACTTGATCGCGATTTGAGCGCGACTTGATCGCCGATTTGACCGCGACTTGATCGCGACTTGATCGCGATTTGAGCGCGACTTGATCGCGATTTGACCGCCGACTTGACTCGCGACTTGATCGCGATTTGAGCGCGACTTGATCGCGATTTGACCTCGACTTGATCGCGATTTGAGCGCGACTTGATCGCGATTTGAGCGCGACTTGATCGCGATTTGAGCGCGACTTGACCTCGACTTGACCCCGACTTGACCTCGACTTGACCCGCGACTTGATCGCGACTCGACTTGACCTCCCGACTTGACCTCGACTTGACCCCGACTTGACCTCGACTTGACCCCGACTTGACCTCGACTTGACCCCGATGACCTTGACTTGACCCCGACTTGACCTCGACTTGACCCCGACTTGACCTCGACTTGACCCCGATTGACCTTGACTTGACCCCGACTTGACCTCGACTTGACCCCGATGACCTCGACTTGACCCCGATGACCTCGACTTGACCCCGATGACCTCGACTTGACCCCGATGACCTCGACTTGACCCCGATGACCTTGACTTGACCCCGATGACCTCGACTTGACCCCGATGACCTCGACTTGACCCCGATGACCTCGACTTGACCCCGATGACCTCGACTTGACCCCGATGACCTTGACTTGACCCCGATGACCTCGACTTGACCGCGATGACCTCGACTTGACCCCGATGACCTCGACTTGACCCCGATGACCTCGACTTGACCCCGATGACCTCGACTTGACCCCGATGACCTTGACTTGACCCCGATGACCTCGACTTGACCCCGATGACCTCGACTTGACCCCGATGACCCCGACTTGACCCCGATGACCTCGACTTGACCCCGATGACCGACTTGACCCCGATGACCTGACTTGACCCCGATGACCTCGACTTGACCCCGACTTGACCCCTTGACCCCGACTTGACCCCGATGACCTCGACTTGACCCCGATGACCTTGACTTGACCCCGATGACCTTGACTTGACCCCGATTGACCGCGACTTGACCCCGACTTGATCGCGACTTGACCGCGACTTGACCCCGACTTGACCCCGACTTGACCCCGACTTGACCGCGACTTGATCGCGACTTGATCGCGATTTGAGCGCGACTTGATCGCGACTTGATCGCGATTTGAGCGCGACTTGATCGCGATTTGAGCGCGACTTGATCGCGACTTGATCGCGATTTGAGCGCGACTTGATCGCGATTTGAGCGCGACTTGATCGCGATTTGAGCGCGACTTGATCGCGATTGAGCGCGACTTGATCGCGATTTGACCGCGACTTGACCGCGACTTGACCGCGACTTGACCGCGATTGACCTCGACTTGACCCCGACTTGACCTCGACTTGACCCCGACTTGACCCCGACTTGACCCCGACTTGACCCCGACTTGACCTCGACTTGACCTCGACTTGACCCCGACTTGACCCCGACTTGACCCCGACTTGACCTAGCTGATTAAAGGGTACTTGACCTCATGACTTTTGTAAAACATGATTCTCTTAATGTGCGAGTTGACTAGCGACTATATATAGGAAAAATAAACGAAAATTGGCATTCGGCAAGGGGCAAAAAGTAATTTATATGTACAAAGGTGACTTGATCGCGACTTGATCGCGACTTGATCGCGATTTGAGCGCGACTTGATCGCGATTTGAGCGCGACTTGATCGCGATTTGAGCGCGACTTGATCGCGATTTGAGCGCGACTTGATCGCGACTTGCCCTCGACTTGAACCCGACTTGACCTCGACTTGACCCCGACTTGACCCCGACTTGACCCCGACTTGACCTCGACTTGACCCCGCTTGACCTCGACTTGACCCCGACTTGACCCCGACTTGACCTCGACTTGACCTCGACTTGACCCCGCTTGACCCCGACTTGACCCCGACTTGACCTAGATAAGATTAAAGGGTACCTACTTTATGACTTTTGTAAAACATATTCTCTTAATGTGAGAGTTGCTAGGACTATATATAGGAAAAATAAACGAAAATTGGCATTCGGCAAGGGGCAAAAAGTAATTTATATGTACAAAGGTGTTCACCCTTTTCTGCACACAGTGACCCGACTTGATCGCGATATGATCGCGATTTGAGAGCGACTTGATCGCGACTTGATCGCGACTTGATCGCGATTTGAGCGCGACTTGATCGCGATTTGAGCGCGACTTGATCGCGATTTGATCGCGATTTGAGCGCGACTTGATCGCGATTTGAGCGCGACTTGATCGCGACTTGCCCTCGACTTGAACCCGACTTGATCTCGACTTGATCGCGATTGATCGCGATTGACCGCGATTGACCGCGACTTGACCGCGCTTGACCGCGACTTGACCGCGATTGACCTGACGATTTGAGCGCGACTTGATCGCGATTTGAGCGCGACTTGATCGCGATTTGAGCGCGACTTGATCGCGACTTGACCTCGACTTGAACCCGACTTGACCTCGACTTGACCCCGACTTGACCCCGCTTGACCCCGACTTGACCCCGACTTGACCTCGACTTGACCCCGTTGACCTCGACTTGACCCCGACTGACCTCGACTTGACCTCGACTTGACCCCGCTTGACCCCGACTTGACCCCGACTTGATCGCGATTTGAGCGCGACTTGATCGCGACTTGATCGCGACTTGATCGCGACTTGATCGCGATTTGAGCGCGACTTGATCGCGATTTGAGCGCGACTTGATCGCGACTTGATCGCGATTTGAGCGCGACTTGATCGCGATTTGAGCGCGACTTGATCGCGACTTGATCGCGATTTGAGCGCGACTTGATCGCGACTTGATCGCGACTTGACCCCGACTTGACCTCGACTTGACCCCGACTTGACCTCGACTTGACCCCGACTTGACCTCGACTTGACCCCGACTTGACCTCGACTTGACCCCGACTTGACCCCGACTTGACCTCGACTTGACCTCGACTTGACCCCGCTTGACCCCGACTTGACCCCGACTTGACCTAGATAAGATTAAAGGGTACCTACTTTATGACTTTTGTAAAACATATTCTCTTAATGTGAGAGTTGCTAGGACTATATATAGGAAAAATAAACGAAAATTGGCATTCGGCAAGGGGCAAAAAGTAATTTATATGTACAAAGGTGTTCACCCTTTTCTGCACACAGTGACCCGACTTGATCGCGATATGATCGCGATTTGAGCGCGACTTGATCGCGACTTGATCGCGCCGATTTGACCTCGACTTGACCCCGACTTGACCCCGCTTGACCTCGACTTGACCCCGCTTGACCCCAACTTGACCCCGACTTGACCTCGACTACCCTACCCACTTACCCCTACCCGCTGACCCTACCATACCACCCACCACCAACCATACCATGACCCGACTTGATCGCGACTTGATCGCGATTTGAGCGCGACTTGATCGCGACTTGATCGCGATTTGAGCGCGACTTGATCGCGATTTGAGCGCGACTTGATCGCGATTTGAGCGCGACTTGATCGCGACTTGATCGCGATTTGAGCGCGACTTGATCGCGATTTGAGCGCGACTTGATCGCGATTTGATCGCGATTTGAGCGCGACTTGATCGCGATTTGAGCGCGACTTGATCGCGATTTGAGCGCGACTTGATCGCGACTTGATCGCGATTTGAGCGCGACTTGATCGCGATTTGAGCGCGACTTGATCGCGACTTGATCGCGATTTGAGCGCGACTTGATCGCGATTTGAGCGCGACTTGATCGCGATTTGAGCGCGACTTGATCGCGATTTGAGCGCGACTTGATCGCGATTGATCGCGACTTGATCGCGACTTGACCGCGACTTGACCCCGACTTGACCGCGACTTGACCCCGACTTGACCCCGACTTGATCGCGACTTGACCGCGACTTGATCGCGATTTGACCGCGACTTGACCCCGATTTGACCTCGACTTGACCTCGACTTGACCCCGACTTGACCCCGACTTGACCCCGACTTGACCCCGACTTGATCCGACTTGAGCGCGACTTGATCGCGACTTGATCGCGACTTGATCGCGACTTGATCGCGATTTGAGCGCGACTTGATCGCGATTTGAGCGCGACTTGATCGCGATTTGAGCGCGACTTGATCGCGATTTGAGCGCGACTTGATCGCGACTTGATCGCGATTTGAGCGCGACTTGATCGCGATTTGAGCGCGACTTGATCGCGACTTGATCGCGACTTGATCGCGACTTGATCGCGATTTGACCTCGACTTGACCCCGACTTGACCCCGACTTGACCCCGACTTGACCCCGACTTGACCCCGACTTGACCTCGACTTGACCCCGCTTGACCTCGACTTGACCCCGACTTGACCCCGACTTGACCTCGACTTGACCTCGACTTGACCCCGCTTGACCCCGACTTGACCCCGACTTGACCTAGATAAGATTAAAGGGTACCTACTTTATGACTTTTGTAAAACATATTCTCTTAATGTGAGAGTTGCTAGGACTATATATAGGAAAAATAAACGAAAATTGGCATTCGGCAAGGGGCAAAAAGTAATTTATATGTACAAAGGTGTTCACCCTTTTCTCACACATGACCCGACTTGATCGCGATATGATCGCGATTTGAGAGCGACTTGATCGCGATTTGAGCGCGACTTGATCGCGACTTGATCGCAATTTGAGCGCGACTTGATCGCGATTTGAGCGCGACTTGATCGCGACTTGATCGCGACTTGATCGCGACTTGATCGCGATTTGAGCGCGACTTGATCGCGATTTGAGCGCGACTTGATCGCGATTTGAGCGCGACTTGATCGCGATTGATCGCGATTTGAGCGCGACTTGATCGCGATTTGAGCGCGACTTGATCGCGATTTGAGCGCGACTTGATCGCGACTTGATCGCGATTTGAGCGCGACTTGATCGCGATTTGAGCGCGACTTGATCGCGATTGAGCGCACTTGACGCGACTTGACCTACCGATGACCTACCTTACCGCTCACACTACCCCGTCGCTGAGCCATTGTCGCAGAGCGCGATATCGCGATTGAAAGCACTTGATCGCGACTTGATCGCGACTTGATCGCGATTTGAGCGCGACTTGATCGCGATTTGAGCGCGACTTGATCGCGACTTGATCGCGATTTGAGCGCGACTTGATCGCGACTTGCCCTCGACTTGAACCCGACTTGACCTCGACTTGACCCCGACTTGACCCCGACTTGACCCCGACTTGACCTCGACTTGACCCCGCTTGACCTCGACTTGACCCCGACTTGACCCCGACTTGACCTCGACTTGACCTCGACTTGACCCCGCTTGACCCCGACTTGACCCCGACTTGACCTAGATAAGATTAAAGGGTACCTACTTTATGACTTTTGTAAAACATATTCTCTTAATGTGAGAGTTGCTAGGACTATATATAGGAAAAATAAACGAAAATTGGCATTCGGCAAGGGGCAAAAAGTAATTTATATGTACAAAGGTGTTCACCCTTTTCTGCACACAGTGACCCGACTTGATCGCGATATGATCGCGATTTGAGAGCGACTTGATCGCGACTTGATCGCGACTTGATCGCGACTTGATCGCGATTTGAGCGCGACTTGATCGCGATTTGAGCGCGACTTGATCGCGATTTGAGCGCGACTTGATCGCGATTTGAGCGCGACTTGATCGCGATTTGAGCGCGACTTGATCGCGACTTGATCGCGATTTGAGCGCGACTTGATCGCGATTTGAGCGCGACTTGATCGCGATTTGATCGCGATTTGAGCGCGACTTGATCGCGATTTGAGCGCGACTTGATCGCGATTTGAGCGCGACTTGATCGCGACTTGATCGCGATTTGAGCGCGACTTGATCGCGATTTGAGCGCGACTTGATCGCGACTTGATCGCGATTTGAGCGCGACTTGATCGCGATTTGAGCGCGACTTGATCGCGATTTGAGCGCGACTTGATCGCGATTTGAGCGCGACTTGATCGCGATTTGAGCGCGACTTGATCGCGACTTGCCCTCGACTTGAACCCGACTTGACCTCGACTTGACCCCGACTTGACCCCGCTTGACCCCGACTTGACCCCGACTTGACCTCGACTTGACCCCGCTTGACCTCGACTTGACCCCGACTTGACCTCGACTTGACCTCGACTTGACCCCGCTTGACCCCGACTTGACCCCGACTTGACCTAGATAAGATTAAAGGGTACCTACTTTATGACTTGAGAGCGACTTGATCGCGACTTGATCGCGACTTGATCGCGACTTGATCGCGATTTGAGCGCGACTTGATCGCGATTTGAGCGCGACTTGATCGCGATTTGAGCGCGACTTGATCGCGACTTGATCGCGATTTGAGCGCGACTTGATCGCGATTTGAGCGCGACTTGATCGCGACTTGATCGCGACTTGATCGCGACTTGATCGCGACTTGATCGCGATTTGACCTCGACTTGACCCCGACTTGACCCCGCTTGACCCCGACTTGACCCCGACTTGACCCCGACTTGACCTCGACTTGACCCCGCTTGACCTCGACTTGACCCCGACTTGACCCCGACTTGACCTCGACTTGACCTCGACTTGACCCCGCTTGACCCCGACTTGACCCCGACTTGACCTAGATAAGATTAAAGGGTACCTACTTTATGACTTTTGTAAAACATATTCTCTTAATGTGAGAGTTGCTAGGACTATATATAGGAAAAATAAACGAAAATTGGCATTCGGCAAGGGGCAAAAAGTAATTTATATGTACAAAGGTGACTTGATCGCGACTTGATCGCGACTTGATCGCGATTTGAGCGCGACTTGATCGCGATTTGAGCGCGACTTGATCGCGACTTGATCGCGATTTGAGCGCGACTTGATCGCGACTTGCCCTCGACTTGAACCCGACTTGACCTCGACTTGACCCCGACTTGACCCCGACTTGACCCCGACTTGACCTCGACTTGACCCCGCTTGACCTCGACTTGACCCCGACTTGACCCCGACTTGACCTCGACTTGACCTCGACTTGACCCCGCTTGACCCCGACTTGACCCCGACTTGACCTAGATAAGATTAAAGGGTACCTACTTTATGACTTTTGTAAAACATATTCTCTTAATGTGAGAGTTGCTAGGACTATATATAGGAAAAATAAACGAAAATTGGCATTCGGCAAGGGGCAAAAAGTAATTTATATGTACAAAGGTGTTCACCCTTTTCTGCACACAGTGACCCGACTTGATCGCGATATGATCGCGATTTGAGAGCGACTTGATCGCGACTTGATCGCGACTTGATCGCGACTTGATCGCGATTTGAGCGCGACTTGATCGCGATTTGAGCGCGACTTGATCGCGATTTGAGCGCGACTTGATCGCGATTTGAGCGCGACTTGATCGCGATTTGATCGCGATTTGAGCGCGACTTGATCGCGATTTGAGCGCGACTTGATCGCGATTTGAGCGCGACTTGATCGCGACTTGATCGCGATTTGAGCGCGACTTGATCGCGATTTGAGCGCGACTTGATCGCGATTTGAGCGCGACTTGATCGCGACTTGATCGCGATTTGAGCGCGACTTGATCGCGATTTGAGCGCGACTTGATCGCGACTTGATCGCGACTTGATCGCGACTTGATCGCGACTTGATCGCGATTTGAGCGCGACTTGATCGCGATTTGAGCGCGACTTGATCGCGATTTGAGCGCGACTTGATCGCGACTTGATCGCGATTTGAGCGCGACTTGATCGCGACTTGCCCTCGACTTGAACCCGACTTGACCTCGACTTGACCCCGACTTGACCCCGCTTGACCCCGACTTGACCCCGACTTGACCTCGACTTGACCCCGCTTGACCTCGACTTGACCCCGACTTGACCTCGACTTGACCTCGACTTGACCCCGCTTGACCCCGACTTGACCCCGACTTGACCTAGATAAGATTAAAGGGTACCTACTTTATGACTTTTGTAAAACATATTCTCTTAATGTGAGAGTTGCTAGGACTATATATAGGAAAAATAAACGAAAATTGGCATTCGGCAAGGGGCAAAAATAATTTATATTACAAAGGTGTTCACCCTTTTCTGCACACAGTGACCCGACTTGATCGCGATATGATCGCGATTTGAGAGCGACTTGATCGCGACTTGATCGCGACTTGATCGCGATTTGAGCGCGACTTGATCGCGATTTGAGCGCGACTTGATCGCGACTTGATCGCGATTTGAGCGCGACTTGATCGCGATTTGAGCGCGACTTGATCGCGATTTGAGCGCGACTTGATCGCGACTTGATCGCGATTTGAGCGCGACTTGATCGCGATTTGAGCGCGACTTGATCGCGACTTGATCGCGACTTGATCGCGACTTGATCGCGACTTGAGCGCGACTTGATCGCGATTTGACCGCGACTTGACCGCGACTTGACCCCGACTTGACCCCGACTTGACCTCGACTTGACCCCGACTTGACCTCGACTTGACCCCGACTTGACCTCGACTTGACCCCGACTTGACCCCGACTTGACCTCGACTTGACCTCGACTTGACCTCGACTTGACCCCGACTTGACCCCGACTTGACCGCGACTTGACCGCGACTTGATCGCGACTTGATCGCGACTTGATCGCGATTTGAGCGCGACTTGATCGCGATTTGAGCGCGACTTGATCGCGACTTGATCGCGATTTGAGCGCGACTTGATCGCGATTTGAGCGCGACTTGATCGCGACTTGACCTCGACTTGACCCCGACTTGACCCCGACTTGACCCCGACTTGACCTCGACTTGACCTCGACTTGACCTCGACTTGACCCCGACTTGACCCCGACTTGACCTCGACTTGACCTCGACTTGACCTCGACTTGACCCCGACTTGACCTCGACTTGACCTCGACTTGACCCCGCTTGACCCCGACTTGACCCCGACTTGACCTCGACTTGATCGCGATTTGAGCGCGACTTGATCGCGACTTGATCGCGACTTGATCGCGACTTGATCGCGACTTGAGCGCGACTTGATCGCGATTTGAGCGCGACTTGATCGCGATTTGAGCGCGACTTGATCGCGATTTGAGCGCGACTTGATCGCGACTTGATCGCGATTTGAGCGCGACTTGATCGCGATTTGAGCGCGACTTGATCGCGACTTGATCGCGACTTGATCGCGACTTGATCGCGACTTGATCGCGACTTGACCCCGACTTGACCTCGACTTGACCCCGACTTGACCCCGACTTGACCTCGACTTGACCCCGACTTGACCTCGACTTGACCCCGACTTGACCCCGACTTGACCTCGACTTGACCCCGCTTGACCCCGACTTGACCGCGACTTGACCGCGACTTGACCGCGACTTGATCGCGACTTGAGCGCGACTTGATCGCGATTTGAGCGCGACTTGATCGCGACTTGCCCTCGACTTGAACCCGACTTGACCTCGACTTGACCCCGACTTGACCCCGACTTGACCTCGACTTGACCCCGACTTGACCTCGACTTGACCCCGACTTGACCTCGACTTGACCCCGACTTGACCTCGACTTGACCCCGACTTGACCCCGACTTGACCCCGACTTGACCCCGACTTGACCTCGACTTGAACGCGACTTGACCGCGACTTGAGCGCGACTTGATCGCGACTTGATCGCGACTTGATCGCGACTTGATCGCGATTTGAGCGCGACTTGATCGCGATTTGAGCGCGACTTGATCGCGATTTGAGCGCGACTTGATCGCGACTTGATCGCGACTTGAGCGCGACTTGATCGCGATTTGAGCGCGACTTGATCGCGACTTGAGCGCGACTTGATCGCGACTTGATCGCGACTTGATCGCGACTTGACCGCGACTTGACCGCGACTTGACCTCGACTTGACCCCGACTTGACCCCGACTTGACCTCGACTTGACCCCGACTTGACCTCGACTTGACCCCGACTTGACCTCGACTTGACCTCGACTTGACCTCGACTTGACCCCGACTTGACCTCGACTTGACCCCGACTTGACCCCGACTTGACCCCGACTTGACCCCGACTTGACCTCGACTTGACCCCGACTTGACCCCGACTTGACCCCGACTTGACCCCGATTTGACCCCGACTTGACCTCGACTTGACCCCGACTTGACCTCGACTTGACCCCGACTTGACCCCGACTTGACCCCGACTTGACCTCGACTTGACCCCGACTTGACCCCGACTTGACCTCGACTTGACCCCGACTTGACCTCGACTTGAACCCGACTTGACCTCGACTTGACCTCGACTTGACCTCGACTTGACCCCGACTTGACCTCGACTTGACCCCGACTTGACCCCGACTTGACCCCGCTTGGTCGCGATTTGATCGCGACTTGATCGCGATTTGATCGCGACTTGATCGCGATTGACCCCGACTTGATCGCGATTTGATCGCGACTTGATCGCGATTTGATCGCGACTTGACTCGGCACTGCGCAAAAAGTAATTTTTATGTACAAAAAAGCTCACCCTATTTGCGCACAGTGCACAATGCCAATCTTTATTTTTTAATATTTTATATTTATATTTAAAATTTTGATATGAAACTCAATTTTGTTCGTCACAAAATTGGATTTCTGAAGTTTTGGGGCTGGAAATTGCTTTCGTCACTAGACTTTTACCTCGTGTAGAGGTTTATTTTGTGGGATATGGACTTTAAAATAAAAGAAATAACTAAATCAATTTGAAAAGTTATTCATTTTAATTGCAGTGAAAGCGAAACCTATTCCTGACTTGTTCGATGGCAAAGAAGAAAAAGGTCAACATTGTTTTTTCTCTGTCTGCTTTTCTTTTACTTTCTCATAAACTATCTTATTTTATGCACTTAGAGATAACAAGCGTAGATCTGATATTACATTGTTGTCAGACACCTGAGCTCTGTCCCAACGGCTCCTCCTCCTCCTTCTGCTCCTCGTCTTATGCAACTCTCAGTTTTCAATTCTCAGTTCTCAGCTCTCAGCTCTTAGCTCTCAGCTACAAGCACTGAAATATATATGCTGCAATTTTAGTCCCTGAACTGCAACAACTATGGAACTAATCTATTTATTTACTATTTTTAGTACCAGCTGCAGTTGCAGAGAGGATGGCAGAGAGGAAAATTCTCTGGGGTATTGTGGAGAGAGACAGAGAGAGAGAGAG
Organism: Drosophila falleni; assembly: GCA_035045575.1. Classification (NCBI taxonomy): domain Eukaryota; kingdom Metazoa; phylum Arthropoda; class Insecta; order Diptera; family Drosophilidae; genus Drosophila; species Drosophila falleni. The sequence goes on along the minus strand of JAWNOV010000185.1, from coordinate 2,606,182 downwards.
AGAAAGAGAGAGGATGGAGGGATTCACTCATTTGGTTTTCCGTTTGAATTTCCTTTGCACTCAATGAAATTTCAACTTGATTTCCGTCTAGCGTTTGTTACTTTTATTTTCAGCTTAGGCGACAAACCGTCCCACACACACACACACACACACACACACGCACACGCGCACACACACATATATACAGAGAAGCGATGACAGCTGTTGGCACATGTGTGTGTGTGCGGGTGTGTGTGAGTGTGTGTGTGTGTGTTTATTTAGCTTAATAGTTACCAGCTAGCAGTAACCTTGTGGGCGTGGGCGTTGAACTGTGGGTGTCTAGCCTTTTCCAGCGTGACACCAGAAAATGTATATATAAAAAAAAGTAAAAACACACGCACATACACCCTCATATACATACATATACATACACATATACATATACACATACAGATGAAACATATAGCCAATTTTGCGAATCCGCTTAAGTGCGACATTGATTTCCGTCACTGATTCTTGACTCTGGGCCAGCAAAGAGAGAGAGATGGAGACAGAGGCACTAAGAGAACGAGTGAAAGAGAGAGAGAGAGAGAGAGAGACAGAGAGTGTGGCTACTGAATCACTCAACCACTGAACCTGAGCCACAGTCCCCTCTGGTTTGAGGCGTGTGAAACTGAAGTACAATCTATATTGAAATAGCAGCTAAAAGCCACACACACACACACACACACACACACATACACACACACACTCACATATACAGGTGTGGACATACAAATAGAAGAAAATATACAAAATAAATAAATTTCTATTAAGTTTCATCATAATTTGTGTTCCTTATTATACGACTGGCTTAACAAAATATAATAAAATTAATATTAATTCCTTATAATTCATATTAAGTATACGACTGGCTTAACGGAACATAATATTATGTTTTTCAAATTATATATTTCGATTCCAAATGCCTAATATTTAGCAACGAGCAAGTTAGTTAGGAGTAATTTAATTATTCAGATAACAACAATGTATAATTTTAAAATAAGATGTTGATACCTTTAATCATAAAGAAGAGTAATTAATGTTTTAAGCAAGATAAAATTTGTTTGTTTTTTAGTTTTGTCAAAAGAATTTGATATATATTTATTATTTATATATTTATTATTTATTTATTTATTTATTTAGATATATTTACTATTTTATGCATATTTATATCATATTTGCGAAAAATACTAATAATAAATGAAAAAAAATAATGTATATTTTTTTTAATCGTGTGTGTGTGTGCAATTTTTATGGCCATGACTGTAGATTTAATATTAGCTACGCACAGAGGCGAGTGGACCAAGTGAAGCTTTAGGTGTGCCGCCAGCAACTATCCCATGTCCCATATCCCATGTCCCATATCCCGTATCCTTTGCATTCACATCCGGTTTCTCACGTTGCCATCTTATTATTGTTGTTGTTGTTGTTGTTGTTGTTGTTGTTGTTGTTGTTGTTGCTGTTGCTGTTGCTGTTGTTGTCACTCTCTCCGACTGCCTGGCGCCTGAGGCACTTGAAAATCTACGAGTTTGTATGGCTACTACTACACACACACATACACACACACACACACACACACAAATTCCCATACATAAATATCTATCAAATATTGCTGCCAAGCAATTTTTACATACCTCACAATTTCTGTTCGTCTTTCAAGTACAATGTGTGCGTGTGCGTGTGTGTGTTTGTGTGTGTTGTAGGTGTTCGTGTTAGATTAGATTCAACTAGGTCAACACAGTACAACAAAACTAAGGTTACTCCGGGGGGGGTTGTGGGGAGGGGGGCGACAACAGAGCAACAAACGACATGTCATTAATAACTTAGCAATCGTATTGGGGCCAGCTGCTTATGGCCATATTTTGAGCCTGAGTGTACTCTGGCCAAGAAGCCTGCTAGCCAGATTGGCCAACTTGGTCAGAATGCCTGGCCCTCTCAGCTTAGTGTGACTTACAACTCAACTGTAACTGACACCTGATTGAATGACTGTAGAAAATACAAGAATTCAAGTGTGCGAGAGAACTAGGGAAATTGACAAAGAGACAGACAGGGACGCAAAAAAGGAAGTGGAAAAGAGATGCAAAGATAAAGAGACAAGGTTAGACTCTATCAAATCAGACTTTAGCGAAACATAAACTTGAACACGATATTGTTTTAAAATGTAAATATTTTGATTTATTTGAAAAAAGTCTTAACGAAAAAAAAGTACACTTGTCAAGAAATAATCCTATTTTGACATATACTCCAATTTATATTCCATTTAGTCCTACTTCTATTCATACTTCTATTAGCATTTGAATTATATCTCTATATTCGAACTCGCACTTCTTCCTCAGTTTCTCTTTGTTTTTCTTACCCTCTCTACTACTGCTACTATAAATACTACTATTAATATTACTCCTCCCAGTCCCTCTCTTAGGCCCCGCTCCCAGACCCTCTCTTAGACACCGCTCCCATTCCCTCTCTTAGGCCCCGCTCCCAGACCCTCTCTTAGGCCCCGCTCCCAATCCCTCTCTTAGGCCCCGCTTCCAGTCCCTCTCTTAGGCCCCGCTCCCAGTCCCTCTCTTAGGCCCCGCTCCCAGTCCCTCTCTTAGGCCCCGCTCCCAGTCCCTCTCTTAGGCCCCGCTCCCAGACCCTCTCTTAGGCCCCGCTCCCAGACCCTCTCTTAGTCCCCGCTCCCAGTCCCTCTCTTAGGCCCCGCTCCCACTCCCGCTGCCACTCCCTCTCCCAGTCCCTCTCCCAGGCCCCGCTCCCACTCCCTCTCCCACTCCCTCTCCCAGTCCCTTTTGACACAATTTATTGAGAGCTAGACTCTAAAGAAAATAAGGACTAAAAGTAATCAATCCTGAACTCTTTGAAGTGTCGCTTCATCTCCATTTAAAAATGTGAAATATAGAGAGAGAAAAGTCGCTTATAAGAATCAGTCAGAATTGTGGTCCAAACAACAACCTGTAGCAAAAGAGCAACCAAAGGCAATGGCAAAAGGCCACATGTTTGGAGTAAGGACATTTTCGGAAATAGCTGCAATCATTGCTGGAGGCATCCTTAATAGCCTGTCCATCAATCTCAACGAAATCAGGCAATAAACTGAACTGAACTGAACTGAACTGATAAAAATAAAAACAAAAAAATTGTAAACCTCTCTGACCATGTGTGTCATATAAAATATGATGCCGAAAGGCAAATACTTATTTTTGCCCTCCGTCAATGAAAACGCAGCAACTAAATCAAAGGAAACAGGAGACTAGACCAGCTAAGGAAGGAGATGGTTAAGGCAACTTACCAAAAGGTCAATCAGTTGCTACATTTATCTAAAAAAAAAAAAAGAAAGTTAACAAAACAGACAGGACTCGTGCCAGGTCCCTGGAGGACCTTACTAACTAAGGGCAACGTCAACGTCAACGACAAAGCTGAAAGATTGGAAGATGCTTTCAATCAGCATCTGTCTCCCTCTCTCTCCCTCTCTTCCACTCTCTCTTTCTGTCCGCCCGCCCGCTGCTTTACGTTGATGATTAATTGCCGGAGCATGCATTTTAAGAATGTTAATTTGTCATATATGCGACGTTCCATCCTGTCTGTCCCCAAAAAGGAAACACACACACACACACACACGCACACACACAGACAGATAAAAAGCCCGAGGCGAGAGAAGAAACGCAAACGAGAGAGAGAAGAAAATCTGTGTAAGAAAATGCTACAGAAATCAAATTAAAAATGTATAATCGCCGGATGAGGAACAACGAGGGGAGAAGCATAAGTATTGAGGTATTGAGGCACAGTGGGAAAGGGGTAGGGGTAGGGGGAGGGATGTATTGAGGGCGTTGTAGCAGTAAAGGATTATAAAGAGAAGGAGGAGAGAATGAGAATGTACTCAAAAATAGGGACAGGAGCCAACGAGCTATCAAATCAATAATTCATATTATGAGCACGTTAAGGCAACGAGATGCGCCAAAATTGTTGACTTGAAGTCGAAATAAAGCACAAGAGAGAACAGCTGAAGAGAGAGGGAGAGGGAGAGCTAAAAGGGGTAAGGGAGAGAGAATGATAGGAGGAAGAGGGCGAGATAGCTTGCGGATAAATAGAACGTGGTGGGCGCCAAAGCAAATTGTACATTTTCAATGACAACGGTAAGTGCATGTAAATGCAAACGATAACGACAATAACAACAACAACAATAACAACAACAGCAATAATAGCAAATGTAGCAAAAAAGAAGTAGAAGATGAAGGGTAGAAGGGGAAAGGAAGAGAAAGAAATAACAAGAAGCGCAGCAGGAGCAACTAAATGAATTGATTGCTGACACACAATCACACACACACACTCACACACTCACACACACACACACACACACACACACACACGAACACACAACAAACTGCAATTGAAATAAGTGTTCTTCAATTTGAGTTTTTGGGTTATGAGTAGTAGGGAATACCCTTACTCCATTCTGTCATCTACTTTCTTCATCTGCTTTCTCCCAGCACTTTCCGTTTTGGCTGCATTTAAATACTTACACGATTTCCGGTTGTTAGCGCTCTTAACTTTCAAAATGGCTGCCACACACATATAGTTGAAACATTCAGTTGTTTCTCTTCTGCTGCTGTTTTTGATTTGGACATTGAAGCAAATGAAAATTCAAATGGAAATAAAATGAATTGCCTAATGGGTAACACACACAACAAGACAGCTGCATTATCCATACTCGTTCACTCTATCTCTGTCTTTGTCTCGCATTGTCTCTCTATGTCCCAGCTTGCTCTAAGCGAATGATGAATGATGTTTGCAACATGGTTGCAAGCATGCTTGTTGCATGCAGCTTTACCATTAACCATTCGATCGGACATTGACTGATCAGTGCGGGCTTTGTCTGTGTACCCTACAAGTAAACACTTTATAGGGTATATACAATTAATGCGAGTAAAGACTTATTTTGTTTATGGTAACACTATTAATCGATAATGTTGTTGTTTGTTATAGAAGCTTTAGCAGAAATCCACGACCACTCATATTTGCCTTAACAACATTTCAATATATATTTTGATATTATAATTGGCGCAAATTTAATGAATACCGTTTTTATTAAAGAAATCACGAGCTTATCGAAAAAAAAAATCGAGCATTTGATAAAAATACTAAAATTCGCCAAGGCGAATGCAAAAAATGTTAACATTCAATATGAATGAGCCAAAATGATCATTCGAATGTTGTACTGAAATGAAGTCCACACTCGGGCCGAATGATGAAAATGACGTCGAATGTGCCAAATGTGCTGTCGTGGAAATAGGCTGTAAAATCAAATAGCTCCTTAATCACAAGCAGAATAAAATGATAAACATTTGACACTTCAATCAGTTACTCTGAGCATATTTATAACTACTCGAAGCACTCTTACATTTGGCCAACACACACACGAGCACACTCATTCACACACACACACACAGACACACACACATACTCATGATTGCTCTCATTCTCTTGTCTGTTGTTCTTTCTTTACATTCTTGTAGTTCTTTGGAGCTATTCCTATTTTATTGCTGCTGCTGTTGATTTTGTACACCCTGTTACAAAAAAGAGATCTAAATAATTGCACATGTAAATATTTAACAGGCAATTGCAAAGTTTTCTTCCCACTTTTCGATGCGTTCTTACTTATAGATTCGCCTTGAATTTCTCAGCATGCGATAGTAAAAATTAAACAATATTAATTAAAGTAAAATTCATATGAAATTTATACACAGTGTAGTTATGTATATTCCTTTTTTTATCAGAATAAAAAAAAATTCTTCGTCTTGAAAAATATGTCAAATGTGCTCTGAGACAATTTAAAAAAATATATATATTTCTTAAAAATAGGTGGAAATTTAATCTTGAAAAATTCAGCAAAAAAAATCCCTTTATAGATATAGATGAGTTGTTTGTTATGATGATAAGATGATGTTAAGTGGGGAAGTCTTAGAAAATGTGTTTAATTACGATATCTTATTATCTAACAAATTACCAAGGATATCTCATAGTCGTTCATTCTCAATGGGCACATATCGGTTTGTTTACTTTTGCATTCTGCGCCGGAAGTTCATTGAAGGAATTTCGCTACGGCATTTCTCTGGCATGCCGTTTATACTCGCACAGCAACAGCTTCAACAGCTTTAATGGCTAACAGTTAACGGCCACGCCCACAAAAGCATTGTCTGATGGGAAGGGGGAGGGGCAGAAAACATTTATGCCATCGACTGACTGAAATTGGTACACGCTATTCACAGCCAATCATCACTAGAATGAGGATAGAATGCTGTGGAATGTCATGGAATGTCAGGGAATGACATGGAATGAATGAATGAATGAATAAATGAATGAATGAATAGATAAATGAATGAATTGCCTGATTTATAATGATTAATGCGGCCACGTTGTGTGTCCGACAAGTGGCTGTCGCAGACAATTGCCTTGAGTATTAGCCAAGAGACAGACAGACAGAGACAGACAGAGAAAGAGAGAGTGAGAGAGAGAGAGAGAGGGAGACACACCTTGACAGAATAGCTGACAGTTATTCAGTTATTAAGACCTGGTCACAGTTAACGATTCACTTCTCCCCCCCGCAGCCTCTTCTTTTATCATCTTCAATCGCTTTCAGTTGCCTGCAGTTGCCAGATAGTGCGAAGAGACACAATTTTAAGCTGCTTAACGGGCTCACAAGGTGGCCAGAACTGTCAGAACTCTCTGAATGGCAAGCTGCTTAGGTAGCCTAATGTGAATTCCAATGTGAATGACAATGACAATGTGTAGCTGTATGTGAGGAATGCAAAGAATTTGAATCTTTCGTCGTGCATCTTTCAATTTCAACTTCAGCTTCAACTTCAATTTGCTGTTCTTAGAGACATCATAAAATATATAATTATGTATTTTTGCCCACTTGCTGAAGTGAAAAATAAACTGCCAATTTCTTTGGTGACCGGCTAACAATAAGCCACAACAACAAAAATACCACACAACAACAAAAACAATCACAATAACAATGGGCAAAAGTAAGCTATTTGTTTAACAGCTGCAAGTCAGCAGAAAAAATAAGAAGAATGTAAGCAAAATACATTTAATAAAAACCGCAGCAGTAAATACCCTTGATATAAATTAAAGAGTATAATTTGAAGTGCTTAAAAATATTATATTTTCGGGGAATCGAAACTTATTTTAGAGCACTGATTTCTTGCTGAAAACATCTTTGAAATGTCTGTAGATTTTAAATTTGGGCTACCATATCTTGTGAAAAAATTCAATACACCCTAATGTACATCCTTCATATTATTATTACTTTATTTTGTAATTCAATAATTTGGCATAATTTTATTAGTATAATTTTTATAATAATTTTAATTTGAGGCTTTTTGTATAAAGTAACATATAGTATAGTATAACATTTTTTTTTATTGCAGAGTTGCCAGACTTTCAATTGCATTTTTTCCTTTAAATATGTTTTACTCTGACCTTTATTTACTCTAAACATTTATTATTCAATTTCCGTTACAAATTACTTGATAAATGAAAAGTACTTCTGGCGTTTTTATGCAGAAAGAGCAGAAACAGTCGAAAGGAAAAGAAAGAAAGAAAAATTGCTGGTCCTTTGCCTAGGTGCGATTGTTATTTTGTTGTTGTTATTTTGGTTGCCGCATGGACGGAAACTGAAACCGCATTTATGCCACACTCACACACACACACACACACACAAACATACACTCATATATAAATATATATAGATTTGTATATATGGAGGAGGATATATGTATGTATTCGGTGTTGTTTGCTTTAACCGCTATTTGGCCTACAATTTTTACTAGGATTTTTACCTCTGGTCCTGCGGCGAGTGAGGAGAGCGTTGAATTCATTTAAAATTTAATGACCTAACCAGTGCTGTAAAATGTTGTTATTGTTATTGTTGCTGCCGTTACTTGAACATGCATAACGGAGCAACAACAATAACAATAGCAACAACCGCGTAGTAACGGCAGCAGCGATATTAAAATTCATTAAAAATGATTTGCGTAAAACGCAATTTTATTTTTTAACATAAAAAGCGAACGCAAAAAAAAAAAGTTCAGAGTCCAGAAAAAAGATAAGTTCAAATTTTGGTCAAGGAGGGTGGAAAATATATAGTATATATATGTATATGTACAGGCTCGTAATATACAGCACTACGAAATGAAACAAATAAACAAGTCGAGGTCATTTAAGCTGTCAAGCCAAAGCTCCGTAACTGGACCTGAAAAATAGGAGCATTAAACTCAACCCAAGCTGATTTTAACATCGTGAAAGATCAGCGAACTGAAAAAAATACGCTTAATCGATAAGTATTTATTGTAAGTGGATAAATACAATTTGTTGGAGTCTCTTTTTTTTAGCTTAATTATCTTCATTGTAAATATTTAAATAAATATATATAAAATAGAAGAAAATCTTAAAATTTCGCTAGATACTCGTATAGTATCTTAAGTGTTTGTTATTATTTATTAATCAGTTTAATCTTCTATTTCAAGCCTTACAAGCCTCAGAAGGTTTAGACTAAATGCCCTGTAGAGTTACAAAAATTTTGAACATATGAAACAGTGTGTAAAAACTTATTTATATGTAACGTATTAAATCTTGGTCAAAGCTTAATTTATAGACTTGCAGAAACCAGAGATAAATTACAGCATGAGAATCCAAAAAACTATTTCTTCAGCATCACATGGATTAATATTATTATTATTATTATTTTTTTTTTTGATAAGTTACATTTTATTGTGTGTTATCCGCTTTATTCAGTGGTTCAATCAATTAAATGGTCTGCTCTCTCTCTCTCTCTCTCTCTCTCTCGCTCTCATTCGCTTTCTCTGTCACTCTCTCTAGAGTGCATGGTTTCATTTTATTGATGGAAACGCCGCTACAGCCGCATTGGGCGCATAATCCCCTTGAACCGCGCTTGACCCCTCTCTATGCTCTCTGGTGGAGCCTCGTCCCGCCGTGTTCAGTGGACACTAAAAAATTAATGAAAAAATTGGCATGCAAACACACACACACTTACATAGGCAATACATATATGCATGTACATATAAAATTAAAAAATTTATTGCTTTCACTGATAGGCATCCAGGCCATTGGCTGTCCATTGCCCGATTCCCGATCCCCGATCCGCAATGCCCGATTTCCTTTTGCCTCCTACTCCTTCCGTCTTTTGCAGACAGCAAATTAAAAACAGGAATAACAACAACAACATGAAGTGTAAACGCAAAAAGCTGAAAATAACAAACGGGCAAGCTAAGTGGGGTATGCTAGGCCTTCAAATGCCCCACAATTCGGCATGATATATGCCTATATATGTTCTAAGAGATTTTACTTGTTTCTTATCTAAAATCTGCTTTTAGAAGACGTATCTTATGAAATATTTAAAACATTAATTTTATGCATACCCAATCTATTATTAAAACTAACTTATCTTAACTTAATTTTACTTTTTTTGTATTTTCAGGGAAATCATTAATTCGTTTTTTAAGTTTTATAATTTCATTATTAATTTTATTTCTATTTAAACTTTTGTTTTACTTTATGCAAAATTTAACTTTTTGTCGGTTGAGCTTAGTTGACGTATATAAATAAATTAAACATTATATAACCCCAAAGTCTTTTTAATCTTTGATCTCCCAGCCCTGATCTCTAAAGAAAGAACAGTGTTAAATCGCTTCTATATTTAATAGGTATACCACAAAAATATATGTTATCAAAGTGACCTTTGAGCTTTAGCTATGAGCTGTATGCTTAGTATACCCATTAATTTGAATTATAAGGGTATAAATAAAACTATTGTTACTAATATCTAAGAAATTGCATTTACATTTAAAAAAGATTCTTTAGAAATTTTCATTACTAACATTTGCTTAGCATACCCATTCAGTTGCGGCTACAGGGTATGCAAATGTTACATTTAAAAATGTTTCGCATCGCATTTATTTTTAACAATCCATGCATTTTATATGATGCGACACGTTCATGGTCGCCCCTTTTTGGTCGTGGCATGTGTTGTAATTTCGTTGTAGACAAGGCAGCAATAAGTGTAACAGCAACAGCAACAACAACAACAACAGCAACACCAACAGCAACATAAACATCAGCATCAACAACAATAACAGCAATAACTTTCACCTTGTCACATTTTCAATTTTCATTTCCATTTCAAAGATTTCACGAACTGTTGCCAATTTTTAAACTTTTTTTCAAAAGACTGAAATAAAGTTGATGCGGAAGACTTCAGGGGCGGAGCGAGGGTAGAAAACGAGGGCGTTGCAAGGACATTGGTAGTCTGCGTAGTCTGTTAGTCTGTGTAGTCTGCGTTGGGAGTTTGGAGCGGATTGTCGTTCTATGTTACGTGCACGATTTTGAGGCTCATTAAATTTGACAAAGATTTGCGCAAAAGTTTTCGCGCTGCTTTTCAACTTTTCCGAGTTGCTTTTTATGAGTTTCCTTCCATGTCTGGTATCAAATTGATTGCCTAGACATGAATACAACTGTCTCTGTGTGTGTGTGTGTTAGAGTGTGTGTGTGTGTGTTAGAATGTGTGTGTGTAAATTGCAAGTGCTTTGTCACAAGTCACAGTCCCATCCACTTTTCCCACGTTTCGTCTTCATTTTGAGCCCCAATTAGCCCCAAAAAGGTGACAAAGTGGGCGTTGCAAAATAACTGCTGCATGCAACAAGGGGCAACGCCCACTGTTAACACACACACACACACACATAAACACGCATACATGGGCGCAACACAACACAATTGCAAACTAAACTCGAATTAGACCACTCTGCCCAAGGATAGGCCTAACTGGCTGTTTGCATAGGGGCCACATTTTCACATTCCCACCTTACCGCATTCAACGTGCGATGTGCAACGTGCAACGTGCAACATGCAACATGACGACCTTATAGAAAAACAAAAGATGGAAATTGAAAGCGCAGCATAAAATACAGAGACCAAAATACACGCAGCATAGCCACAGTTGGAAACTACGCAACTGATTGTGCCACACCGAATTTTGTATGCTCTTTCAAGTTGCAACTTGTATTTTTAAAGAAATGTGTCTACTTAAGGTAACATCATGAAGTTCTTTGCTAGCTGAAACTACTTTTAATGTAGACAAATTTTAATAAATCTTCGAAGTTACAAACTGAAATTAAACTTATCTAAATTTAACATTAGTAGCATGCCGATAGATCGCTGTTAACTTTAACATTAAGACTACCGATAGTTAATCGATGAGATATATCGCACAAGCAGATGCCGCATGCGATAACTTGTGAGAAAGCGGCGAAGAAAGACGCAATTAAGAAAAGTAAAGTGTCATTATTATAAACGGTCACACATTTTCAACTAAAGTTTCCATTACTGAAACATCTTTTTCTGGAACTGAAACTAATTTCATTAGAATTAAATTTCAGTAACGTCTGTTATTTTAACTTCTCTAACTCAATTTTCTCTTACAGAAATTAATTTATCTATACGCTAAGTAAATTTAAATTTCATAATTTGAGCTTCTTGAACTTTGACTCAAACTCCTCTAAGCGAAACTTCAAAACGTCTCTACCTTGTAATTAAGAAATAAAGTATTTTTATCTAGAACACCTTACTCAAATTTACATCTTTGTTACATTTTTAACTTTCCAATCTTTATAGAAAACAGTTTCAGTTTCCGATCGAATTTTATTCTTTCTTTAATGAATTTTCCTTTTTTTTTTTTTTTGTTTACGAAATATTGTTTTAGATATCTAACTCTGTCTTAAACACGTTTCATAACAGTATCTCAGTAAAAAAATGCTTGGCAATTGCAGCTGTTGTTGTGGGCATGGTCAAACCCAGACCAAAACCAACCCAAAAGAAAAGAGAAATATAAAAGAAGAGCAGAGAGGAGAGAAGAAGAGAAGAGAAGTGAAGAGAAGAGAACAGAACACTTGTGCCTAAAACAGAAGCAAGCAGAGTTGAGTTAAGCAGAGGCAGCAGCTTTTGCCCAAAAGCAAATATGCAAAGCTACACACGCACCAACACACACACACACACACACACACACACACACGCACACACACACACACAGACAAATACACCTACATTCAGAAAGTAACAAGCGACGGCTGAGTTGCTTTTCTTGTTGCTTTTTCAACGTCATGTTGCTACAAAAAAAAAAATTTGTTTGCCATTGCCCCAATGTAGTTGTTGTTGTCATTTTTGAGGTGGTAGCAGGTATGCGAGAGCGTTAGAAACAGAGAGAAACTAAGAGAGAGAGAGAGAGAGCATAGAAGGGACCAGAGGGAATTTATCGTGTGCGTTGTGTGAAAAGCAGCGTAAAAAAATGCTTAAGCTAAAATGGGATTAGAAACAACAGCAGAACGGCCAAAACGGACGGCCAAAACGGACGGACGGCCAAGCCAGACGGCGGCCTTAAGCGGCAAATGCGCAGGATGTGAGGATGTGAGGTGCAAAGGGAACGCGCCACACGGCAATGCCACCAGGCACTGACAAAATTTGTTGTTAGCCACGTTGCCAAAGTGCTTAGATCTATGTTGTCTCTGTGTGCGAGTGTGTGAGAGTGTGTGTGAGAATGTGTGGGTGTTGTTAGCCTGTTGTTGTTATTTGAGTGGCCGCACAGCTGGTTCATCACAAAAACTCACACACACACACACAAAAGCAACAGAGTAAACGCATTTTTTCGAAAAACTACAACTCTGTCATACCAAAAGAGATATATAGAAAGAGAGAGAGAGTAAAAGAGAAAGAGATGAGATTAAAAAAAAAAAAACAAGACTACGCATAGAACGTTCAGAAGTGAAAGTAAATTTCAAATTGCATATAATTGATCAGGGAATAATATCTCTTAATCAGCCTCTTTATTCATTCATTCAAATTTTATTTATTTTAATTTTTTATTTATGCATTCAAATTAAATAAATTTCGTTAAAAATTAAAACGACCTCTTTTATCATAAAAAAGTAGATTAAAAGAATATTAAATATTAAATTTGAAACTAAGTTGTTTCATTTTGCTTGTAAAAAATCATGCAAAATTTAACAATAATGTGAACTTCCAATATTCTGAAAATATTAAATTTTCTCAGGTCAGTTTATCAAAACTCTAACCGTTAGTTGGTTTCTTGCAATTTATTTGATCTTCTTGTCTATTCCCTTTTATATTTTCATTTATATTCCTTTTGTTTCTTGCCTTTTTGACTTTCCTTGTTTTCTTATTCTAAAATATCTGTTTACTGATTTTTTCAAGAGTTATTAAGTGTTTATTTTCAATCTCTGTGTAAACTGTAATAAATCGCTATTGGCAATTAGGGAAAATTAAAAGTTAAAGCTTTTAGACTTGATATTCTTCAAAAAAAAAAACTTATTTAGTTTTGGCAGGGTTTTGATTTTGAAACTAAAAAAATGTTTTTTAGCCCAAATACCACTCATATCAAATCCACTTCTTAACTCTAACTCTTTCTCTCTCTCTCTCTTCCAACTCTCAGTAACTTTTCAAAGTGTATATTAAACTCGTCCAGCTTCCCCAGAAGCATTGGCCAGAATAAACTAGTTGAAACTAAAACTATTTAACACAGATCTCAACATGTGAGACAGCGAGAAAAACAGACAGAGCTCCAACTATTTTTGTTGTGTGTTGTGTGTGTGTGTAGACTCGTCAGAGACTCTGTATCTGTTGTGCTTTGGATGCACCTTGTGGGCTCTGAGGTTGAATGTAGGTACACATGTTAGGCTGAAAGTGTTGCCGCATGAGTGAGTAAGTACCTCATGCTGTGCCGCGCTACATGTGACATGACAATTGCGGTAAATAAGAATGGCCAAGTAAATTCATAACACCTGGTGTCGTAAGTTACAGCAAAATAAATTCTTTTTAACTGAGCGAAAATAGACATTTAAAATGACATCGAAATAAACCTATGGATTTTAAAATATTTGAATGCAGAATGAATTTAGAGGCCAAATCATGATCAAAATGACATTCCACTTGAAAATCGGTTCAGTTTTAATCAAGTTATGACAGTTTGAAGTTGGTCAGACATTGGATCTAGTAACTGTACAAGTCAAAATTTTTGTTCAATTTCACATGATTTTTCACAGAAAAATGAAAGGTCTCAGAATCAAGTTTAAAGTGTTGTTTTATACTAATTACGATATAAGGAATTGATTAAAAGTGAAAACTTGAGATTTAAAGTTTTGAATTTTCAATTTTTCCAAGGGTCCCCCCTTAGCATCAAAATCGAATTTTGGTCGAAAATAATTACATTTTCAAAATGAAAGAAATTTGAATGCAGAATAAATTTAGAGGCCAAATCATGATCAAAATGACATTCCACATGAAAATCGGTTAAGTTTTGATTAAGTTATGACAGTTTGAAGTTGGTCAGACTCTGTTGTTGTTGTTGTTTGCTCATCGACGACATCCGATTTGCGAAAAATAACGAACAGAATCCGGTGAGTCAAGTGAGTCACTATTTTTCTAAAAGACTTTAAGGCTAAAGTCAAGTCTCAAAGTTTTTAAGCAAGAAGAAACGCATATCGCTCTCTTCTCTTCCCTTTTTCTCTCTGTCTCTTTCGCTGTGCGAATTGCGAGCTCTTGACTTGTTGTCTTATCTTTGGCTCCGTTTTATGTATGTGTGTTGTGTGTGTGTATTCTGTTGTTCGGCTTCATTTTTACCTTTTCGACTAGTCACCTTTTGATGTGGGCTTATCAGATATCAAAGCGCATAACTGATAATGTGGCAAATGGAGGCCAAAGCCAAAGCCAACAACAACAACAAGAACAAGAAGAACAACAACAGCAGCAACAAAAAACCATCACAACAGGTGGTTGTTCACCTCATACCTCTCTTTGTTTCTTTGTTTCATTTCTTTTCTTGTTTTCTTCCCTTTGCTGCCCTTTTTCCCATCCCATCCATTATTCTTTCCTTTAGTTTCGCTTTCTTTGCTGCTCGCCCTTCATGTTCTGTGATTTCCTGGGCAATGTGGCCTTTTAACAGTTACCCAGGCATTGAGCCAGCTGGAGTCTCTGCCTTCTTGTTATTTGCGTTGGCTTTTCCACATGAGATTATCTTGATTGGACCTGACTTGACCTACTACAGCCCCAGCAATAGAACCAATAGCAACAGATACAGATACAGCTGTAAAACAAACCTGCTACGACTGATAGACTCAAAATATCCTGGTATTGTGCATATAATCTATTTAATGTTTTATTTTTAAATTATTTCGATTATTTGCGTAATTGCCTAGCTTAAATACATACTGAAAAAAAACAATGTTTTCAATTATATTCTGTTATGGTTTTTTTTTTATTAACTTAACTTTATTTTACTTTTTTTTTATATTTTAAGTCATATATTAAATTCGTTTTTAAAGTTTAATAACTTTTTTTTATTTAAAATTTTGTTTTGTTTATGCATAATTTTAATTTTTGTCGACTGATCTTCGTTGACGTAAATAAATAAATAAATAAAATGGTGAAAAACTCCAAGTTGCTCAAATCTAACATTAATTTATTAAAGGGGGAAAATACCTCAAAATAAATTATAAGAAAATTACAAATTCTTAAATAATATGCTTAGTTGATTCGTTTCTTTATGATTAAGTAATGCATATTCTTAGGCTCTTATTTTTAGAGATCTTAAGACAATTGGGTGTTGCACTTAGCAATCTATATATTGTAGAATTTAGAATATTATTGTTTTATTAGAAGATAGTTACAATTGTACAATTTCTGAACTGCTACACTTGAACTTCTCTATAGTATACTTCTAAAAATATAAGCTCATCGTATTGTGATCTGATTCGCATTAAGAAAATGTAGTACATTAAAATTGTATTTTATTTTTGTGGAATGAAGTGATTTAAGAATAGAGACGATCGATTTATATAAGTTAATACAATTACAGTATACGATCTTAATATTGTTGGAGCTCTACTCTATAAATTTATACACGTAAATGTATATACTCAGTTTTTGCATGTTATAGGGTATATTTGACAAAGGCTTGCCGTGTTTTCTTTACCAAGCGCTTATCGCCAAGTCTGCTTAGTTTCCTTTTCTCTCTTGGCTCCGCTCTTGCTTTACTTCTCACTCTATTCTCTCTCTCTCTCTTCTGCCCCCTCCCTCAGTCTCTATTTTCGGAGGCTTTGCATTTTGGTTTACTTCCATGTTTTCCGCCTGTGATTTCAGGCATTTTGATTTGTTTATGTTGATAATGATTACAATGTTTTCGTTGTCGTTGCCTGGGCACGAGCTACAGTTGGCCCTCAAGCAATGCAAAAAGGACCAAAAGGACTCCCTTTTCCCCTTTTCCCCTTCACAGTCAATTGGCATATCGTCTACCCCTGGTTTCCCCTCCCCTTCTCTCCTTTCCTTTCCACCACCTTCGCCTCATTATCGCGACCATCTTTCAAACGTTGCCAGCATATGTTAGTTTTGCGTAAACTTGAAAATCTGCTTCACATTGTCAGGGGCGGCACTATGGGCTAAAAGGGGCAAAGGTAGGCAAAAAGATGCTGTATAGACATACATACATATACACATACACACACTTATGCACAAACATACACTGAAAAAAAAGACCAAATTCTAAAATCAAGAACATTCATCTTAAATATTTTGTTCTTAAAATAAGATTATTTTAAGACCAAATTACTAAAACTAAGATTATTAATCTAAAAATTCTTGAAATCTAAATATAAGAATAAAAATCTTAAATGTTTAGAAAAGTATAAATAGGTACTATTTTGTATCAAACGAATGGTGGCACCGTGGCACTCTGGTTAGAGAGGCCGCTTCAGTTGTGAAGCAGTGGGCGGCGGTTCAAACCCCACTCGTATCAAATTAAAACGATATTTAAAAATTTACTAAAACAGAATAAAATGTAAATAAATCAAAAATTAAAAGTAAAAAAAAAATATAAATATAAAAAATTATTTTTATTTTTATTATATTTTGATTTTAATTTTAAGAACATTTATTCTTAAAATAAGAACTTTGTCTAATTTAAAATGTTCTTAAAATCAAGATGTGTTCTCTTAATTTAAGAATTTGATGTTCTCGACGCATTTTTTAGACCAAAAATCTTAGTTCTGAGACCAATATCTTGATTTTAGAACATTTTTTTTATCAGTGTACACAATTTAGCCTCGACAACGGCAAACGCCAGCAAAAGTGTGGCCTACTTTTTGGGGCTGCGCAACGGGGACAAAACGGCAAACGGCGCCTCCATTCATAAACACACACACACACACACACATCTACACACACACCCACACATGTGCCGCCTGCATGCAGGCATAACATCTGTTAAAACGTTGCCACACACACACACACACTCTGTGAGCATATTTATGCTCAGCTCTGAGCCTCGACACAGTCTCCACACCTTGTGGCATTTAATATTTGCGACGCTGCCAGCGGCGTTAAGTAGGCGACTAACGTAAAATGTTTTCCAGTGCACTTTTAAAACCCCTTTCCATACAATCATGTCCCCGCTTTTCCCCTACACTTGCCTCAACTCCCACACAACACGAAACAAAATGAAAAATAAGAAAGAAAAAAAAACCTGAAACGCTTTTCGGGCAAATATAATAATGTCAGAGCGTCGACTTGTTTACGCTTTTTGCAGGCTTTTGGCTAGAACAATTTATGATTGACCGCATGTCCTGGATACCTGTGATACCTTTGCGAAATGGGGTAAGTAAGCATTTTTTTTTTTTCAATAATATATTCTAACTTGTTGCAAAAATAGCAGCTTTTATTTGAGATCTATGTGTTAAAGCAGTCAGATTTTGATTATTTTTTAAATTTAAAAGTTCAACGCAAATAATCTAGTCCAATAACACTAGGACAACACCCCAAAAGTTACAAGAACCTAACCCACTTTTTTGGATAGATTTGGCGCCAAAACCGACAAAAAACATTTTATTTTTATGGTGAGCTTTTTTTTTAGAATTTTTCAAAAATCTGGCTTTTTTTAATTACTTTTTTTTAAGAGGTGTGCCCACATTTGTAATCATTATTATCCAATCTAAAAGCTTTTTCTAAAAGCTAATGAATATATCTATATTTCATTTATGCACAGTCTTAGATTTAAACCAGTAGTTAAAGAGATATCAATTTTTGAATTAAGAAAATGATGATTTTTTTCTTAGCTTTTTTTTAGTTTTTTTTTCGAGGAAAAGTCGAAACAGTTTTTAAATTATAATTAACGGTCAAGTATCCCAGAGTGCTTTTCTGTAAATTACCACAAAAAACACATACTCTCTTAAACATTTGCCTATTGCATTGCATGCAAGAGTTATATAAATGCCGAAATTTATAATGAATGAAATTGTTGCTGCTTTCTGGGTGCTAAAAGTCAAAGGGCAAACTAAGTTCGAACAGCTATATCTCAGCGAAAACCTGTTGAGAATATTATAAGCGCAATAAGAAAATTGCTTGGAGCATTGTTACAGTTTTATGTGTGCTTTGTTCTCGAAATTCTCTCTTATTCCCAACGTTTCTCTTTCTCTCTAAACACGTAGCAGTGTATTATGCCTTGTATTTACTGAGATGAGCAAAAGAGGGTATTTTAATATGTTGCTTGTTGCTAGTACCAAACAGAAAAAATGAACTGCAACTTTTACCGACTTAAATATTTTTGATCAGCATCAAATATGAAAATGATTACTTTTAACTTTTATTGTCTAGCCTAGGCATATCAAATACAGTATGTGGATTCCCTTTATTTTCAAAGAAAAAAAAAATACATAAAACACTAGACTTAAAGGAGCTAATTATTAAGTTATTATAAAATAATTATGATAATTAACCTATTCACATGAGTCTTTACTTGTTATTTATCCTTATTAACAAACAAATATTCTCATTTTTTATTTTTTATATTTTATTTTATTTTTTTAGTATTTTTATTATAGTATAAATATAAATAAAGTTATGATGTTAGTGTGTCCCCTAAATTGCGGTGAGAAAAAATTTAATATTTATTAATTTAATATTAATTTATTGCTTTCAAATTTAAAGCATCTGAAATTGATTTTTCAAAAATAAATATTTGTATTCTATTATTCCCTTTATTAGTTTTTATTTAACGCTTTAAAGGCAGATAATATTGGGTAAACAGTTAAGCCTACATCAGAGGTCAATTAAACGTTTTTCTAAATATAATCGGTCACAAAGAAATTAGTGCAATTGTTTTTGTGCACGTTTTTTCACTATGCAACACAATTGCATTTAAAATTAATGAATTAATTAAGCTCAGCTTATATTTATTAACTATAGTTCTATTGTTTCGCACTTTGCGTGTAAATGAAATAATAAAAACAAAGATTGACAGTTTGGTTGCTGCTGCTGTGTTTGTTGTTGTGCTTTTGTCAGCCGCCATAAACAATTAAATTAATAATAATTTCGCATTTATGCGCTTGATCTCCTTCTAATGAAACCACAACATCAGAAATGCAGGCAATCAACAAGAGTGAGAGAGAGATTGAGAAAAAAAGAGAGAGAGAGACACAAAAACGACGTCATAAATTCACAATTTGAAGGATGCAAAAGCCAAAATAAAAAATAGGCAAAAAGATTTGCTATCTGCAACATTTATAATAATAATAATAATAAATTTATAGTATTGATTTAAATGTTTGTCGTTGTTGTTGTTGTTGTTGCTGTTGCAGTTATTGCTGTCGCTGTGATGCAATCAGAAAGCTGTTTGTTTAAATTAATTAAATTATCATTATAATTGATTAGTTTGCAAATGCAATTGGCTAAACCAATTTATTCACTCTGCTCTTTCCATATTCAGGGAACTGTATTTTGAAGCATCGCCTTTTCAATTCAATATAAATCAAAAGTGCATGCCAATAAGGCAAACCAAGAGTGTTTGTTGTGTGTGTGTGTGTTGTGTGTGTATGTGTGTGTGTGGCAGTACAGTCATATTTCCATTACAGAATACGTGTGTGTATGGTGCTTTATGACGCAAGGTGAGGCGACCAAGGGGTTAAGGAAGCAAGGAAACAGGACCAAGACCAAGACCCCGGTCCAGTTCGACACGACCCCAAGTTCGACCTCGAAGCGCAAAGCACAAAAAAAGAAGACGAAGACCATGGGGAAGTATCACAGACACACCAACATATTCATATATGTATATGCATATATATATTCTATATTCAAACGCAGCGGGACATCGTACAAGGACAAAGGACAGAACAGGAGACAGTTGGTTAGCAGTCAAACAGAGAATGGGATTCGAATAGCATTTCGTAGACAATATGCAAACATATGGCATACTAGACATACCAAAAAAACACACACACACACTCGCACACACACACACACACACACATATATATAGAGCAGTAGAGACTTGGTCTTGAGATATGAACTTGCTGTGCGATTTTGCTTGTATTGTAAAAAGCTTTTTCACTTTGTCGTCGCCGGAGACTACGAAATAAGTACAAATATTTGCATGCAGCCATTGAAATACTCTAACGATAGCTATTATTTGCATAATGTTAGCAATACTAGTTCTATAACACACTAGTTTCATATAGCTCAAATTGTTATTACTTCATTAGTTTAAGCAACCAATTTCTGCGTGTTTGAAGCATTTTTTAATAGGTCAATTATTTTGAACATTTAGTTAACAGTAGTGATGTAAATGCAAATTTTAGATCGAGTTTATATTGAAATAGAAAATCAACAAAAATAATCGAGCTGTCGATATATCGGAAATTAAAAGATCGAGTTGCGAATATCGAGTTTTTTAGATATCTTATTTTTCTTGCATCGTTTTCATGTTTTGTTCAAACTTTGGCAACTTGGTAGGATATTTATTACGGTTGTTCAACAAAAATTGTACGACCAAACTCAATACTACACATTAACTACGTTGAACAATCCCCGGTGAGTTGTCGATTTTTCATGGAAATCGATTTAATCATCTCGATAGATCGTCCAAAAAGTCATCGAGATGAAGTACTCGACAATCGCGTTCGCGTAAATCGAGTTATCGATATTTTAATATATTTTTGCATTACTAGTTAACAGAATAAAAAATGTTTAATCATTATGAAAGTATCAAGCTATTAGATATTAAGCAATTTTTCTTTTTAAAATGTATTCTTCATTAATGAGTTTCTTAACTATCAAACTGAGAAACATTCGAAATCATTTGAAAGGACGTGTGAGACGTATTCGTAAATAGCATGATATGGTTAGCTACACTCAAGTCATGGCATTTGTTAGTGAATAGTGAATAGTGAATATAACCAATGGAACCATTGAAAATTGGACTCTCTGGTCGGTCATCTATCTGCTATCTGTGGCATATGCAATATACACGAATATGTTTCTGTCTGTCTCTGTATTGGCCAGAGAGAAGTATATGTGTGTGTGTGTGTTTGTATTGTATGCGATATTTATATGGAAGTGAATGTAAATACATATTTCTAAGTGTGGCAGCAGCAGAAGCTGCAACTGCCAAAGCAATAGTCAAAAGTGGGCAATGCACATAACTTTCACCACGTGAATCTTACAAACGAGGCACAGATGACAAAGAAAGCAAGTGGAGTGGGGAGTGGGGAGGAGAGGAGAGGAGAGGTAGACAACTGAACAACATTAAGATGACCTCCACACATGCGTGTGGACAAGTCAAGCAACAGCCGCAAATTGTCATGCGACGCAAATGCAAAAACACTTGCCCCATGCTGTGGCAAGCAACAAGAACAATGCAATTGTAGATTGATAAACATGGACAACAGACGACGACTTGAAGGAAATTGCACACAAGCCAAGTCCAAGCACACATTCCATCACATAAGCAAATAAGGATAAGACAGAAACAGATGAAGATGGCGATGACGATGGACGATAGACGATGACGATGACGATGAGATCAAGAAGAAGATACAACTAATTGTTGTACGAACTTAGATAAGCAAAAAGTGAAAAATGGAACAAAGTAGTCAAAAACTATTGTTGAGTTTTATTTTGTGCGAAAAAAAATAAAAATAATTTTTAATCATTATTTTTTGAGTTTTATTATACCCTTTTTTGCCCATTTTCAATGAGCTCAGGGTATAAAAATACATTTATAGCTTACGCTTAAGAGTAGGCAACACTATTTTTGCCCATGCATATTCTATCAGTTTGGCTCTGATATCTCAACAAACAAAAAACTTTTTCATACTAAAACTTTATTTTCGATGTATCGTATCATATATATACTTTATGGGCTCTGCCACGCCCACTTCTGCCTGTAACATCATTCTGCCAAACACATTTTACCTTCTTTGCGCATTTTTAATGGGATAAAAAGTCATTAATTTCATAAAGGATTCCTTTAAATAAGATCAATATTTAAATTACACCAAAAAATAAAATTTCGTTTATAATTACACCTATTGAATTTAGCAATTTCACGCTCGAGATACCGTTTAGCAGTTGCGAACCAAATTATCCAAGAATCGGTCTTCAAGCGTGTTAAACCTGCTGCATGATGTAGATAGCAATTCTTCATTGTTTTAGTTGTTGTTTAAGTGTTTGCTGTTGTTGTTGCTGATGGCATGTTTGGCACATTGTTTGCCATGTAGCTTAACGATTTAATGGCAAATAGTTCAGCAAATTTAATTAATAATATTTGAGCTTTTGGTGTCACTTAGTCGCCAGCTAATAATCAAACAATGTTGCATACCTTTAGGCTGTTACAGTGATTCTCATTCTATTTATCGAAACTTCAATATGCACACACTTACACAGAGTGTGGTATTGCCACATTATGTTGAATTCACCATGCATATAAGCCGTATTCATATTTATTATAACGGTACACGTACACGTTCACGTATATAAGTGAACATAAGTGAACGATTCATGCTCTTATAGTTCATCGATTAACTTTGATGGTCAGTCAGTCGTATGGTCGATGGCTCATCAATCCCAAAAGAGCTGACGATAATAATGAATCAAATGCATTCCATGTAAGTAATTTGAATAATTTAATAAATATATCTTTAATTAAGTACTAATTGGGGAAACATTTCTTGAATTTATACACAAATTGTACAAAAAGACGTCAACTTCAGAGTCATCATCATGTGCTTGAATGATATCAATTAAATGATTCCTTTTGAGTTCATAGTTCTCCTCATTAAATGAATTCATATGCAGTTCAATTGTTTTTAAATTTAATCAATTAGTTGAGCAGAACTTAAGTCGGTTGGTTTCGAATGAATGATTACAATTCACAAGTAGTTCCAAATGCATTCTGCAAATTTAATTAAATTAATTCAGCAAGTTTATCAATTTATATAACAGATCTTACTAAACACTTACTGAAAAGTAGCAAGAATTTATGAATAAATAAATAAATTGTAATGTTAACTTTATCGGTTTATATGAAACTTAAGTATATTGTTTGGGATCAGTTATTTGTAGTTTCAAACCTGATTTATGTATAGGCCAATTATTTTAGTTGGTATCAATTACATAGAGTAATATCATTTAGTTTCTATTAAATGAATTTACTTCCCATCTATTTCAAACTTGTTTTTAACATTTTACACAGTGCTAAATTCAAAATTTAAAATAGAAAGAAATTTTAGTAATTCAAAACAGAGATAAATTCGATTTAATCTGCGAACTTTGTCAATTTGCCACCACTGTATTTAATAATTCGATAAAATATGAAGAAATATAATGCTAGTTAAAAAAAAGAAATTTATTTTAGACGAAATTAAGTTATAATCACCTTTTTCGTTTCACAAATATATATCTTATTTATTAAGAAATTAAATAAAAGATAAAAATATATAAAAATATAGCTTTAGCTTAACTGCATAATCTATTGAATCGTCAAATATCAGTCAGCCACTTCTGAATTTCCACTTGAAGGGCACTTTGGGCACAGATATAACTGTCAAGGATTAAGACACATAATGATGGATTATACTTACTTATACCAACAAACTAAGTACTATATACTTAGAGATACATGTACTGTCCACACACACACACACACACACACACTCACCAATTCTCTGCACTCTACAATTCTGCACTTCAAAGGACACTTGCCACAAGAAAATGCTTCACTTAACAGGCAGTTGAGCTGCAACAACTTAATGAATTTCTAATCATCATATATGACAACTGCTACAATTCAGTGTCCAGTTGTCGAGTTGAGTTTGAGCTCTCTCTCTCTTTCGAGTGTCGTGTGTCTTTCTCTTTCTGTCGCATGTGTCTGTGTGTGTGTGTGTGTGTGTGTGTGTGTGTGTGTGTGTGTGTGTGTGTGCTAATCTGGCACTGTGCTATGCTTAGTTACCATAAGTTGCAACTGCCTGCAGCTTATGCCACATTTTGGGGCAAAGCAAAACTTTATAGGCATTGCTTGTGGCATTTACTTAGCTAATTTAAATCTCAAAGGCACAACAGTTTACCTACAAATGTACATAGGTGTATAAGTGTTTGTGTTTGTATTAGTGGAAGTGGGTGGGGGAGGGGAAGGGGCAGGGTTGATGTGTGGCAGTTTGTGGTAAATAGTCAAATGTAAACTATTTACCACACATTGAACAACAGTTGCGTAACTAAACAATACAAAGCATCCAACTGCGGTCGACCCCAAACTGACCATAACGGCGGTAGTACTCATATGAATGCGATACTGAGAAAGAATGCAGGGTATATGCAATTTTAACTATGTCACAGACACACTCTGACAGTTATCTAGATACCAGTCTGCACATACAGAAAGACAGACAAAACAGACAGACAGACATGGAGCAGTCGAGTGTCACTCCATTAAACATATAAGTACACCTATTAATGGTCAAAAAGGAAGCCAAGACGGAAGTCGAGGCAGAACGAGGAAAGACGTTGACGAAGTAAAGGAGTGAAACAGAGGGAAACAGGGAATGTGGTAAGGGCAATACGAAATCAAAAGCACAATATTAAACTTTATACTTTACCAACATTACAAAATGGAATTTCCTTCAGCACACAGAGTAAGAGAACCCAATAAAAAGAGCGAACTGGACAGTGAAATACTCGGTATATAGCGAAGAACTGTTTAAACTATAAATAAAATAATATTTATAAAACAGTAAATCAACTAAAAGAAAACAATTTCTGAAAGGCAAGATCACGATCACATCTTTTCTTAAATATATTTAATTCGGAAATGTGCTTCGTTAAACATTAAGAACTTTTTCTTAAGCATTTATAAAACGCGAAGAAAATTTCAGAGCCGATTGGAACTAGTGTTTATATCATGTATCTGCTCAGCGCTTAAAATTAAACAAAATTAACAACCGATTTCAATAATATTAAGACAAACTTTGGTAAACAAAAAAAAAAAATCATTTGAAATTCAAGTTAAAATTTCTTTATTTAAGCATCTATATTTTAAGTATGTATTCAGGATATTATTATTGTTAAAATAAGCCTATATGCGGTTAAATCGACCATGACTCGATATCAAAATAGTCCACGAAGACAAAAATATTTTATTAAACTCAAAAAATCTTACAGAACCTCGAAAATAAAAATAATCTTAAAAAAATCATGCTTGAATTAAGTCCGGAATATTTTTACTTTTGACACCGCATTAAATTGTTTTCATACTGGAATCCCAAATTCTTATTCTGTGTATTGTCAGCAAAAAAAAAAAAAACTGGTAGATCTAGCTCTTATGGTCTCTAAAGCGCCTGTTACATAAATTGCCACAAAGTTATGATATTCCTGTTGCTCTTAAGTGCCGAGTGTAAAAAGACAATTGTGGGAGACAGAGAAGGACTGTGTGAGAGCAAGAGCGAGAGAGAGAGATAGCCACTTGGCCATATAATGTAACTCATCTTAAGCACATTAAGCGTTTTGGCCCTGGACAAGAAAGACAACAGTGAGGACAGCGGGCGACCAAATGATGGGACCATCATGGCGGCCACAAAAGCACAGCAATTGTGGTTGTTCCCTCCATTTCCCCACCACACACATGTGTGTGTGGGTGTGTACTCGTGTACGTGTGAGCATGTGTGTGTGTGTTGAGTATATGGATTAAAAGTCCATCAAAATGTACATAAAAGTCATTGACTTAACAGGCAACTGAGCCAAGTTGGTGGGCCCAACTTTTGCCGTTACCTGAGAAAATCTTGAGGCATCATTTGCTATTTGCATGCAGCAAGAGGCAAGCACACATATATACCATTATGTGTGAGTGTGTGTGTGTGTGTGTTGCCGTATCGGATGGCTGATTTCACATGCCGCACGACAACACTGGCGCTCGCGTGTGAAATTAAATTGTTTGTTGGTTCGCGGAAAATGAAAATAAAGTCCTTGTTATTGTTGTTGTTGCACTGTCAAAAAAAAAATGTTCGAAAATCAAGATTTTGGTCTCAGAACTAAGATTTTTGGTCAAAAAATGCGTTGAGAACATAAAGTTCTTAAATTAAGAGAACACATCTTGATTTTAAGAACATTTCAATTGAGACCAAGTTTTTATTTTAAGAATAAATGTTCTTAAAATTAAAACTAAAAAATAACATAAATTAAGATTATTTTATATATTTTTTTTATTTTTAATTTTTGATTTATTTACATTTTATTCTGTTTAAGTAATTTTTGAAATGTTGTTTTAATTTGATATTTGTTTGCTACGAAATAGTACCTATGTATACATTTCTAACAATTTAAGATTATTATTCTTATATTTAGATTTCAAGAATTTTTAGGATAATAATCTTAGTTTTAGTAATTTGGTCTTGAAATAATCTTATTTTAAGAACAAAATATTTAAGATGAATGTTCTTGATGTTGGAACTAGGTCTTTTTTTCAGTGTGTTGTTGCTGGCGCTGCTGCTGCGTCGGCATGGCCCTGAAGCACAGGCCTCAGTGACAGTGACAGCTTCTGCCACAGTCGTCGCGTCGCGTCTCATCACGCCCCCTTTAGCCACCCAGCCCCTCCCCCCCCTGCCGCCCACATGCCTCGACTCTTTTGGGGTGATGAAAAACCGCCGAGCGGCTGTCACCTGGTGGCTGCGGTCGTCGTCGACGTCGCCGTCGACGTCGCCGTCGTCGTCGTCGTCAGTGTCAGCGTCTGCTCTATGATGATTTTTCTCGAATTTCGTATTTTCGTTTTTGGGGCAAGCGTGTGCGATCAACAATTTGTGGCAAGTTTAGTTAGTGCGCCTAGATTGAGTTGTATGCTCAAAAAGTGTGGTTTGTTTGCTGGCAACACAAGCAAAAATTAGTCGAATATTCTGTTGAGTTTCACTCGGAGTTTCAGTTGACATTTCATTTGAAACGGATCGCTTTATTGAAAGTTTTAATTAAACACATTGTTTAAGTGTGTTTTGTGTAGAGTTTAAGCAAAACAATTCAATGTTTATAGCAAGGACCATAATCATTAGAAGTTTTATTTTATAACTCTTTTTTTTTAATGATAATATAATGAATGATCAACAACAATAATAATTATTTTTGATCAAAATAATAAAGCCCAAAAATAATTAATATTTTTTATCAAAATAATAAAACTCAAAAATAACTAATATATTTGATCAAAATCAATAAAACTTCTAAATAATGATTATTTTGTGATACAAAAAATTCAAAAATAATGATTAATAAATATTTTTATTTTTTTTCGCTTAAAATAAAACTCAACTATAGTTTAGGACTTCATTGTTAAACTGTCTGCCGATATGATTACATATTCTTTATCTATGATTTAATACCTTTCATATGTTACATCACATGTCCTTCAAGGACGAATATTAAGAATTCTATTAAATTTAATTTATAACTGATCTTTGTAAAATCTTATGGTTAAGAAACATTCTCGTTTAAATAGTTGAATAAACTTAAGTTACGTTGAATTGAAACTGTTTTTATCATAATTAAGAAAATATTTTTCTGCTTAATCTAAGTGTATCTAATGTGGGTCTTTTCCCTGAGGTCCGACCGGTATTACCCAACCTAAAGTAAAGTTAAGCTGCAACAAAGTTTGCAAAAAATTAAATTTTAATTTAATGTAGTGATTTTAAATGCAAATATTTTTGGCATAGCTGCTTTATGGGAGCTCCAACTAAAAAGGGAAAATAGTTGAAATAGAATATTTGCCCTTGATGAATTTTAATTGCATAAAGCATGCTGAAAACTGTTTAGTTATTTCATTGTCATATTAAGTAGATAACGCAACGTTAACCTCCAACTTACAGTAAATTTCGATGTTGTTGTATTGATGCTGTGCAACATTTCAACTCCATTTTTGGCCATATATCATTTAAGCGGCCATGAGAAGGACTTTTGTAATGAGTCGAGCATGATTTTGGTTGATTTTGTAACAATTTTTTGTTTTTATTTTTTTGCAGGAATATGAAATTCCGTTGAGATGCAAAAACAACACATAGATATGCTGCACATAATATGCCAGTCATTCAATTTGGGCAAGGACCTTCGAACCATCTCTCGATTTTCATTCCCTCCCTCCTTGGTTTCCCCTTGGGTTACCATGGCAACTGATTCAGCTTTTGGCACTCGATAATAAAGTGTACAACAATTATGCTGTGGTTTCTCGTTATGGCGCCACCTTTGCTGCGGTCACCGACTGTTTTTGGGGGCCATTCTCTATCAATGTATGTGCAACATGATTTTGTCTTGTTACAACACACACACACACACACACACATACACTTATTTAGCGAACACTCATCCATCACGCTACACACGCATTTTGCAAACATTTTAGTTAGTTTATTGATAAATTTTTGGCCCGCTGATGTGTGCTTTGGGGCAGGAAAATTCTCCAATTACAAACAGGGGGCAACATCAGTGTTAACTTGAAGCGTTCCTTTCTCTATCTCTCTGTCTATCTATCTCGCTCTGTTTCGAACTCTCTCTCTCTCTCTCTCTCTCGTTTCTTATTCCAGCTGAAAATCACGTTGCCTAACTATGCCAAAACCGCAAATAGCGCTCCTTATTCTGCCCTCTCAAAAAGTACGCCCCTGATCAAAATCTAGTGTAAAATCGTTTCCCTCAATGCTTTACACCCAAAGGCATAAATACAAAATGTATTCACAGAGCATGAAACATATTCAATGGCGAAAATAACTGCAATTGCATCTGTAACATGTGGTAACTGTGGTGTGAGTGTGTGTGTGTGTGTGTGTAAGTGTACAGGGTATGTGTTTCTGTATTTGCATCTGAATCTGTATTTGGATTTCTATCTCTACATGAATACAAAGCTGGGGTATTTCATTTGCTTATGATTCTAATTTCCGTGGGCTTAACTGCAACTTTGTATTAAAACAATGAGTAGCCAAAAAAAATAAAAGAAACGTCTTCCTTGGGAGATATTTCCGCATGAAGATATACAATACTCGAGGGAACATACAAATAGGTTGAGGGAACAAGATTTGGTAATTGTCTATTATATGGGCCTCATCTCAAAAACTAAAAAAAAAAACCACAAACAGGGGGTGATTTATGATGAATTTAGCAAAAAAAAATTGATTGGGGACTCAATTGGTTTATTTTTAAAAAATCCTTAAAGTTTCCATACAAAATGAACTATTTTATTGTTGTTTTGTGCAACTTGTCATTTTTGTGGTCCGTTTACCACTATTACAATAACACTATTTACAATAAAATAGTTCATTTTGTATGGAAACTTTAAGGATTTTTTAAAAATAAACCAATTGAGTCCCCAATCAAATTTTTTTTGCTAAATTCATCATAAATCACACCTTATTTGTGGTTTTTTTTTTTTAGTTTTCGAGATGAGGTCCATATAATAGACATTTACCCAAGATTTAATAGCAGTTGCTTTTAATCCCTAGATTACGTACTATTTTCTCATGTGTATGCCAACATTAATTTATATTTATTTTTGATTATTTCTTATACTTTTTTAATGTAAACTATAAATCATACATTGTGTGTTCATTTATTAAAAAATTAAAAATTAACTCTATCGTCAGGGGTTATTTTAATAAGTAATCACTCAGATTTCCGATCTTTTATAATTTATTCAGTCTTCACCGAGCGGCGTCGTTTTTAAAAGTGACGCTTGCTGCGTTTACTAATACAATCATACGGCTTACAGCTAACACTTATTCACGCCAGAGGGCGCTTTATAGTAATCGATAAATGATTAATTATATTTACAGTGCGATAAATATAATTTGTAAATAACACTATTAACAATATAATACAGTCTTACATACTACTTATGACTACGTGTGCTAAATATTACTACAACTCTTTATTTTGAACTAAATAAGAAAATTGAAAAATTACAAGTGCATTTGACTTTTAACTTTAAAATCATAACATTTATTTATTAAACGAAAAATTTGTAAAATAAAACTTAAAAATAAGAATTAAAATTTTCTATTTTTGTAAAAAAGCTCGCTTGAAATGTTGGCGTTGCCAGCTTGTTAACTATCAATAACTAACAATTATCTGCCAACTCTTTTATAAAATAAAAACTACTGATATTGTCAAGTGTGTGTGTGCTAACTGTGTGTTCATGCCGGGCAACACTCTGTCTCTGCTCTGTGTCGAGTTGCTGTAATCCAATTGGACCCACTGTCATTAGGTGCAAAACATGCGGTGTTGCCGGACCTTGCCACATTTCGACATTTATGAATTATTGGAAATTTGGTGTATTAAGTACTATGTTATCTGATGCCGTTGATGTTGCTGTTGTTGTTGTTGCTGCTGTTGTTGTTGTTGTTGCTGCTCATCTGCTGCAAACCGAGCAACAATTGAGCATTGTTGTCAACTAATTTCAACCATCGAAACGAAGTTTCCCCCAACTCCATTATCCATGCGTAATAATTGCTATAGCATCTGTGGCTACTTGCATAATTTTGGCGAATGAACCACAAAACTTTTGTTTAATAGACCCAATCATAAATGTTAACCCCACAGTGCCCCCTCTTCTACTTCAGCCCCAGTCATGTGTCTTCAGTTCATGTGAGTGCTTTCTAGGCTTTGTCAATGTTCCACACACACACACACACACACACACACACACGCACACAGAGCGCACACTTATCTCAAGTTTCATTCAATTATTGTTAAGCACCTCAAGTTTTCTTAGCCACACACCGCAATACGCCCACGGGCCACGCCCTCAGCATGAGATGGCAGCCAAAAGCGAGGACACTTTCTGTGGCAACAGCGACGGCAACGGCGACGGCGGCATCAGCAGCGACAGCGACCAGCTGAGACCAACTTCTGCTCTTTCCCTACGGACTTGGCTCTGGTTGGGTGTGCTTGACTGCAAGATACTCTGCATGCAGTCGAACTTTATTCTTGCCACCATTGTGATGGTTATTTTAAAGAGCACCAATTGGTTAAAAAGATATTAACACTCAAATTTGAAATTCAAAGCTAATTTATATTTTTTGAAAATAGATAATTAAAGTCTATTTTTGATTTTTATAGTAAATATTTTAATTTTATGATTATTTTATAATATATTTTTTTTTTCAAAAATAAGCTTGTAATTTTTTTTTATACCTAAAATTACTCTTGTTAGCAATTTTTATTGAAAATTTTTCAACATGCAAGCAGAGCAGAGTAGAGTAAACGTGTTCTACATTACTTAAAATTAATTCAAATAAACGTCTTTTTCAATTAAAAAATAAACACTTAAAATTGAATTGGATGACAAAATCTTTTTTATGACTCAAAATAACAATTTATGGTATTTGCTTTATAAGTATACCAAAAAAAAAAACGTTATTTTGGTTTATAAGCCCAGTATTTCATATAGAATATGGAATTTAAAATAAGACTTTTATTTTTCGATCGTTATTTAGTTTTCAGGGTATATCAAGATAAGTGAATATAAAATATGATTGTCTTTTTTCACTATTTATTCAATTTAGAGTCTCTTTTTCGTTTCAACTATTGTTGCTGATCAAGAACATAGTTTAGTATAGTTTCCTGTCTGTTACAAACAGTTTAAATTATTTTTACAGGGTACAACTATCAATACATAAAGAGGTAGCAACAACAAAACCAAAACCATAACACATCATATTCTTCTGCTGTAATCTTAGCAGCTGTTTGTTGTAGTTGTTGCTGTGAATGTTGTTGTTGTTGTTGTTGTTGTTGTTATGGTTGTGGTTGTTCTGTTGGTTGCTGTTGTTGCTGTTGTTGCCGCTGTCTGCTTGCTTTTGCAGTTTGACAAAAATGTTGGCGCACAATTTTCATGTTGGCCAAATGACGCGCCAATGTCTACACAGTCGACCAGACCAAAAGAGAGAGACACACACACACACACACACACACACATACACAGTTAACATATATATGCATACTGTGTATGCTGTTGGTTGAGCCTAGACGTCATAGTGTGCACTCCCATGGCGCTTCCCGACAAGCTCCTGCGGCCTGACACCAATACTAATGCGTGCGATTAACATTCGCAATGGTTTTCGACCACGGCCCCATTGGCCCTAATAAGGATCCAAGAGGCAGCAGGCGAGACGGTCTAAAAGGCGGGAGGAGGAGAAGAGGTAAACAAGTGGAGAAACAAGCAAGTACACTGGAAAAAAAGACCAAGTTCTTAAATTAAGAACATTCATCTTGAATATTTTGTTCTTAAAATAAGATTATTTTAATTACAAATTACTAAAACTAAGATTAATTATCTAAAAAATCTTAAAATCTAAATATAAGAATAAAAATCTTAAATTGTTAGAAAAGTATAAATAGGTACTAATTCGTATCACAAGAATGGTGGCACCGTGGCGCTCTGGTTAGAGAGGCCGCTTCAGATGTGCAGCAGTAGGCGGCGGTTCGAATCCCGCTCGTAACAAACTAAAATAATATTTATAAATTTACTATAACAGAATAAAATGTAAAATATAAATATATAAAATAATTTTTATTTATTTTATTTTTTAGTTTTAATGTTAAGAACATTTATTCTTAAAATAAGAAATTGGTATTATTTAAAATGTTTTTAAAATCAAGATGTGTTCTCTTAATTTAAGAATTTTATGCTCTCCACGCATTTTTTAGACCAAAAATCTTAGTTCTGAAACCAAAATCTTGATTTTAGAACATTTTTTTTATCAGTGTAGGTAAGAGAGGAGTAAAGTGGAGAGACAGAGAGACCAACAAAGAGGGAATATAGGCAGGAAAGGAGGAAAGAGAACAGGGAAAGAGAAGAGACAGGTGCAGGAGCTGAGTTTGGTCCTAGCCGGATATGGAAATGGAGATAGAGATGGAGATGGGGGATGGGAATGGGGATGGAGGTCAGGGCAATGGAAATGGACACGTCTGGCTACACGTACGGAACACGGTTAGGACACGGTCAAAACCAGACCAAGACACATACCTATAATGTAAGCCGCATGTTCACACACACACACACACACACACACACACACACACACACACACACATGGATTGCATATGTTGTTATAAGTTTGCCAGGCAAAAATGTGCGATAAACTACTTGGCACTTGGCACAGGCTCAGTCGGCTGTGGAAGTGGCAACGACAGCGGTAACGACTACGGCAGCGGGTCAGAGGTCACCCACGACACGACCGAAGATGGCGGCATGTCTCCTCACAGGCGCTGCCACAAATCAGGGCTGCAAAACCAGCAATGCAAGGAACAAAAAACAAGTGGAAAAATGATCGGGATCCCGACCGTAGGATACCCGTTACTTATTTCAATATATAGTACATAAAAGTACTTTAAAGAAATTACTACCCAATAAAAACTACTGCATACTTTTAGGTGATTGTATTGAAATAATAACTTTATTAATAACTTTGGTTGCCTATTACTTCCGTTCTACTTGTCCGATCTCGGTTAAGTGATATTATAGATAATATTAGTAGATAACGTTAATTATCATAAAAACTGTATGGATAAAAAATCAAAATCAAAATAGCAGAAGCAATGTGAACAGGATAAAGCAAGGAAGAAAATGTGTTAAGAGAGATGTTAAGGGATGCCTCGTATGCAAAAAGTTAAAATTTAGAACAGATCCTGAGAAAGTAATAGAGAAAGAGAGAGAGAGAGAGAGAAAGAGAGAGACTTGATTAAGGGATTTTAAAAGCAACAAATATTAAGCGATTGACAAAATAAATATGACATTAAAAGTGCAGCTGACTTCTTTAAGTAAAATTCTACTATTATAACAGTTATGTTTTTAATTGATTGTTTGATTGGAATTTCCATAATCTACGCAATGAACTCCGCTGAAGTTCGTTGTGAACTAGTTCAACTTTATGGTGTGCAATTTGCAACGAGTTGGCAACCCTAAAAGGCCAGCACGTAATACGCATAACTTCACTATACTTTACGCCTATTTCACATAAAACTCGACCCTAAAAAAAATTAAAAGAGAAAGAAAACCAAAGCCAAAAAAAAGGGGTATACTGTGTGTATGTGTGGGTGTAGGTAACAGACGTGTGTGTGTGTGTGTGTGTGTGTGTGTGTGTGTGTGTGTGCAACGGCTGCTGCCCCACGTTGGGCGCCAGGGCGTCAGGTTCTTGAGTGGAGTTTATTTTCAGTGCGGTTTGATTTTATGCAAATTATTTTGCGACGAGTTGACTGTAAAAAAAAAGAGGAAAATCCAAAGAATGGAATGAAATAGAACGACAACAACTGGCTACAACTTTCATTCAAATCAATTCGAGCTTGCCAAAGTGACACACAATTTCATAGAAAGCGAGAGAGAGCGAGACACAAAATGAGGGAGAGAGAGACAAAGCTACTAAGGCAAAAATAAATATAATAAAAAACAGCAGCAAAGTTGGCGAACAAAATGCGAGAAAAGGCGCCGTTTTTGCAATTTGTGCGCGACGCTTGTCAAAAACATTGCCAGAGTTACAACAGCAACATGAACAACAACAACAACAACAGCAACAATATCAACACTAGCAACAACAACAACAGCAACAAAGACAATGACGAGCAGCATGTAAATGCCAAATGGTGTGGCATGAAAATACAGTGCAGGATATGCAAATAGTCAAAGGACATTCGACATTCACTTGCCAAACTTGACCTTCTGTTGACAGCGCCATAAGAACTACTGAACTTTGACCTTATAATTGACAGATAGAGAGCGAGAGAGAGACGCATACATAAATATCACTGAAATACTGCCCACTGTACGCAATAAATATTAACAACAACAACACAATTACAATTTACATTTAATTAAAATCTTGACTGAATTAAACTGTCTGTGTAAACTTCACTTAATCAAAAATATTTGCAGTAAGCTGAATAAACAACACTTATTGAGTTATTCTCATGAATACCCGATGAATGATATTCAAATATAATTGGAATAACTCATTATGTTAAATACTTTGTTGAGAATTACATTTCTGGTTCTTAAATATTCAATAGATAAATTAGGCAAAGATAAAAATATTGAGATACAGTGAACATAGTGAAATTAAATATTAAATCAAACATATTGATATTATTTTGAGTTGCTTGAAAAGACAATGCTAGAACAACTTTTTTAAAAAATAACGAAATAATTATACTTTATTTTTTAATAAAACAAAATTTTTTTTAATAGCTTGTAATTGAGTTTAAAATGCATTTAAGACCGAAAACTCAGACAAAACTTGTAATCGTATTTGAATTATAAGTAGATAAAGCTTTAGGTTCCAAAATTCAGGAACATTTAAAATGTTATGTAAAACGAGATACTTTCAAATATAATAAAATATTCCTATATTTTAAGGAAATTTTAAAATTTAATGCGATTCTCTAAATGTTAATCTAATACATTAAAAGTCTGCAGCTAGACTTATGTAAGGCACTGTATCAAAAGCAATGAGTACTTGCTGTTGCTGTACTAAATGTAAATGTTGCTATTGTTGTTTTTGTTGTTGCTGTTGTTTTTGTTGTTGTTTTTGGTCTGCATGCTACGTGTAGCGTGTTTATTTGAAGGTTAAAAATGCATAAACCTTTTGAGAACACACACAGAGAGAGAAAAAAAAACAGAGATGGATAGTGATGGAGATGGCAAGAGGGAAAGAGAGAGAGAGAGAGCGAGAGGGAAAGAGACACCAACAGGCAAACAGAGCACGTTTTTGCTTAGTTATTAATATTTAAACTTGAAATTTAAATGCAATGCATGAAACGCAAATGATCGAAGCAAAGACAACAATAACAATAACAACAACGAAGGCAACAAAAAAAAAATGTAAAATTACAATTTCTGCTTGATTTTCAGCTCTATCTCTCTCTCTCTCCCTCTCTCTCCCTCTCTCTCTCGCCCTTTCTAGCTGTCTCTATATCTATGCGCCTTTGTTTTTGTTTTTTATGTTTTTATGCTGTCTGTAAATAGTTTTTTGCCTGTGTGTTGTTGTGTGTGTGTGTTTGTTTGGTGTTGTGGCCTCGTTGTTGTTTCAGCAATATATTAAAATTCAATTTAATACAATTTCAATTGTTTGTGCGTGCGTTTCCGATAGGTAACAGACAGAGAGAGAGAGAGAGAGAGAGA
Organism: Drosophila falleni; assembly: GCA_035045575.1. Taxonomy (NCBI): domain Eukaryota; kingdom Metazoa; phylum Arthropoda; class Insecta; order Diptera; family Drosophilidae; genus Drosophila; species Drosophila falleni. The sequence goes on along the minus strand of JAWNOV010000185.1, from coordinate 2,569,629 downwards.
GAGAGGGAAAGAGAAAGTGGGGAAAAAGTCAGGCAGAGATAGCCAAGGAACGTATTCAACAAAATGGCAAAAGGTGTTGATATATTTCTCTGTGTGTGTGTCCGTGTGTGTGTGTGTGTGTGTTTGTGTTTGTGTTTTTTGCTGCGCTTTGTATGCAAAGCATGCAAGTTGCCTTTGCTATTGTTGTTGTTGTTGCTATTGCTGTTGTTGCTGCTGCCCCAGTTGTTGTTGTTGTTGTTGCTGTTGTTGTTGCTGTTGCTGTTGCCGTTGCCTTTGTCGTTATTTATGCAACGCCCGTGTCCCTTGACTGATATTTGCATGCAGCGTTGCCAGCGACAACTTTTGTGGCAGTTGCTGCTGTTGTTCTGTGTTCCACTTGCAATTGTTGTTGCTGATGCTGATGCAGCTGCAATTGTTGCTGTTGTTGTTGTTGTTGTTGCTGTTGCCAGTCGCTTAATGATGAGCCCAAAAACCTTTGCAAGAGTCGAGGTCATTTTATGTCATGTCAATTGCTGCTGCTGCTGTTGTTGTTGTTGCTGTTGCAACTGTTGATGTTGCTGTTGCTGCTGCTTGTTGCAATTTGCATTTCATTTTAGCCTTTGTAATGCGAAATGTCATTAAATTAAAGGCCAGCCAAAAATCAAAAATCCACAAAATCTAGACGAAAACCAAATGATGTTTCATGTTGTTGTTGCTAATGTTGTTGTCGTCGTTGTTGTTCCTGTTGAAGCAACAAAATTACAAAATGTTGAGAAATCATAGATAAAGGCTACCAAAATGCATACTATCTAAGTGACTCACACACTCACATACACACACACACACACACACACACACAGAGAGAAAGAGACTCTTTTGTTTATTTACAGGTCTGTAATTCACATGCTTAAATATGCAGAAGAAGTGTGCGTGTGTATGTGTGTATGTGTGTATGTGTGTGTCAACTCTTGGCCAAAATATAATGGGAAAATTCGCAAATTCAATGCGAGTCTCTATACAAATATACGTGTATTTAATATTTTCTGAGACTATTATACTGTCAAGAGTCTTATAGGCCTTATAGCCAAACACTCACACACACACATACACACACATCGAAGCATAAAAAGTTTATTTTAAACATTTAAATTCAACCATTGTCCAATTAGAATGCAATCAAACTTACAATATAAATATACCGAAATATATTTTGTGAATTTTCGCAATTCAGAGTCAAGTGATAAGTGGTTTGCCAGCAACCACAATAAAATGTATCTTAAATGATAGATATATGTATGTATATGTATGATTATTAATCACAAAACAGCAACAGTTGCAATCTCAATAGCAATTGTATTCTCAAATTAAAAAAACCCCAAACTTGAAGTTTCTCTTTAATTACCGAGTGTTCAACTAATAGATATTCTCTTTAACAAGTGCACCAAAGCAGTTGTCAGATTATAAAAATGTCACTCTTAATTGTAAATTTCGAACTTTGTCTTTTGATTTAACTTTGACTTAATTTTTTTATATCCTGTCAATTTAGGAAAATTACAGCCTACTAAATTTACCATTGGCTTTTTAACTTCAGCTCTTTTTACGGATTATTTCAAATATTAGATGTGAAAAGTGACAAATTTTAAGTTTTGGAAACTCTAGGAACTTTCAAATGAACGCATTATGATTCCAATAAAGTATAAACATTTAGTCGAGTGATTCTTTAGACTATTCCAATAAAGTATAAACATTTAGTCAGGTGATTCTTTAGACATAAAAATTCACAAAAAAAAATTAATTTTTTCTCAGTTCTATTCATTTTTGGTGTTGAGATTGTAAAAATTGTAAGACATCTCGCAGCATTCTCGTCCCTAACAGCGTAATCTATAGGTTTGTGGGTATATTTGGTATTCACATATTTTACCATGTTCTTAATCAAAAGCGTTAACTTAATATCAAATGCATAGTTATAATAGAAACCTATTTTTAAAGTGAATCACTGTCATTATATAAATTCTATGTATTCATATTAGCCTTCGTCTTATTTAGAGATACAACATATGTATGTATATATATATATATATATATATATATATATATTATGTAGAGAATATCCTGGAAAACACAGATTAAATGTAAAACATGCTGCTATTTATTAAAATGTAAAATTCATACTAAGCTCAATTCAATCAATCTCTTCCAGGAATTTTGAATACTGAATGTGAGGCTTTTCTGCAATGCCTTTAATCTCTCGAGGATTCCCACAAAAGAGTCGCTTCATCTTGTGAAGCAAGTCAATGTCAGCATATGGTAATTAGTATAGAGAACATACACATTCTCTCCTTTGTCTCATCTCATCTCTTGTCTCGTCTCAATTGGCTCTCAGTCTCTATCTCTCTCTCTCTCTCTTGTCGGAAGCTGCCAATCAAAGTTCATTTTGTTGCAAGCTTGCTTTGTTGCCACAAGAGGTGCATTTAAAACAGTCCAAGGTGTTGTCTATGTGTGTGTGTGTGTGTGTGTGTGTGTGTGTGTGTGTGTGTGTGTGTGTGTGTGTGTGTGTGTGTTTGTGTTTGTGTTGAGCCTTAGCTATGTGGCATGTGGCACTCATGGTGCAATTAGTTCGGATGCGGCACCAATCAAATGTGGCAGCTGCAGCAACTGCAGTGGGTCAAGCTGCAAATGCGCAATTTTAAAATTGCAGCACACAATTTTTGTGGCAATATTCACACTTTTACAGCTCACTGGGCAACACACACAGAACAACAAAAAAAGATTGAATAGGCGACAAAGAGAGAGAGTGAGAGAGAGGGAGAAGAGCAGACAAATGAACAGACTGCGAACAACAAAAACAACAATCAAATTGCTTGAAATGAATAAGAGACAAGAGAGAATGAATTCAAGGAAAAGCGCATTCGTTTTTGCTTGTAACGCCTATTCTCCTTTGTTCTCCTCCTCTTATTGTCCTCCTCTCATCGTCATCGTCATCGTCGCAGTCTCAAACTCTCATGATCGTAATTTACTATTCACAAAATATTCAAAACTAGTGCACAAGTGACACTCAAATGTCTTTTTCGCAGTCGCAGTCACAGACTCCCATTCACTTTAACTTTAAGTTCCCTTTTTATGCCATTCCCCGATTCCCCGTTTGAATCACTGTCAGTTTTCCTACTGGGCAACATCATAATCATCATCATCATCATCATCATCATTGGGCAACGTCAACGTCTGGCAAGCGCCAAAAGTGTTTTGTTTTGTTTTGTTTGGTTGTCAGCCTTGTTGAAAGGGTATGACAACTTTAACAACAAGTTTGTGGTAGACGTTGAATTCATTTAACAACTATTTTGATGCGCATTTCAAATGCAATTGCTTCAACTCAAAAATATAACTTTTAATAATTGTGTTAAATACTAAGACATTTCATACTTCTGAAATTCAATTTGCTTGTAATATATTATTATATTTGTAGTAATATTTAGCACACGTAGTCATAAGTAGTGTGTAAGACTGTATTATATTGTAAATAATGTTATTTATTAATTATATTTATCGCACGTAAATATAATTAATCATTTATCGATTACTATAAAGCGCCCTCTGGCGTAAATAAGAATTAGCTTAACAACGCATGATTGTATTAGTAAACGCAGCAAGCGTTACTTTTTAAAGCGCTGGCGCGCCGCCCGGTTAAGACTGACTAAAATATAAAAGATCGGAAATTTAAGTTTTTATTAATTAAAATAACCCCTGACTATATATTATTGAATTATTTTCATTTCGATGCTTTGCATTTTTATTACAATTTAATCATTTGTAAGATTGTAATCAGTTCCAACTTGATCTTTTACAAATTTTTTAAGACATTATGTTGGACAGCTCGAATGTTAGGTGCAGTTTTACTAAAAGTATAATTAAGTCGATTTATCTCCGAGCTACTCTGTTATAGAATAGGTTGATATACTTTTTAGTATGCTCATTAACTTGAGGCTTTAAGCCCCTATGAATGCTTTAATGCCGATTTAATTATATTGTTTTGAGCACTTGTTGGTTTTATTTAAAAGTATTGTTCTTGTAACTTATAATTAATGTTACAATTTTTTTTTTTTGTCAACAAATTTCTATTTCAACAATTATAAACTCTTAAGACGAGAGAGCTTGACTAATATTGCACTTGCAATTTATTGAATTGTATATGCATACATATGTATATAATTTTTTCATTAAATAAAATTCCATTTAGAGTGGTCTGTCTGAACATAAATACAAGAAACCCGTAAAATTTGATTATTTTTGTTATACAACGCTTTATTAGTCTTTTCGAGAATACATTTTATGGCCAGTTTTATAATGTCTACTTATGGAGTTTATTAAGTATATCAGAGATATTTTGACGTCAGTTTAAAAAAATTAATTTTAAATTTAAAAATATCTCTTTGATAATATTTTAGTAAACATTGAAAAACCGGCTCTAAGTATAATTTTTTTAGAGTTGTTTAATTCTTTAAAATTTGTTTTAAAAGCGCATTCAAATTTCGTTTGTATTTAGTAGCTGCCATTGCCTGTCTCATTTTCGTCACTTTCGTCATATTTGTATACATTTCTCTCCATCTCTCTCTCTTTTCTTTCTATCTCTCTCTCATTTTTTTCTACTCTTTAGTTGTTGCTTTATGGTGTTCTTTTGACACCGTCTCTCTTTCAGGTTTGTGCAGTGCTTGTTATTGTTGACTGCTGAATTATTAACGTGAAAATAGTTTTGACCAAGAGTCGAAAGAGTTCTTAAAGCATGTTGATATGCACTCACACACACACACACACACACACACACACACACACACACACACACACACACACACACACACACACACACATACTTGTATGTACACATATGCACATTTTGAACGAGTTTTAAGATAGTAGTCCACAAAATTGCGTTAGCAAATAAGTGAAAGGAGTTTGTCTCACTTTTGCATTGACTTAACACACACACACACACACACACGCACACACAGAGAAACAAACACACACCCACTTACAGAGACATAGTTTGTCATGTGCAGAGATACGTCCTCCATGTTCACTTGTTGTTCAAATTGTTGGTCAGTCCAAGCTTTTAAGAGCTTTGGTTTTTTGGTATTTCAAATATTTTTACGATAAGGGGGTTAAGGACTAGCAAATGATCAACTTTATGATGTCAGGTAAAAGTCTAAGTAGTGTGTGCAACCTGCAACCTGCAGGCTGTGGCATGCAACATCCAGCATTAGACAGCAACAACATCATCAACTAGGACAGCATTCAATCGCAATGCAACTCAGTGTTTTGTGTATTTTTCTAAAAGACAGAGAATTGTAATTGAAAAGGTCTGTGGCAGCAACCCAGAGAGACCGAGACAGCAAGCGAGAGAAAGAGAGAGAGAGAGAAAGAAAGAGAGAGAGACCTACAGAGAAGAGGCAAATTTCAAGGGCCAGAGATAATCAGCTTTTGGTTGTAAACAACTCAAAAACGTAAGCATCGAACGAGACGCACAACTTTGGCAATCCATCGGGTCCAAACAGCTGCCCCAACATCAACTTAGAAGCAAAAGGGGATGATAAGATGAGGGGCACGGAGACTGCTACTGGTACGGATGTACACAGAAAAAATAACCTGGGACTCCGGCATAAAACATATATACAATGTGGTGTCCGAAGTACGTTAGTCCTCGATTTTCATAAACCAAGTACAAAATATTTGATTCAATCACAATTTTTCTAAGCAATATTTTTATTTTCGAGGTTCTCAAACACTTTTTTGTACTAAGATCAAACATGTTGAGTGATTGCTATTTTATCCGCATACACTGAAAAAAAAGATCAACTTCTAAAGTAAAGAACATTAATCTTAAATATTTTGTTCTTCAAATAAGAACATTTTAAGATCATATTACAAATTTTAAGAATACTAATTTAAAAAATCAAAGTTCCTAATGCAAATACAATACAAATACAAATCTTATATTGTTTGGATTGTAAAAATATGTACTTTTTTGAAATTGAAATAACATTTATAAAATTACTAATACAAAATAAAATCTATATAAATCAAAAATAAAAAACAAAAATATAAATTTAAAAAACATTTTTAAATATTAATTTTATTTCCAAGAACATGTATTCTGAAAATTAGAACTTGATCTTATTTGAAATCTTTTTAAAACTAAGAAGTGTTTTCTTAATTTGGGAATTTTATGTTCTCAACGCATTTTTTAGACCAATAGTCTTAGCTTTGAAACTAAAATCTTGATTTAAGAACATTTTTTTTATCAGTGTACTTTTTTAGTTTTTACAATAGTGTTCTGAATATAAATTGAAAAAATAAATGCTATATTCAAGAATTTTAAACTAGAATGTTTGATTGATTTTTTTTTTCTGTGTAACTCTGCTGCTGCCACAAAATGTGGCGCAAAAGTTTTCAATTCTTTTTTTTTATATTTTTTGAGAGTATTGGCTTATTGTAAGGAAAAAGCATTGCTTGCCTCAGTAGGTAGGTACACGAACAGTACAGTAAATACACGTGCAGCAGCAACTTGCAACGCCATAAAAAACCAAGCTAAACTATAAAAAATATAAGTAAAAAAATAAAAAAAAAAAAAACGGAGGAGAGGAAAAGGGAGAGAGAGGAAGATGAAAGCAATTACAAATGCAAACTACAAGCAACAGCTGTCAGTGCTGAGGGAGGAAGGGAGACAGGCGGAGGGTATGAGAGTATCTCTCTCTCTCTCTTTCAGTTGATCTGCCTGTCTCGCTCTCTATCTGCCCCGGCCACTAGGGCATGCATATGTTTATGATGCTTCGCTAATAAAAAATGTTTTTACGACTTGACTTCAAATCTGCAAAACTCCCCCAACTTACCAGAATACTCTGAACCTCCGTTCCTTCCCTCCCTCCCTCTTGCCACTGCTGCAGCTGCCACATTAGAAATGGCCAAGTTTATGGCCGACTTCGCTGATGGCATTCAATTCAACGCAACACGGCGTATGCTTGATATTCCACTCGATGCAGCAGCAGCAGCAGCAAAAGCTACTTATCAAAATGTGGCATGTTGCAACAGTCGCATGACTTTGGCCACAACACCTGGCATCATCAGCGATGAGTTAATTCCTCCTTACCTCCTCTCCCCAAGATTTATAGAGGGGGCACACACACACATACAAACACCCAAAGAGCTGTCGGCCATAAAGTGCAAGGATACGTAATGCAATATTTAGCGTCCTTTGAGCTCGCTTCGAGTTAAGTGACAAAAAAGGCGGTCGCAAATGCCAGCAAATAGCAAAAACCCAGGCAACATCAACAGCAGCAGCAGCAGCAGCAGCATCAGTGTTGAGGCAAGTGGCAAGTGGCAAGTGGCAACTTGGGCTTGGGTTTGGTCTTGGGTTTGGGCAATGGCATTCACATCCTAACTACTGCAGATCCTTAAGCTTTGCTGCTTGCTGCTTGCTGCTTGCTACTTGCTACGTGCAACTCGACGCATATCAAGTTGCAACTTGCAACAAATATTAAATCAGTAAAATATCCTTTAGGGCGCACTCAAATGTAATTGTTGTTGCTGCCATTGTTGTTGTTGTTGTTGTTTTTGCTTTTTCATCTTCAGTTACGAAACGCGTCAAAATTGCTGCCTGCCCGCGAGTGTTTATGACGTCTTTCTCTCTCTCTTTCACAGTCTCAATCCATATATATCTCTCTCTCATCCTCTCTTTTCCTCTGCCAGATCACGCACAGTGCCACAAATTATGTGTCCCATCGCAGCAATGATTTTTGCTGTTCTATAATAATACAAAGAGCTTATAAAATTTATTTAAATTTTTCCAAATTACTTCCCTTTGAATTAAATCAAACTAATGCAGTGTCAGAAGTAAAGTAATCCCTGATTTTTTAAACTTTTACCAGTTTTACGATTAGTTTATATTTTTGGTTTTTCTTAATTTTTTTTTTTTTTTGGATTTGTTTTGGTCATTGCTATTTTATCCGCATATTACTTTAATTTAATAATACAATCCTAAGTACATACTTTAAAAATACTTGCTAAAATCACGAATTTTTACCTTGAATTTTAGAATGCATTTTTTTTTGCAGTGCACGCACTTATAGACAGTATTGTTTTTCTCGACTTTTTACGAAATTTCATAATTCTTTCATAATTTCATAATAAATTAAGACCTTATTTTTGATTAAAAAATCCATTATAAAAAAATTATGTCAGTTAAAATCTAAATATAACCCATAAATAATTAACTTTTAAGAAAAAAGGATTTCTACAATAGAAGAAATATGTTTTCATTGAAAAAACAATTGGACTCTCTTCACAAACATTATTCAAAATTACTCACTAAAAATTTTATATACAATTATTTTAAAACAAATTATATGTGTATAATATAACAAAAAAGGATTTCTACAAAAAACAAATATGTTTTCCTTAAAAAAACATTGTGATTCTCTTCACGAACATTTCAATTCCTACACAGAAGAATCTCCATTTAAATTGAAAATTCGATATATAGTACAACTATTTTAAAACAAACTATATGACATATATAATAATATTACAGCATTTGTATATATTGTATAATTTATAATTATTATATTGAGTTTAGTACCACTGTGCAAGGTGCGGGGTGCAAAGGGGCTCGTTTTTTATTACGCACCAAGAGATGAGAGACATTGTTGAGTCGCGTGTTACTGATAGATACCGCTACTTAGGCAGCTGAAAGATTGTGCAAGTGCAAAAGCAAAAGCAAAAGCAAGTGCAAGAGCAAGTGCTATTCACGGCGTATGAAATTACCGGACAAGCCAAGTGCAAGTGTCCGAGACGAAGAGACCAAGCGAATAAGCGGCCAAGAAACCAAGAAACTAAGAGATGACAATAACAGGTAACATGGCAACATGGCCAAGACTCAGACTCACAGCTTTAGACATTGTCATATTTAGCCATGGCTAAGTGGCAGCGATGGGCCAAAATGCTCTGAGGTTGCAACTTGCAACTGAGACTGAGAGTGTGAGAAGCTGCAACTGAAAGCTAAAGCTGATTCTGAGGTTGAGGCAGGGTGGCATTGTAATTTGATGTTGTGGTGCAGGTACAGTTGTGTCTGGCAGTGCTAGTGTTGCGGTCAGCTGTGCCAGCCAGGCAAAGCCATCTGAGCCGGAGCCTGAGGCATGCTGCATGCTGTACGCTGCATGTTGCATGCTACTTGCTGCATCCACAATTTTTTAGGTGCGCATATTCGCGTCTTGGCAATTTGCAACTTTTCGCTGGTGCAACATCTGTGTGTCGCTTGTAATTTCCTGCCTCAAAACACGTGCAGACACATACACATAAACATACATATATTTATATATATGTGCATATATGTATTTGTGTAATTATTTATAGCTCGAGCTGCTTGGTTATTATGTGTGCGCATAAATATACATTGCAAATTTATTAAGCTTTATGCTCGAGCGCACAAAAGTCGACTATACTTTCGTCTACAACTATACAGACGCACTCTTTTTCTCTCACTCTCTCTCTCTCTCTCTCTCTCTCTCTCTCTCTCTCTCTCTCTATCTCATTCTAAGTGTGCTCTCTCTTTTCATTGCCGTGTCGCTGTGCGTGAGCGGCTTTAAAGCAAGTTTGTCAACTTTTCTGGCAGCTAAGTAGGCTACAAAAAAACGAAACTAAATCAAGTTATGCCAGCTTCAGCGCAGCATGCTCGACTAAATGATATCCAGCATTACCAATTAATCAAAAAAATAAGTTTTCATTGAATTTTTTTGCATTGCAATTTACCAATTATTAAATTATTTAAAGTTTCCAGAAAAATATTTTTTTTCAGTTATTATAAAATTTAGAAAAATGTTTTAATATTGTTAAACAAATATTAAAACTTAGAAAAAAAACTCTTAATATTATAAATTTTTTGTGTTCTCATAGCTCTTTCTCAGAAAAAAATTTATTTTTTAAAGTTATTATAAAGTTAAGAAAAATGTTTTAATATGGATAGACAAATATTATAACTTAGAAAAAAACTCTTATATATATATTTTTTGTGTTCTCATAGCTCTTTCTCAGAAAAAAAATTTTTTTTAAGTTATTATAAAGTTAAGAAAAATGTTTAAATACTGATAAACAAATATTATAACTTAAGAAAAATTTTTCTTAAAATTATACATTTTTTTGTGTTAGTTTTCCTTCTAAGTTTAAAGGCAAAATTCGCAAAACCCAAGTCTAAGTTTTAAAAATCGCAGCGATTTTTGAAACAAATATATTTTTATTCAGGGTTTTGAACCTTAATTCATTTTTTGGCGTTTTTTTTAAAGAATAACTTTTACTCATGTTTTCCAGATTTAAACATAACTCTTGCGCTTGAGCCAAAGTACAGGGTATCAAAAGCCACAGACATAAGTCAAGGAATTGCATTAGGCACGTGTTACACTACGGGTACAGTTAAGGGCCGGGTTTATTTACCAGCTAAGGGTTACGGGCGGACTTCTAACTGCTGACTGCTGACTGCGGACTGAGGTCTTGATAAATTTTGTCATATGGGCGTGGCATTGTCACCGCTTTGCGCACATTTGATGCGCTCTTTCGTTTAACGAGCAAAATTCTGTGCGTCAAAGTTTAAGCTCCTTTTTTTTTTTTTGTTTTTTTTTATGCATTCAAACTATTTAGTTTTCATGTGATTCTTTTATGAGACAAGCGGGAAGACGAGAAGACGAAAAGGAAGGGAATCTGACAAAGTTGAAGCCGCTAAGTGATTGATGTTAAAAAGAAAAGGGAAAAAAGACTGTCAAGAAAGTTGACTTTAAGTTGACGGCAACAACAACAACAAAGAACCACTTGCTAAATGGTTTGTGTTAGCTGCAGGTCAAAGCTCAACTGCTTTTAAATTGCAAGCTAATTTATTAATTGGACTACAGATATGAAAGTGATTCTTTGATTAAATATAAATGAGTGGGTCAATTTGTATAGAGTAAAAAAAATGCACAAAACGGTAATAAAATACGTAATCTACGATAAGTTCTAAGAAGAATTGCCCATGGGTTTAAAACCAGTATTTAAAATATTGGTAATTGTCTGTCAGGTGGAACTTACCTCTTAAAACAAAAAGAATTAAAAACCCAAATAGTGGGCGATTTATGATGAATTAAGAGATAAAATTAAGTTGGCGGTCTCTTTTTAATTGAGTTTTAAAATGAATGTAAAACTAACTTTTTTATTAAAACTTGAAAAAAAGGGCTAATGCTAAAAATTCAATTTAAAAAAAAATAAATTAAGACCGCCAACTAATTCTTATCTTTATAATTATTATAATGGCTATCTGTGTTTTTTTTTTTTTTTTAGGTAAGTTAAACATTCCTCGAAAAAAGTGGAAGCTCGATACTGATTTTAAACCCATGGTTTCTTGGTAAATTCTTCCTGGAATTCATCGTAGATTACAAATTTCATAACCGCTTTATCGCGAATAAAATTGACCCATTCCAATGAACATATTCGTTAAAAAGTTCGTTTTTTTTTGCATACCCCTTGCTGGCTTTGCAACTAAAAGAAATGACATGGAAGTCCCCATTGAGTTCTTTATTGGCATTTATCTTATTACTTCAGTTTTATTATTGCATTTGCTCAGTGACGATTCCCCGCCGGCCACCTTCAATCAAAGTCCAAAGTCCTTGAGCCTGAAGCAAATTCTTGGGCCAATTGAAGATTTATACTTGAGTTCTGTTTACCTCTCTCTCTCCCAGCAATACATTTTGCGCTCTGTCTTCCGTCTCTGTGCATCCTTCAATGCTTGCGTATTCCTTTACATTACTCATCAAGTAGACACCATGGGAGGCCAGAGCATTTCCGCACTGCAAGTTGCAGCGTTGACAAGCTGTCCTATCAGCAAATCCTTCTCAGTCAATCCCTCTCCCACTCCCACTCCCACTCCTTCTCACTCCTTCTCACAGTACATACAACAACTTAATTTGCACTCTCAGTGTCGCCGGCTTTGTTATTGTTGTTGTTGTTGTCACCGTCGGTTGCCAGCAACAGTCGCTTCGTATTTTTTCATCTTCACTTCACTTCACTTCTCTTTTCTTCATTTTATTTCTTTCATTTTTTTCATTTTTTGTTTCCCACTTTTATTGTTCCTTGCTCTGCCAAATTGTATCCGAGCCATTGTCGTAAAACATACGAAGAACCTCAGTGCGTATGTGTGATATTTGTAGCTGTTGTTAGACATTGCCAGGGCTGGCAAACCATCGTATATATCTTTACTCTCCACACATAATTCTTAATTTAATTTACCGTATAAAATTTATTAGTAAAGTTATTTTTATCAAAATTTATACAACTTGTTTAAATTTCCAAAAAAAAAAAAAACATACTGTTAAATTCGGAACTCGTTAAGAACATTTTTTAACAATATATTACTAATTAAAATGATTATAATACTAATGCTAAAACTGTTGCTATTATTGCTATTATAGTTCAATTGATAATAATAATCCTTTAAATAGTTTTAAAAACTAATGCAAATGAAAATTATAATAATAAAGTTAAAGCCAATACTACATAATTACAATGTTTATGCTAAGGAAAATTATATTACATTATTATATATATTATATTTATTCTTTAAAAAAGAGTAAAATAATTACAGTTAATAAATAGTTATTACTTAAATTATCGTCAATATTTTTTATATACAGAAATCATTTAACTTATCAAAATTATTGCCCAGCCCTGATTGCATTAGTTATTGTTATTTTTGCTGTTATTCTCAGTTTATTTTGTACTTTTTTTCCATTATTTTTATACTGTATTTTACGCTGCTGTTGCTGCCATTTTTGATTTGACGTTCTAACTGTGGCCGCTGCTGTCTGTTTCCCTGTGTTTTCCCATATTTTCCCTTCCCTTTCCCTTCGTTCACTTGCAGCCAAGCGACTCCGTCTGGCTACGCCTTTCATATCTCAAATTTGAACCTCCTTTCTCCCGCTCCCTCTCTCCCTCTCTCTCCCTCTCTCTCTCTCTCTCTCTCTCTCTGTCTATCCCTTTGCTTTTCCAACTCCATCAGCAACACACACTCAGAGAGAGCGACAATCCCACGATGCGTCGACGTCAGCAGCCATCAGAGCTCTTCCTATACATTTTCCCTGTTTTATTTGTTCATATTTTTCTATTCTCTCTTTATCTTTTTTTTCATTTTTTTTATTAGTTTATTCTTCTTCTATTCGCATGTGTGTCTCAGTTTTAGTGTGTAAAGTGCAAACAATCAACGCAAGCGACTTTTCTGCAATTGCCGCATGATGCACTTGCCAGCCAAACTCACACATACACACTTCCATCTCTGTCTCTCTCTCTCTCACTATCTCTCTCTTCTCTCTCTCTTCTCTTTCACCACATTACTTAGTTGCTGCCGCTTGTCAAATGCTTGCAGCATCTTTTTCTTTTCGCTTCTCTTTTTCTTCAGCTTGTTTCTGTCACCATTACATTTCATATTTCAATGCTGTTCCCATGCTCCCCTTCCCCTTCCCTTCCCTACTCCCTATCTTCGCTTCTTCTTCTTCGTCTTCTTCGCTTTCCTTAACCAACTCCAAATTGGGTTGCTGTCCCGTTAGTTTGTTCTTGTCCGTTGCTGCCGCTGCAATTTTTTATATCGTTTTCTCACATTTGTTTGTTTGTTTTCACTTCGCATTAAGCATCCTCTCCTTCTTCTTCTCCTTCTCGTTGTATTCTTTTATGTTTCTGCTCTCCACAGCCAAACACCTGCTATTTGTATGCAGTTGATGGCCAAAAGATTTGTGTGCCATCTAAACGAATGAAAGTAAGTGCAACGATTTAGCTAATAATTCAATCAAATTGAGCGTGATCTTTCTTTTGTTTCTCTCATTTTATGCGTTTGGTATTCTCTTTGCTTTGTTCACTTCATTTGTAAATTTCTTTTTACAAAATTTTGACATGACATATAAAATAGTTTTTCAAACACGATGACGAATCACTTTTAACAACATATTCAAAACAATGTATGTACAATGTACAATGTATTTATTTATTTAAAAAAGCATAAAAATTGTTATTATTAAAAACAAAAAAACGAACAGAAATATTATGATCATTAGAAACAGAATTTGATCTAACACTCAAGTGCCAAATTCTTTCTATTAATTCAAAACGACTCTTAGAAGTTACTAGAATGTATCTTTAATTTTAAATGCAACCGCATATTTTCCGGCATAATCTCGATACATTTAAACATAATTGTTTCTCTTTAGCTACTTTAACAAAGTATTATCCGCAATAATATTTCATTAGTTAATAAATCTATGTGAATAAACATTGCTTTAACAAGCTTAACTTGAGACTGAGACTGAGAACAATGTACATAAACATGCCGTGACCTTACAACCTTTGATACTATGCAAACACCTTTTAACCCCCAGCTGAGCAGTTGAGTCACTCAGCTATGCTATACTTCATAATGGGGATACAGTGTCCAGTGTCATTTAAATTTTGAGTAGAAGTTCCACATTGTCTCCTGTTTCCCTATATCTTCCACATTCTCTCTCCCCACTCCACCCACTTTAAATGTCAGATTTATATGGCATGCAGAGGCCAGTAAAAAAAGAGCATTAAACACAGCAGCAACAACAACAACAATGAGAAGGACAAGTCCCTGAACAGTTACAGTTACAGTGGCTTTGAGTGAGTGATACGCGTACCAAATGTCCAAATGTTCAGATGTCCAATTGTCCAGAGTTGTCCAGAGGAGTTTCTACTTCAGGGCTTCAGCATTTGAGGCTGCCTCCAACCCTGCACCTATCCAATCTCCTGCAGAGTTCTCTGCTGTCATAAACCTGAAGCTGGAGCATCTGGGAGGAGAATGGAGGTGGGAGGTGGGAGTAGCGATAAGGGGTGTGATGCCTGATGCCTAGAATAGTCGTAATCCCAAAACATATACTTGCAAGTGCGCTTAAGCCAACAAGCAGACTGAGAACGAACAAGTGAGAGCTCTACAGTCGAGCGTACTCGACAGTCAGATACTGTCACAATAATTCGATTTAAAAAAATTAAATAAATAAATTAACTTATAAAACATAGAGATAAAATTCGATATTCGGGAACCCCAAACTCAAGGGTTTCGCTCAAGCTTCGCTTCAATTATGTAGAGAAAAAAAATTAATTATTATAATTTAAATTTTATTGCAATATTCGAAAATTCTAAAATTTATCAATAACGTTACTTGCTGGCTCAAAATTTACATTATAATTATATCCCACAAAAAAACCTCTACACGAGGTAAAAGTCTAGTGACGAAAGCAATTATTAGCCCCAAAAATTTCTGATATCCAATTTTGTGACGAACAAAATTCAGTTAAATCTAAAAATTTTGAATAAAAATATAAATTAATAAAGGAAAGCGAATTTACATTATAATTATATTTTGCGAATATATTTGAAGAAAGTGTTCCGATTCGAAATATATAAACCTTACAGGGTGCTAGATGACTCCTTCTGGCTGTTACATAGTATATAATACATACATACATTGCCAAAAAGTTATTATACTCCTGTAAAAAACAAGAGAGAGAGAGAGGGACAGGCAAACAAACAAACATACAATAAACAGGAAGCGTAACGAACAAACATAGTGAATGAAAATGTTGAGAGAGTAAAATAGAAAGGGAGAAAAGATTAGAGCGAAAGAGAGCAAGAGAGAAAGAGAGTCAGGCTGTAACTGTAGCAAAAACTGAATAAAAATAATTAAGCTGCTGTTGACGCACTTTTTCGGCACGCTAAGCACGTGACTATGGAAAGAACACAGAGAACGGGGAACTGGGAACGGGGAACTGGGAACTGGTGACCGGGGAAGTCGTTACAGAAATAAGACAATGGGTTGTAGCTGTGACACGTAACGCCATCAAGAAGGTGGCCATTAAGCATGAACTAAGGAACAGAAGCGACAACAGCTGCTCGAAGACCCGAGAAAAAACACACAGCCTCAAGTACAAGTTAAATACGAAGTATACCCCTTTTTTCCCGAATGCCTCTAATTTCCCATTTGCTCTTTTACGGATTATCTACCCCCCAACTCCCACAGCATACACTTCTTATATTAACGTATACATTTATGTGAACATTTTTTGAATTTTATTACTGACATTACAAGCGCATTTTAATTGTTTTCAAACCTCTTTAGGTCTGTAATTAAATCATTGGATAGCAAATATCAACATGATTATATACTAAAATATCTATTAACAATTTTATATTTTTAATTGTTTTCTAAGTATTCTAAGCCTGTCAACAATCTGCAAATATTATTATATATGCAAATATTATTAGCAGAAAAAATGATTCTGTCCATTATCCTGACAAGGGCGAACAAAAAGAATGTATTTTTCGGACTCAGCGACCTCAAATTTATTAGTTCTGAATGTTTCATGAAGAAACTCGGAAAAAAGTTGCTCAGGACGATTCGGGTTAATTTGCAAACATTATTGGTTTAACGTAAAAATAAAAACAAATTCTTAACAAATAAAAATATAATTTTTGTTTAATAATTGTAGTTTTTTTTTTTTTAAACGAATTGCATAAGATTGGTTTTATATTGCTTTCTATTTATATAATTTATTTCACTCCGCAAATACATTTATTATTTAATATCATATTTTTTTTAAAGGGCTTAAATTCTTTTCTCTTGTTGTTTCCTCACTCTCTGTCTCCCTCTTTCATTTCCTCTTTTCCTATCTGTCTCATTCACACAATTATATTTGCCCCTTTATTTTTGTAAGCATTTCATTGCAAGCACTCGTAATTCCCAAAAAACATGACCCACTTTGACCCTGATACCGACCACTAACTAACTAACTAATCTAGCAGCATGAGAGTGACTGCAGAAGAGAGAGAGAGACAGAAAGAGAGAGAGAGAGAGAGAGACGTAGAGTCATAGAAAGAAGGACGCTGACGTGGACTGTCATTTCAGTTCAACGCTTCTGGTTATTGTTGTTTTTATATTGTTATCTGTGTGTTTTTTTTTTCACCCATTTTTGGATTGCTGGGGTTGTTTCTAATGAATATGAAGAGAAGTTTGCATAATTTACAATGCTGCAGACGGACTAGAAAAAATACAAAAGCAAAACAAAACAAAAGATGAAATGAGTGTATGGTGAGAACAACTCAAATTGCATTGAATGACATGCGTTTTGGGGGGCTTCCCCTTAGGTACCCGGTCCCACTGTGCCTAACTTTCTGTTCATTTTTGGCAGTAACCTCGTCTCGGCGACAATGAAAAGTAAACAAATCGTAACAAAGACAAATGACAGTGAAATGTGTCAAAAATGTGAAACAGGCAAAACAAGTTTTTGCATAATTGTTAAATTTTTAGCATGCTTTTATGCTCTCAATGTTTTGTGCTAATTTTTCCAAGTCAAATTGAGTTTGGTGTTATTTGTTGGGCTTATTAAAGTTACAAGCGAAAGTGGGAAAAACAAGGATAAGCATCGACTGGAATAAGGACTAAAGAGAAGCCACGACCAGGCACGCACATGGCTACAATAAATAAATAAATAAATGCAAAAGTCAGTTACCCAACGACTGACGGGCCTAAGCTACCCTCTCCCACTTCTACTTCTGCCCTCTAGACGTCTTTCAACTGCCTCTTCAAATACATATGCATATACATATTACAAGTTCTGTCGGCAAACGCATGTCACTGGCAAAAGGACTCAAAGGAGAAGCAGAAGGTGCGCATTTGTCAGTTAGAAAACGGGCGCAAAATGTTTGACGCTTTGACAGCTGCGGCAACGTCAATGTTGCCAAAAATCAAACGGGCCAAAACGTTGTCGTTGTCGTTGTCGTCGAATCGACGCTTTCGACGCTTTCCATGCTTTCAACGCCAGCACGCAAAACGTCCTCTTCAATGGGACATTTTCACTTTGACAGCGCCCCATCGCAGACGACATTTCCCAATGACGGCAACGTTGCTCATCATGTTGTTTCTGATGTTGATGTTGAAGTTGATGATGATGATGATGATCATTGTAATGCTGATGTTGATGATGATGGCTGCCGTTTGTGCTCACCTTTTTTGTACTCCATACCCAACTTGTAGAGGAGTATAATAACTTTGTGGCAATGTTTACAACCCACCCTATAAAGTGGTTCTTGCTTTTTTGTCGAAGATGAAAACATTATGGTTTTAGCTACATGAGAAAAAATATATTCTATATTCTTCCTTAGCATTAATAGTTTTATAGCCTATTTCCACGACAGCACATTTGGCGCATTCAACGCCATTTTCATCATTCGGCCCGAATGTGGACTTTTTTTCAATACAAAATCTGAATGATTACCTTGGGTCATTCATAATGAATGTGCAGATTTTTTGCCATTCGCCCCGGCGAATTATAGTATTTTTTTTTCGAATTCGCGATGTTTATCGATAATTTAATGAAAAAAAGCAATTATCAATTTAACCTACAATAAGAAAAATGTGACGAACTATAATTGCAAAATAAAAATTTTAATATGTTACTTATGTTACTTTAAATTTACATTTATTTCTTTTTATTTTTGTTTAATTGAAATGACAGGGTACCGAGTATCTCATTGTCGAGCTTGCTCGACTGTAGCATTCTTAGTTCTTTTTTTTGTTTTTTTGTGGCGAGGTGAGCGTGAAACATGTCGCGGATGACGCTCAACTGGCTTAGGCCAACACTTGCCAACTTTATCAGACCCAAAGAGGCATAAGGCATGTGTTTTATTCTATGTCTGTATGTGTATGTGGCATGGAAAATAGAAAATGGTCATGTCTATGTGTCTGCGGGTGTGTGAGTGTTTGCTTGTGTGTGCGTGTGCGTGTGTGTGTGTGTGTGTGTAACCGAAGCCTCAAATATATTTCGCTGCACGTTCTCCTGCCACTTACAAACACTTTTCGGTTATTTTTAATATGAATACGTGACTTTCTTCTAACAAAATGTATTCGCTTTTCGCGCCGTCGTCTTATGCGTGCTAACTACGCTATGCTGCCCTTATGCGAGGGCTACCAAAACTGCCCTGAGTACCCCAGGTTGGTCAGTTTTTTTTTTTTTCTTTTACAATAAAGCCAAGTCCCTTACAGTAGAGTCGAAAAGGAAGCTTTTAAAACTTCACATATTGAATAAAGTAAATTGAATTGATGTAGACTGAACAATAACTGCTTTAAATAAATAAATAAATAATAAATACTACTGCATAGCTCTCTGCACTGACTACTTAAGATAGCTCAGAAAGCTGCTCAAGCCAACAAAATTCATTAATCGCAACCAAGCCAGTTGCTGAACTTTGCCGAAAGCTCTTTGTCAAATTAAAGTCGAGTGCAATGCAATTAAGTTTTAGAAGAGTTCTCTCTCTTTGGGCGTAAAACTGTTCAAATTAAGGTGATTAAACTGTTGACGTAGCCCTGGGCCCAAAAATGACCTGTGACCAGCACATCAGGCACGAAAGGCAGCCACATTTTGGGGCTGGTTCTATGCCAGCACACAAGCAAATCCAACAATACACACACATCACAACACACATCAGACACACACACACACACATTTATAAAATACAAATGTGCCAAATGATAACATTTCTGGGCTACCGTTGCCGATCCGATGCACTAGAGGGTAAATCAACATTTTTTTTCTTAATAAATTCGATTTTTAAAGTTTATTGTTAATTTTTATTAATTATATGCTGCTTGCGACTGTGGTTAACATGACATATAAAATAAGCTACATACAATTTTTAAATCAAATTAAAAAATTATTAAGACTTTTGTTTTTATAGCATGAGAATGCATTTGAATTTTTGTAATTTTGTTCGAAAACGAACAATTGCCGAAAATTAACCTAAGCAGTGTTAAGTAAACACAAATTTTAGTGTTTATAAATAGCTTTAACTTTTACCAACGGCCAAAATAAAAATATCTTTTGGCATATACTTTTTTCCATTTGAATGTGTGCGAATGTGTACGAATGTCACATTAGAGAGTTGCTCATATTAATAAATAAAATCCCACTTCCGAATGAATAATAACTATACCAAAAATCTTGTTTTATTCTTGAATTTATATTTGATTTTAAAAATAGCAAACTTCTAATAAATAGGCAAATATCCCATAGTGCATTGGAGAAAAGTCTAAACGCCTCAGTAACTCGTTCTAGGTGTGTGCTAGGTGTGTTGGTGTGTGTGTGTGTGTGTGAGGGTGTTAGCTTGATACGCATCTAGCAGGTATTTCAGTTCTAGAGAGCCTTTTTCTCCTGTCCTGCTGCGTGTGTACGATTGCATTCCTTGAATGCTCATTTGCTTCTACTTTCAATGCGCTTTTGCCCATCCATCTGTCTTTCTCTCGTTCTCTCTCTCTCTCTGTCTGTCTCTCTCTCTCTCTCTGTTTGTAAGCGAGCTAGCTGGTAAACGTTTTTCGATGTTGTATTTGTGTTGGCATTGGTATTGGTATTGGTATTGGACTGCCGAATTGATGCGATTTTATGTATTTCCATGATGCGCTTATTCGACTGGAGCATTATCCTCCACCCGCAGCGCTTTCCATGCATACAAATTGCTAAATTATTTAAGCAGCATGGACAGGCAACAACAACAACAACAACATCGCGTTGGCCGCCCGCTGCTATTAGCTCAGCTTGTCCCAAATCCTGTCCAGAAAAGTACGCCAATGTCCAGGCGTCCCCCCCAGCTTAAGGTCAGACCGCACAGCAGGGACACAAATGTACAAAATGCGTTGTGCGTTGTGCGTTTTATACACAGATAAAAAAAAATGTTCTAACATCAAGATTTTGGTCTCAGAACTAAGATTTTTGGTCTAAAAAATGCGTCGAGAACATAAAATTCTTAAATTAAGAGAACACATCTTGATTTTAAGAGCGTTTTAAATAAGAACAAGTTCGTTATAAAGACTAAATGTTTTTAGAATTAAAATAAATATAAATTATTTTATATATTTATATTTATCTTATTTTTTATTTTTCATTTATTTACATTTTATTCAGTTTAAGTAATTTTTAAAATTTTGTTTTAATTTGATACGAGTGGGGTTTGAACCGCCGCCTACTGCTTCACAACTGAAGCGATCACTCTAACCAGAGCGCCACGGTGCCACCATTTGTTTGATACGAAATAGTACCTATTCAAACTTTTCTAACAATTTAAGATTTTTATTCCTATATTTAGATTTTAAGATTTTTTAGATTAATATTTAGTTAGTTTTAGTAATTTGGTCTTAAAATAATCTTATTTTAAAAACAAAATATTTAAGATGAATGTTCTTGATATTAGAACTTGGTCTTTTTTTCAGTGTACATACATAAATGTAGGAGTGTAGGTGAGTGTGTGTGTGTTAGTTTGTGTGTGTGTTTGCCAAGCGAATAATAAATAAGTGGCCAAAAACCGTAGCATACTTTTGTGCGCCGTTGAACTTTTTGCGTAAATTTTGCGTTCACTCGCCAGAGAATAACTCTTAGCTACCCTCTAGCTCCTCACTCGCCCCTCCACTCCGACAGCACCTTTGCCAAGCATACACACACACACACACTCACACACACACACACACAGAGAGAGCGTCTGTCTGCTCACATGCGCATACGCATTAAATTCAATTTAAAATTCATGGCATTAACTTTAACTTCAACTTAAGTCCACCGCATGCAACTTGTTAAGTGAGTGGGGATGTGGAATGGTGTGCTTGTAAATATACGGAAGTGTGTATGTGTGTGTATGTGTGCTATGGGCATGTGTGCTTGCTGCTGTGGCATGTGAAGTAAGTTATCTGAAATCTGGCCAGTTGCCACTGCAGCGTTTTTAACTTAGTTTGCTATCTGCAGCTATCCCTCCTCCTTCCTCCTTCCTCCACCATCCCCATCAACTCTCTGTCCAGCACTCTTTTACTATCTCTCTCTCTCTCTTCCTCTCTATCTTACCCTCTCTCTCTTACTCTTTTACTGTCTGCATTTCATATGCCCAGCGTTTTTGCAATTTTATAATTTGATTGCATACTTTTGAGACGCACATTAACACATTGCGTGACTGAGTGCACGGATGTCTACATATACATTTAGCATAGTATAACATATAACATATATTTATATATATATATGTATATATGTCTATCTGAATTCTAAGCTCGGCTAATTGTAGCCACAGCGCAACTTGTGCGTCCAATTGGCCGGCAAAATGGCAACAAAACCGCATCAAATAAAATTGCAAAAATTTAAAAAAAAAACAAGAAAAAAAATGAAAAACTTAGTTAAAAATCTAGCTAACTAACCAACTAACTCTAAGTAGGTGACTTGCAGTTGTGTTTATGCAAATTTTACGTTGGGAGAGCTGTGAAAAAGACAGCTGTATAGACAAATTGGTACAGCGCCATTTGGATGTGAGAAAGCTCTCTGCATAGACGCCTCTTAGAACTTTGGCCTAAAACTCATTTAGCCCAGAAAAAAAAGGTACAAAAACGCTGCTATAATTAAAATTATAGAAGCATATTTTAACGGGACGCTGTCTAACACAGCTGCTTATGAGTTTTTCTTTTAAATCAATCAATTTTTTTTTAAGCATTTACTTTAATCAAACTATCCTACTTAAAAATTATGCTTGAAACTAGAAAGTAGTAAGGTAAGTGGTTAAATTTACAAGACCCCAATATTTAAATACTCTTTAAAAAAAAAATTGTTTTAATTTAATGAAATAACGCAGACGGCTGTCCGCGCTAGTGACGAAGTTTGATACACAACGTTGTGTGAAACTTCAAGATTAACGAGTAAATAAGTATTTAGAAATCTTATAGTAACTAGAATACCAATACTAACATATTAATGTGAATGAACTTGTAAATGTTTGAATGCCTAATTGATTATCGGCATGTGAATTCTAAGCTTTAGTAATGTTCTAAAAAATGTCACAACAATCCCGCCTCGATACCTTCTTTAAAATCTGACACATTTCTCAGGTTACACTCAAATACCCACTATAAGAATAAAACAAATATATAATAAAAGTTTTTCTCAACTTTTGCCTCCTCAGTCTTATCGTTGATTCGCTTCAATGTCCCGACGCGTCGTTGCACTTTCCATCTACTAAATTTAATGTACTTAAAAAATTGTCATACTCGTAACGAAAAGTTTTTTTTTTTTACTAACCAGAATCCCTAAGCTATTGTGGCATGCACAGCAAAGGCATTTGTACAAAAAATTAGAAGAAAAGGAACAGAAGATAACGGAGTCAACTTGAAGTTGTCTTTGTTTTTTGTTTCCTTTGGCTTCTTAAACAGGAGCAATGCATTTTGCAAATTACCTCAGGTACAACAGGAACTCTGATAAAGAAGAACGGCATCTTAAATCAGCGGGGCCTGGGAGAGGGAGTGGGAGCGGGACCTGGGAGAGGGACTGGGAGCGGGGCCTGGGAGAGGGATTATGAGCGGGGCCTAAGAGAGGGATGGGAGCGGGGCCTAAGAAAGGGACTGGGGGCGGGGCCTAAGAGAGGGTCTGGGAGCGGGGCCTAAGAGAGGGTCTGGGAGCGGGGCCTAAGAGAGGGACTGGGAGCGGGGCCTAAAAGAGGTTCTGGGAGCGGGGCCTAAGAGAGGGACTGGGAGCGGGGCCTAAAAGAGGTTCTGGGAGCGGGGCCTAAGAGAGGGTCTGGGAGAGGGGCCTAAGAGAGGGACTGGGAGCGGGGCCTGGGAGAGGGACTGGGAGCGGGGCCTAATACAGGGACTGGGAGCGGGGCCTAAGAGAGGGTCTGGGAGCGGGGCCTAAGAGAGGGGCTGGAAGCGGGGCCTAAGAGAGGGACTGGGAGCGGGGCCTAAGAGAGGGACTGGGAGCGGGGCCTAAGAGAGGGACTGGGAGCGGGGCCTAAGAGAGGGTCTGGGAGCGGGGCCTAAGAGAGGGGCTGGGAGCGGGGCCTGGGAGAGGGACTGGGAGCGGGGCCTAAGAGAGGGACTGGGAGCGGGGCCTGGGAGAGGGACTGGGAGGAGTAATATTAATAGTAGTATTTATGGTATCAGTAGTAGAGAGGGTAAGAAAAACAAAGAGAAACTAAGGAAGAAGTACGAGTTCGAATATAGAGAAATAATTCAAATGCTAATAGAAGTATGTAGAAGTAGGACTAAATGGAATATAAATTGGAGAATATGTCAAAATAGGATTATTCCTTGACAAGTGTACTTTTTCCGTAAGATCTTTCAGCTGTCTCCTTACCTCAAACAGACTCTCATTAAAATGGATCAATGAAACTCGAATCACTCTCAAGTCATGCGACTTGTATCAAACTGTCACATTTCAACGCGCATTAAAACTTTATGAGTAATAGAGAGACTAAGAGACTAAGAGAGAGAGAGAGAGAGCAAAGACGTAAACGCAAACGACAACGACAGGATAATATCGACTCGAGGCTGACACACATAAGTTAGTCCCATACATCCTTACCAAAGTTGGTTCAAATCTGAGCACTATAACATATAGCTGTCATAGGACCGATCGTGCGAAAATTAAGTCTTAGTATGTAAAAAATTTTTGTTTTATGAGATATCGTAACCAAAATGATAACATTTGCATTTAATTTAACTAAATTATTTTTAGTTTTTTTCCATTATAAGTTTTTTCCATAGTAAGTACGGGGTCTCCGACTGTCGAGTATGCTCGACTGTAGCACCGGCCGACTATTTTATATTGTGTCTCTGATGTCTAGGCGTTTTCTCTCTTTCTCCTTTCTGTATGTGTTGCTCTGTCTTGTTCTCTTCGGTAATATTAGCTTATCCCTTGGTTGCTATAATCTTATAGCTACCGCTTCAATCGGTTAGCGTGCAACAACTCGCATCTTAGTGTGTGTGCAGGTGGGTGTATATATGTGTGTGCGCGTGTGTGTGTGTGTGTGGAAGAACTTCAAACAATATGAAGCTGAAAACACTTTGGTTTATTAGTTCGCAGTTACCACTTGGCAGATATAGCTTAGCTTTGCCCTGACTAAAGCATTGACGTTTATTGAATCAAAAGCGTTTCGTGCCCTGCGACTATGCCTTTTTTTTTCCTATGCTCCTCATTCCTCACTCCAACGCCAATTTCCCATTTCCCGTTTTCCGTTTCCCGATGCATTGTTGCCAAGCGCGCGCTCACATAAAAAAAAAAATGAAAACAAAAAACAAAAAAACAAAAGAGATTTCCCCATGGATCGTGTTCAGCAACTGCCGAGTTTTGAGCTTTCAACTGCTTTAGCTCCTCCCTCTCCATTAACACTGCCCCCTACCAACCCCTACCCACCCCCTTTTAAACACTCAATGCTAGAGCGCAAACATTTCAAATCGCCGGGTCATGATTCAAGCACTCAGTCAGCTGTATTTTATTGAATTAAGGCGATGCGAGAGTTTTGCCGACTACAACAAATGCGACTCTAGGGGGCAACTCTGTGGGTTGTGTGTGTGTGTGTGTGTGTGGATATGAATGCACTCTCACACACACACACACACACACACACACACACACACTTGCACACACACACACACATATAGTCAATAACTTCATAAATCAAAGCGTTTGCTCAGTAATTTTTCGAATTTGTTTGCATCGAAACACAACCCCCACCCCCACATCCACCCCCACCCCCTTTCCCCTCCCTCCATCAGCCATTGTGTGATATTTTTTTTTGTTGTACATTTTATGCATTGCGGTGCACCCGTTTTCTCATTTTTTTTTTATATATCTATAGTTCCCATTAAAATGGCTGGCATATCATAACATAAAGTTGCGCCACAAATTCTTTTATAGTACCCAGTTTATTTGCTGCCTATAACAAGTTGGCAATATGATTCTCAAAATACGCAATCTTAATCTTCTGAATATTTCATAAGAATTCGTTGATAGGCAATAATAATAATATCTGCTAGCCGAGAGCGTGAGATTGCTAGTTATTTATCAGTAGAATTTTTGAACAGGGTATCTATTAGTCGTGCACACTTGCATTTCCCATTTCATTTTCTGTTGGATTTGTCGGTGTACTTGTGGGTGCTTTGGTTACCTATGCGATTGTTTGAATACCTCTGCGTGTTTGTTGTTCTCTCTCTGCTAGTTTTTTACCATTATACTGTACTATATCCTGTATTTGTATTTATTGGGTATGTACGCTTTTGAATAAATTGCATAAGTAAACACATTTATAATAAATATATTTTCGCTACGTTTGAAGTTTTTAATTGTTCACCCTTAAATAGTATGTTTACCAAAAATTACAGGGTATCTCCTCATTCAGTTGATTCAGTGTACGAAGACGATTTTAAACATATACACATATACAATCTTACTTTACACTTGAAGTGATTCCAGTTAATGTTAACTATAATTACAGGGTATTTTGTAGTTCTAGCGGTGTCTCGTTGCTGTTCTGCCGTGACTTCCTTGACAATAGGCGTGGCATGGCAATGGTCGCACTGTCTGCTCATCCATGCAACATGTCTGGACCGTTGGCTTTGTGTTCTAAGCTTTATTAATGGCGATGCCTCAAGCGGAAGGCGTGACAGTGCCTCCCAAACAGCAGACAACACATCTGGCGTGAAATCTTACTACAAAAAAACTAGATGCTCAGCGAATGAAGGCAGATAAAGAGAGAGAGAGAGAGAGAGAGAGAGAGAGAGAGAGAGAGAGAGAGAGAGAGAGCGAGAGAGGAAAAAGATTGAATCTTAAATCCCCATATAGATAATCAACTGAGTTAAAGTTTAAGATTTAAGTAAGGTACCCTACACTACCCTACGATACCCTACGCAACCCTATAAAGAGAGAGAGAGTAAGAGAGAGAGAAAGAGAGAGAGAGAGCGAGAGAGGAAAAAGATTGAATCTTAAATCCGCTTATAGATAATCAACTGATTTAAAGTTAAAGATTTGTGTAAGGTACCCTACACTACCCTACGATACCCTACACTACCCTACACTACCCTACGCAACCCTACGCAACCCTACTCTTGCCACATGCAACACGCTGCCTAATTAGTGTGTTGCTTACAGAGAATAAAGGAAAGGAGGAGAAGAGAGAGAAGTGTAGAGAAACTGACGCGCCTCGAAGTATGCAGCAAGTATTTTACATTAAACCAGCAAGGTAATAAAAACTGAGAGAGCAAAGGAGAAAGTAAAAAGGGAACAATTTTCCCTAGCGTACAACGATAAACAAACTTTCTCAACTTGTTTTTTACTCGCACACACAGCAAATTGTTAAGTGGTGTTGCTGTTGTTGTTATAATTGTTGTTGTTGTTGTTGTTGAGCGTGTTGTTGTTGTTGTATATCTTCAATTTATTTGTACGATGTATTTTTCTTATTTACACGCCCGCTTTGACTTATTTGCGGAGCAATAAATGCCACCTTAGTCTAAAGTCTAGACTTTGGTTTCACCAGCATTTTCATCGACTCACAAGCAACAACAACAACAACAGAGAAAATATAACCTAAAGTAAAGAAAAGTAAACCTAAACAACAAAGTTGTTTCGACTGTGGGCGAACTTATGCCACCGGCTAACTTCAACCTAAATAGAAAGAAACAATCAAAAAAAAAAAAAATAAGAAATTGGCAGAAAGAAATGTAATTTGCGACACACCCAAGACTCAATTGATGATTTTGGTGTTGTTGGACACAGATTCCGGCAACATGTTAAGGCATTGGGTCAGTGTGTTTACAGTTTGCAATAGGCTTAGTTTCATGTTTCGTTGAACATCTCAATTCAACAATAATTGCCAATTAGTGAACTCAGTACAATGCAAATTCACATTTCAGTTATATTAAAGTTGTGCTCTGTTAACACGCACTGTTTAAGTTGCTGTAAAGAAAGGTATTTACAGAAAATGCCACTGTTAAAGTGACGGTAATAACAGCTGCTGTTAACTGAGAAAGTCTTGTTATTTATTAAAAACTATATGCAAAATGTTGTAATATTTTCTTTTTGAATTTAAAAAATTTTAATTAAAAAAAATTGTAAAAAAATAATGAAATAAAAAAATAAAAATAAAACCTTGCAGGTACTAATTAAATTTAAATTAAATAAATAATAAATAATATAAATAAAATACTGAATTTGTCTTATCTGTATTGTGTTAAAATTTTAAACTTGTAGCTTAAGCCGTTTGGCCTGTACAATGCTCAGTCAATTGGACAAACAACTTTTTATATATAGATATACTAAATATACAATGTATATAATACATTTTGTAAATTCCTTTAAACTTCACCTTTCCCTTTTTATGAAATTTAAATTGTATTTATATTTAACTCAATAAATTTTAAACTTTACCAAATCATTGAACTCATATTTTCCCACTTGAAAACAGTGTTGTCTCAGTTTTAGGAACACTAAAAATAGCTTTAACGCTTAAAGAGCTTTTTAAATTAATACGATTAGATTTACATTCAAATATCGACGCTACAAATTAATTAAATTGATTAATTATTTGAACAATTTAAAAAATAAATCTCGTTAAACCCTAATTGGGAGTCAGTGTAGATGTTCAATGTATATGTTAGTAATGTTAAGCGCTTAACATTTCCAGGTACTTAGACAAGAATTATATACGAGTACTATGATCAAATGATGTTGATAGCTGACTTTTTTTTGTATATAGTATGACTTTTGATGTTGTCTTTCGCTTTGTTTGCCTGTCAACAGAAATGTTAAGCTTGCTGAGCTGGCTGGATGATGGGCAGGATGGGAAGGGGGAGGAAGAGGGGGAAGGAAAAAGGTGATAGAGGTTGTTGTTGTTGTTGGTCACACGTGAGCGGTGCATGTAAGCAGCAATGTTAATCGGTTAAGGGAAGCTTACGAATGCCATGACCAAATGCACAGGATATACAAACAAACAAAGAGTAAAATGAATGAGAGAGAGATGAAAAGACAGAGAGAGAAAGAGAGAGAGTGACCAAAAAGAGATGGACACACACGTGTTGTTGTCACATTTGCGTGTTGAACTTTTGAGAGCTGTTGCTGTTGCTGTTGCTGTTGTTGCATGCAACTCCTGTTGCTTCTGTGGCATTAAAGGATTAAAATTTGTAAACAATTGCACAACATTAAAGGCATTTTCATCGATAGCTATACACGTATATATATATATGGTAGTCGGAACAGGAGCAGGATGTTTGAGCTACGCTTCGGGCCTTAATTGTATTAAATCGAAACAGGAATTGAATCCAATTGAAATGAATTGAATCGTATTCGTCGTGCATACTATTTGCGAATGTGTTTTGGCGTTCACGCATTTCACTAACATTTTTCGCATAGTTTTTGTTTATTATTGCATTACGCATACGCCGCGTTGCACATCATTTAATTGCTGCATAATAAATGTTAAGCTTGCATTGTCCTCGCAACACTGCCAACGGCCATTGACAACATGCAGCTGTCTCTTTACTGTCTCCCCCCCCTCCCCCAAAACACTCCCTCCTCCCTCCACCCTCCACCCTCAACCCCTCTCGTTCCATCGTTCTGTCTCTTTCTCTCGGTCTACCTGTTCATGCACTTTACATTGCTGCGTTAATTAAACGGCATTATTATGTTACATCTGCTGAACTCTCGATAAGCAATTGAAGCACCCATCTCTCTCCCCCCCCCCTTTCCTTTCCTCTCCCTCCTCCCCGCACCATATATTTACAGTTAAAAGCCAACTGCAGCTGCTGTTGACCATTGACCATTTGCCAAAATGGGCCTGATTGTGATTGCCATCGTTTGGCATAATCAGATAACCAATACAATATAACTATATGCATGCCATATACACACACGATAAATATATATAGATATTTGGTTAACTAAATGCATGTCCCTCTCTCTCTATATTTGAATCTGTATTTATTCATAAGCTTTAACTGCAAATGGCATTCAGTACTCGAGTACTGAGACCGCACAATCGCAATCCTTCGTCCTTGATTAATCCCTCTCCTAATATCCTAATACATATAAGCCAGACCCAATTTAAAAGCTTATGCAAACATATACAATAATTACATTCATGTGCAGATTGATATAATCAACTATATTCAAATCTGTTTATTAATGACCACAAATTACATTTAAGATTTCAATCTACTTGACTTTATCGTCCATCCCTAAAACCCATCATTAATAGGCAGAATGGAATGTTGAATCCAATTCTGCAGGTGAGTTCTACAACAACTTTTCAAACAAACATCACATATAGGTTAATTTTGGTAAAATACAACAAAATCGTAAAATGACAATTTTTACAATAAAAAATGTTTTAAAATGAATAACATCTTAATTAATAAGCGAATAATTTATTTTTTTTATCAATATCAAAAGACTGTTATCGTACAAAAAAGTGTAATAACGGAAAGAGCTTGGTGAGCTCCGCTTATTTATATTTATTATTACTAATATTTTTGTAAAAAAAAAAATTATACCATAAAGGTCAACATAACATAGTTTTTCCCTTGAATTTATTATTATTAAATATTTATATTTATTATTACTTATATTTTTGTAAAAAAAAATTAGTACGAAAAGTTTGACGTAACATAGTTTTTCCCTTGAATTTATTATTACTATATTTATATTTATTATTACTGTAGTAATATTTAGCATACGTAGTCATAAGTAGTATGTAGGACTGTATTATATTGTAAATAGTGTTATTTATTAATTATATTTATCGCACTGTAAATATTATTAATCATTTATCGATTACTATAAAGCGCCCTCTGGCGTAAATAAGAGTTAGCTTAAGAACGCATGATTGTATTAGTAAATGCAGCAAGCGTCACTTTTTTAAAAGACGCCGCTCGGTTAAGACTGAATAAATTATAAAAGATCGGAAATCTGAGTGTTTACTTATTAAAATAACCCCTGACTATATTACTAATATTTTTGTTAAAAAAATATAGTAGAAAAAGTTTAACATAACATAGTTTTTTCCTTAAAACCTTTAAATTTTCAAAGCTGTTTACATTAAATGTGTTTAAGGTATGAATAGAAAATTATAAATCTATATCTTTGGTCCGTTTGTACCTGCAGTATCATTGACTGCAATGTCATTGAAAATACTTAGCTGACGGTCAGACAGTAGATGTTTTTTATTTTTCAATTCTCTGTCTATCTTTTCTCCATTTTCTTCACTCCCACGCTGCCTTATCAAAGCTACACTCAACAACAGAAACATGAACACGCTTGTAAAACCAAAATTGCAATAGAATGGCGCTAAAATGTGGGTTATGTCACCGTGTTAAACCTCATTATTCTCCAAATGCCCAGCTCCCTTCTATGTTATTGACACTTTTTATGAAATGTATTATCGTAATAATCTCCACCGGTTGCTTTTGTGCTTTACTTTGGCTATCGAACAGACAGACACCTCTGACTTCCAATGTCGGATGACAATGACAATGACAATGACGATGACGATGACGTTGGTGTTGGCGTTGCCTTTGGCGATGATGAGTTTAAGGTTGAGGTTCAGCTACGAGATTGGAATAAGAGTCTGAGTCGAGTCGAGACTGAGTTTTGTTAGAGTCGCATTCGCATTTCTTTTCGGGAGTCGCTTTTATTTATATTAACATCGCTTTTGTCGCTTCTCTTGGCTATATAGCTTTGCTTGGCAACTGAACTACTTCTCCATCCCCCCACCCATCATCCCTCACTCCCCCCTGGTCCACACATTGCCAATGCTAGGATACGCTTCTTATAATCTCTCTTTCTCCCATCCTTATTCTTTCTCTCTTTCTCTCTGTGCCGTTTCAATCCCATTTACAATGAAATCGCTGAAATTTTTTGCCAATTTTGTAAACAACAATGAACAGTCAAGTGTTTCAATACCCTATAGTAAAACATAATATAAGATTGGTTTATTTGGATGTGCAGTCAATAGTCGTCATTTGTGGAGTTTTTACAAGATTTTTTCTAACAATCTTTTTCTGACTAATTTCGAAAAATAAAGCAAAATGTTAGGTTAAAGATTAATTTAAAATCGATTGTCTACAATTGATCAGTTTTTAAATTATATGGCAAAAATTTTAACTTTAATTATTTGCTTGGACAAACTTAAGCAAAAATAATTCTTTTGGTTTTTAAAACTCCAATTCTGACAATTTTTAACAGGTAAAATGCTAATTTTTTCTGGCAACTACATTTCAAAACAACCAAACAAAATATCGGTGTTCTTAAAATGTCGGAAATTTTATTTATCGAATATTTTTTTAAAATTACAAATATCGGCTGTCATATTTTTATATTTCAAATTTCAACAACATTATTGATTATGGATATATTTTCTACAATAACTAAATTTATTTCTCATGTACTTATTAGCTTTTTCTAAATTTCAGTACAATTTGAGTTTTTTTAAATTTGAAAAAATTTTGAATTGTTAAAGATTTGCAGAGTATGCCCAAAATGCATGTGTAAATATGATCAACGATACATGATGGATCAACCAATTTGGTTCTATAGTTATTCCAGAATCTGAAGGATGCTGGGGATACTTCAGAGCTGGCCAAAGGCTCTTCTAGTCGAGCACACTCGACTAGACTCTATTAGCTTGTTGTTATTGTTGGTTCTATATATTCACAACAAAATCCATGAACTGAAAGTTCTGCCTCTCTTTCTCTCCCAATCTCCCTCTCTCTTTCTGTTAGTTCGTCGCAGTTGTTGTTGTTGTTGTTGTTGTTGTTGTTGTTTATGTTGTGTCGCTTGCATTATTTTGCTTGTTAAGCAGTTGGCGGCAAGAGCTTTGACTGGTGATGAGTGCAAAACAACACCAAAAGCTACAACAACAACAAATAATGCCTTGACTTTCAATTGCACAATGACAATAACAAGAACAAAAACAAGAAGGCAACAAACGAACAACAAACAATAAAAGCCACGGCTGTTTGGCAAAATTCAATGCTCCGGGAAAACACCGAATGGAATGGGGAACCCCCGTTGTTGAATCCTGCATCCAAATCAATTCAAGTGCGGAAACTGCTGCAGTTGTACAGTTGAACGGCCAACGAGAAAACATAACCCCCTTTGCCACCCCAACCCCTAACCCCTTCGCCCCCTTCCATCCCCCTCTCCAGTACATTTTCCCCCCCGTCGACAACACTCTGAGCACCGCCTTTGTAATTGTTGTTCTGTTGCCCAGCTTACGTTCAAAAGACCCCAAATGGTTGCTGCCCCATTAGATGAACCTTTTGATAAGACCACAGTCACAGTCACATTCACAGTCACAGTCACAGCCAAAGCGATAAGCGTTGAACGAACACCGCAAAAGGAATTTCTCTTCTTTATCCTTTTTTTTTTATTATTCGACTGTCATTTCAATACAAAGGCGTAAACGGAGGTGAGGGAGAGGGAGAGTTGAGGGTGAGCACGTTTCCAATCAGCATGACCCATTAAAAGAGTGTGGTCAAGTAAATAGGCGCAAATATGTTATGTTGTATTGCATTGTTTACCACAAAACGATAACACCTCGATTTCGCCAGTTTTTAGCAGCCTTGTTACCTTAAAAAAATTAACTAACCCCAAGAAAGTTACAGTGCAAAGAAATATAACTTAGTTTTCTATTGTTGCACAAAATGAAATAACAACAATTTCTCCTAGTTTTCTTCTAGTTAATAAACTGCAGCAATGAATAAATAGAGGAAAAAATTACAGACATGTTGTTTAAAAAAATATTTTCAGTTTCCTTCCAATAAAGAAATATTTTGTTTTTAACATTTGATAAAAATGCATATAATATAAAACATTTTAAATTAATTAATGTATTGTAACCAACAATAAATAATGTATTGTAATTTAAAAATTAATTTGTCTGCGAATATACTGAATATATACTGAATATATACTGAATATATACTGAATATATACTGAATATTTTTTTTTGTTTTTTGTTATATAAAGGTTTATTTATTGAATCAAAATTTAACAAAACTTTATAACAATACGTGTAACTAGTTTTTTGTGTCGCCAAGGTCTGATTTGCTCAGACATGTGATTATATTGTATAATGAGTTTTTTTTAATATAATTTTTATAGAAATTTTCACAGATTTATTGAGCACAACTGAATGCATCAAATTCTAACATAAACATTTTGAAGTCTTTTTGCTTTACTGGCGAAATTCTTTGACGGAACACGCCAGCAGAAATACCGTCAGGCAGGGGTTGAGGGTGGGGGGGAGACCACCAGACAGGGGGTGGGGGTGGGGGGAGACCACCAGTTGCCATCGATGGTCACAACTGATTAGAGTCTAATAAGTATGCGTGGGGCATGGCCAAAGACCCTTTGTTAATGGGTCTCCAAAGAGTCGCACACATACAAACACACACATATACACAAATAAAAGAGAGAGAGAGAGAGAGAGAGAGTGAGAGAGTGAGACGCACACACGCACACACAATCAGGTGCCTGTGGGGCCATAAAAAGAGCACAGCACGAATTCAAATTGAAGGCCAGAACCGAATCTTAATAACAATAAAACCAGTTCAAAAGTTACGCATAACAAACACAACAACAACAACAGCGATGAGAGCAACAAATGGCAACTGAAACTTAGAACGGACAAGTAAGAGATCCCAATACCTTCCAAACCCTTCGAAACTACTTCTTGTCTTGATCTTCCCTTTCACACTCTGTTTTGACTCCTTTGACAACTTTACACAAAAAAACCTTGCTGAAGGTATTCCAGATTTATCACGAAATGTGTAACATACCTTTGAAATCGTGGCAGACTATTATAAATATAAAAATATAAAAATATAATATAAAAATTAAAAATGGAGCCGATCTATAGCCATTTCGATGTGACTAAGAAAGACATAGTTCAGGTTTGGAATTTTCTGGGTTTTCCCCAATTTATAATTTTTGCCTATCCCAGTCTTATTTAAATTTTTTTCTGCTTTTCAGTTCATATTCAATTTTATTTAATATTAATTTAAAATTTTAATTCCTTACATCAGTTTTATTCTTAGTAATTTTTAATTAAAATAATTAAATAGGTTCATCTTTTAACTATAATTGTTACATATGTATATCGAAACCAGTCGGATCGGATTTTTCCATACTATAGCTATCATAGAGGCCAACGATGCAAAATCAATTTTATGCACGAGAAAATTATTTGTTTCTTGAGATACATCGAAGCTAAACTTACAAGTTGTATATCTAATAACATTTTACACATCCCAACCCAATATTGTGAACATTGGATCATAAATTAAATTTCTATATAAAATCTTCTTTGTTTTAATTTTTTTTAGATTTTAACAATTTATAATGAAACTTATTTAAAATGCACTTAATGTTATTCTTCATGAAAACTTTTTGTAGAATCTGCTTTAGTATGAAATCGTCAAGAGTATCAAATCTTTGGCGTGTCAAAGATAAGATTCTCATCCTTGTGCCGCACTTTGATTTTGATGTATTTATTTGCGCCTCGTATAACCTTGACGTCGCTACCCTCTTGTCTGTTAGAGTTGAAGCATCTTTGAGATAAATTAAATTTAAACTGATAATAAAAAAATTTACGAGCCAATAAATGTGGCCAAGAGTGAAGGAGAAGAGGGGAGAAGAGAAGGGTTATTCTCTTCAGCCTTCCAATCTGCAAATAAATAATATCAAAGGGACGCACACACAACAATGACAGCACTGAAAATTGTATGTGTGTGTGTGTGTGTGTGTGTGTGTGTGGATGTGTGTGTGTGTTCTGTAAATAAACAGCAAAGGGAGCAGCAAAAAGAGTCAAAGCTGCAAAAGGAGCTGAGTTGAGTCTTATAGTTGCTCTGACAAAGCCAGAAAATGTCCTGGCTGCGAGTTGATGTTGAATGGAGACGAAGGACATGGAGGACAAAGAGAGAGGTGGCGAAGGGTAAGCGTTAAGGCAAGTGCAATGCGAGATAAACGGAACAAACGAAGCGACAGGGAAAGCAGCAAGGTCACAACAAATACACACACAAACACACACACACCAACATAATCGAGACAATGAAAAAGACAACGGCGAGAGACGATGAG
Source organism: Drosophila falleni (assembly GCA_035045575.1). Classification (NCBI taxonomy): domain Eukaryota; kingdom Metazoa; phylum Arthropoda; class Insecta; order Diptera; family Drosophilidae; genus Drosophila; species Drosophila falleni. Next base: position 2,533,656 of record JAWNOV010000185.1, on the reverse strand, counting down.
ACGATGAAAGAACAGGAGCTGCAGAAGGACCTCTTGTTGTGGGAACTGCTTTGGCTATAACAGCAGATTCCAACTGCTTAGTTGATACTTATCTGTCTGCCGTATTCCCTTCTTCTCCTCTCTTCTCTCTCCTCTCCAGCCCTTTCGCATTCCCAGCCATCTCCTTATTCCTTCATGTCCTTGCCATCTTACTTGCTGCAATGTGGTATAAGCAGATATATATATATTACGTATACGCAATGAGTAAACGTATACGTATTATTTGTTTAACGTGCCCGCAATAACAAAGTTAAAGAGATTACAAAAGACCATTGTATGTTAAATCTATGGTATTAAGGGGCAAGAGACAAAGGGAGTATATTAAGATATATACTCTCTGTAGTTCTTTCTTACTTATACCATGCTCTTAAAGCAACTCACATTTATAACTAAACTCCTTAAACTAAAATCTGGAATCAAAAGACCAAAAGCTACAAATTTATAACTGAGAAACACAAATTAAGGATTAAAGACTTATGACTAGATCGAAAAAACAACTCAAACAGTTTAATTTTTAGGTTATGTTTAATTATGTAAGAGTATCATATAGTTTATTTAAACTATATTCAAACTATTAACAACAACAAGACACCAGAAAGAATAACAAAAATACAAATATAAAATTTAGTTTTGTTATATGCTGTCAGTATTTATTATACGAATTTTTTAAAACTTTTGTCATTATTTTCATAATGAAAATTTAAAATACGCAACATAAAATGAATTTTTAATAAAAATTAAGATATACATTAAACTATTGTCTTATTTTATTTTTATTTTATTTTATTATAAAGAAGATAGCAAATATTAACGAGAACTAAAAAAAGGATTGTTACTATTCTTACAGACATTAATTTGAGTTTCCCAAAAAAATTCCTGAAGAATAGTGATGGAAGTTTTGGACAACAATGGACAACTTTTCATCTCAACTGTAATTTTAACTCCCTTACCAAAAAAAAGTCAGAGAAACCCTTTTTTTATTAGTGTAAGAAATCAATCAATCAATCAATCAACTCAATCGAAAACTAAGAATGTATAATAGTAAAATTAGATATCAATCAATCAATGTAACAATGATCCTTAAAAGTATGCTATATTATGTATATTTATCTGTGAAACTGATTTGAATTTACTTAACTCATTTACTGAACTTTAACAAGATAAAAGTTACAAAGTAAATATATGTATGTACGTATATATGTTTATCCATCCACCTATGCTCTTTTTATATCTACTTATTCCAGCTTTCAATTAAATATTCTTCTTACGCATTTCTCTCATTCAGTCTAAATCCTGAATGCTGCCAGTTTCAAGACTTTTGTAATGAAATTCATATATCAGATATTGCCTTATCTTTAACTACAGATACACAGTCATACTCACACACACACACACACACACACATGGCAATCAACAAACGCGGCCAAAAAAAAACTATGCTAAATGATTTCAGCAATGAGAATAAAAACCAGAAATAAAAATAAAAATACAAATGCAAGAATGAATGAACGAAAAGAAAGATGGAATGTAATTGCAACAAATGAATACATATATGAGATATGTGTGTATAAATTGAAGAAAGGGGGCAGGGGGCACTGGGGCGTGGCAGCGTCTGCTCTCAGCATAATTGCAATGCACAAAACAAACATAAAGCAACACAGTCCAAAAAAGAAATGTTGATAAACCTTGAGCCATGCGAGAGGACCAGACGACGGACAAGAGACTTCCAAACAAAACACACACAAAAGAGAGAGAAAACAACATACACACACACACACACACACACACACACACACGCAGAGTGAACACGTTCTCACACACAAATGAGCAAAAGTAAGTTGATGATAGCGCTCAGTTCGCCAGCTCCCTTTTGTTCCCCCTCCTCTCTTTATCCTGTCTCTGTTTTTGCCTGTTACTCGCTCTTCCACTTTCTTTCGCTTCTTCTTCCCTTCTCACTGTCTACCATTTGCGAGTCATTTCAGTTTTGCCGGCTGCTGCTTCATAAATTCAAATTTGATTTTCATGTTGATTATGATGCGAGAGGCGCAGATGATGATGGAAATGAAGATGGCAAATGGCGAACGAGGCTCAAGCTCAGACTTCTGGATTCTGGCCGCTGATTATTGCCGCATATCACCCCTGGCCCTCTTCATCCTCTCTCTCTCTCTCTCTCTCTCTCTTCACCTCTCTCGCTTCTCTTTTCCCTCCTCTATTTCACTCTGAATTTAGAGCCCGCCACTTGCCGTCGTCTTCTTGTTGTTGTTATTATTGTTTACTTTTTATGCTGGCGTTTCTCTTGACGTACTTCTTTTTTTTTGTGTGTTTTCTTTCTTTTTTCGTTTTATGAGTTTAATGAAAGTCACACCATTGAACTAGTGCTGCCCATCCCACCCACCCACAACGAGTACTCATACGATTTTGAATACTACTCAACGTGTGTATGCGCTGCTTTATGGGCCATTTGGCCGGGCGTCTTAGCCAAGTTTAGACATGCATACATATGCATATACATATATATATATATGGCATCAAGAACTCTCAATCTGTCTGTCGATTGCTTAAGCACCATTTCGATTATGCATTATTGAAATGCTTACGGTTCGTATACGCAATGTTACGTTAAGTATACGACGCATAGCTCACTTGAAAAGATATTTTATATAAGATATTTAGGAATTTGAGAAAAATAATTAAAATTATTTTAATAATCTTAAAGAATTTTGTAAAAGTTAAAAATTTTTTTACTTTTTATATTAATTTCACATCATAATTTCTAAGTTTTAATTTTAATTATTAAGTTAAAATATGCGTTGAGGGCTTCTAATTGTGGTCCTTGCTTTATACAGATATCTTCCATTTTTGTTTTCATATTTGTTTTCAGCATTTCACACATTATAATATATTTTTATTAATTTCTAGTTTCTTTTTCTATTCATAATTATAAACTTTCTCAAATTAAAGCACTTTAAAATCCTTTATATCTCTATCTCTTTCTTTAACTTGTTTCATTCTTAATAAATAGAATTTTCTGAAAACTATCTATTGGTTTTGTCTGTTGTTGAAATTTTTCTAAGCTGCTTATAAAGAACTGTAAACACAAGTTAAATCAAGTTTGAGCAGCTTTTTACATTATTTAATGTTCAGAAAGTATTTTGAAAGTTTTCTATAAAGAATATTTTCTTTTTTTTCTTTGGCATAGAAATTGTCATCAATAAATTCCGAAAATTTCATATTTATTACGACACACAAACTATTTGCACCTACAGAAAATGTTATTTTATTTTAAAGGCTTCAATCTATTGTCTAATCTCTATACAATCAATTTTCATGAGATACAAAAGAGAATATTTCTTATGCAAAAAGTTTTTAAGAGTTTCAATTTGTTTAAATTCTTAAGTACTTTTGCATGCAACTGCCAAGCAATTTGATATTCAATCTGGTTTATGTTGGGTTGGCCGAGAGGAGAGTATGGAAGGAGAGAGAGAGGGAGAGAGAGAGGGAGAGAGAGAGTGAGAGAGAGAGGGAGAGAGAGAGGGAGAGGGGAGGGAGTATCGGTTACGATGGCACGTCTTGTCGGCAAGAAATTGCCGTTGTGGCAAGCGAGAAATGCATTCATAAAGTCAACTGATTTTATTACGACAATGCATGCAAAACGTTGCAGGCGTTCTGAAGTTGCAAAAAGAAGAAGGGGGAAGTGGGAAGCGGGGGGGAGAGGTGTCATGCAACATGCCGCATGCATTCGATTCGATTTGGCTTGCAACATACTCTGGCAAATATTCGTTAGCATGGTTAATGTTCAAAGTGGCGTCAGAGCACCCAGATACCCCCTTCTACCCTACCTCAATCGATACCCTGTACTGAACCCATTCTCTCCACTTCTGTCCTAGCCATAACCATTGCCATTGCCATTCTCATTCTCATTCGCATTTCGATTGGCATTGCCATTGCACTTGACCGAAAAGACACTGTAGTAACCGTTGACGACGGCAATGCAGTTTTATGGCCAAATGCGACCAAATGGCTGGCGACATATGGACGCGAACCAATAACAAGGCAACAAACAGAACGACAGACAGAGACAGACAGACAGACAAGAGGAAGCAGGAAGGGAGGTGGCAAGGAACGTTGCAAATTTAAGTGCAACAACAAGAAGACGCCATTTGGTCTAATGTGTCTCAAAGCAATGTATCTTTTTCCACTCTCACTCTCCACCTTCCCGTTTTCTTCGCCTTCAAGCAATAAAGTGGTCAATTACTATTTGAAATTCGGGAAATGCAAGCAACAACAATAATGATAGCTATCATATGCATTTGCAGTAAAATTCTTTTTTTGCTGCCAACTGATTTGCACCTGGCAAACAGGTTGTAATACCCTCCTCCTCCTCCCCCGCCGCTCTACAATCGCTGCCCCAAAGAAGCAAATAGAAAAATTAACACAAACACAAAAAAACACGGTTGTCTTCATCACGCCGAAGATTTTATACCCTTGCAAATTAACGTAGATTCTTTAAAAATAAAATAAGTAAAAATAAATTAAAATTAAGTATTTTCTCATACAAAAAGTTATAATTATATATATGATATAGTCAGGCGATTTTTCTGAAATATCTTAAGAAATAACATAATTTCTCATATTTATTTTGAGCCAATCGCTTCTGATTTTGTGTTCTGACTTGAAGCTGATTTCTTTAAGACTGTTAATTTGGTTAACATATCTCCACTAACAACAAAGATTTTAATTTTTAGTTTTTAAATTCGTTTTATTTTGGCTTCGTATCGCTACCAGCTGAAGCTTATAAGTTATATTACTAAACACTAACAATTATGCAATCTTATATTATAACAAGTTATGTTTTAGCCAAGTAGATTTGGGTTTTATATTAATGAGATTCACAATTTAATATTAATATTATAATAATAATAATTTATTTTATTATTAGTAATTTATTATCCGACATATTCTTAAATATGTATACTTGATAAGTTCTCCCACTTAATGTGTTACGCATTTCGTAATAAAAATTATGATACCCTCTGCAAGGGTATTAAAAAGACAGCAAGCCAGGCAAACAACAGCAAGAACAACAACAACAACAGCAAATTGCTGTTGTTTGGCCTGGGGGGAGGAGGGAGGAAGGAGGGGGCATGCAGCATGTGGCAACCACCGTCGTTGACATTCGCTGCCAGCTGGCGACCGTTATGGGAGGAGGCCTTGTTATTGAAATTTGTCGAGCGTATGCTGTCGATTGGGTGTCAGACAACAGAAGCAGAAACATCAGCAGCAACATCAGCAGTTGTGGCAGCACCAACTCCAGCAGCAGCAGGCGCCATTAAGTATGCAACAAATTGGTGCACACAACACAACAACACACAGTTACAGTCAAACGTGGAAAGACAACTGCTTTATTACCAATTGTAGCCACCATTTCAATTTTGTGCCCACTTGCAATCAAAAATTCTCTTCTCTCAGTTGCTCATAACGTTCAATGATAACAAACAAAAAAATGTCGTACCTTATATGCAATAACCTGTAGTACCAGGGGGCAAAGTCTTTTTCTTAACCCACAAATCACATATTTGCAATTGGATTATTTTCTATTAAATTTATTTCGCTACTTATTTCTTACAATACAAATTCTACATTGCCTCATTTTAATCATGCACAACCTTAAAATTTCAAGTAAACATTAATTTTTCGTTACCAAATCAGAAAATTTATCAACTGTCCCACTTAAACTGCCTTGCACCCAGTGCAGAATGGCAATTTTCGTGTATTTTTTTTACTTTATATTTTTATTTAAAATTTTTATATTAGACTTTATTTTGCTCGTCACAAAATTGGATATCAGAAATTTTGGGGCTGAAATATGCTTTCGTCCCTAGACTTTTACCTCGTGTAGAGGTTTTTTAGCGGGATTTTTATCTCGCAAACTTAATTCTAATAACTAGTTTTATCATAATTAAGTTTATTCATCCACTGACCTGTGACGCTTGCCCTTTTGCTTAGTATTAGTCATGAACACTTAATTTTCACTTGTTTCGCACAAAATTTTCTGTTCTTATTCAACCTAACCCCTCTAGTGCTATATATAACCTCAATAGCTAAACTATCTGCTAATGCGACTGCTTTTACACTACCCAACGCACACACACACACTCTCACATGTGTAGCCCAACTGATTTGAGTTTTATGCACACACGCAACATAAACTAACCTCACTATAACTTAACCTCAAAAAAAAAAAAAAGAAGAAAACCTGCTAAAGAGATGGGAACACGGGGAAAAAAAGGAGAAAAATTGCGCGCAAATGCAATTTAAGCGGAATATCTTTATGAGCAAATCGTCTCGACATGTTTGCCACATACACTTGTCCATATGCATCTCTAGACATTTGGCACTCTTCTTTTGCTACTTATTCCACTTGTTTTTCTCCAACTTCTTCTGCTGCTTCTTCTTTATATGTGGGCATAATATGCCCAAAGAGCGTAAAGGATGTTCTATTCTCGAACCTAAAAACAAGTAACAATGTTTTGATTAGAGAGTGCTCGACAATGAAATTCCATTCCTTTTTTTTTGGAATAACTACACTTTTATTTGCCGATTGTGATGAACTTTGTATTTATTTGAGATCTTGATTAACCTGCATATATGTAAATCTAAAAGCCATATACATACATATACTTGTAGTTAGATTATTAACTGGTAAGTTTTTCAATGTTAGAAATGTAATGAAAATATAAAAGTTGGTAAATTAAATTAAATGCGTCGTTTTTCTGTCTTCTGCGTAATTCTCTTCTTCTGTTTCGGCGTCGGCTTGGCAAGTGTTGCTCTATCTTCTGTTGTATCGATAACTCTTTATAGGCAAAATACTAAAAACTATCGACTGTTAAAACAGAGAAAATTTTGTGCTTCCAGCTCTTCCATCTCTGAGATATTTTTTACTGTATCGAATCATCTGTTGCTCAGGAATATGTATGATACATACAGTTCCAAAAGCCCAGTACACTCTCGGCCCAGGGTATAACAAAATGTGCGTTTTAGCAGCTGTTGCTCTCTAGTGCGTCACTCGGGCAGAGAGAGAGAGAGGGAGAAAGAGAGAGACAGTGAGAGGTAGCCAGAGGGCAACAGAATGGGAAAAGGGAAGGGAAACGGAGTGTAGGGAAGTGTTTAGATTGCTCCAAGTACACCTACATTACATTCCCTCGTACATCAAAATGCGAAGGAGCCGCTGCCGCAAAAGGCTACAAAATTCAATTTACTATGCGCGCTTTACGACCAACTCCTGCCCTGCTCCCTGCTCCCTGCTTCTGTCCCATTGCCCCCGCCCCCTGTTCAGCATCCCCCATTAAGGCATGGTCCGTTCTTTCCTCCTTCCCTCCTTCCCTCCTTTCTGCTGCCTCGTTTCGCTCCTCAATCCCAGTCAGGCGCAACGAATCAGACTTTATGGCTCTGAGCCATCGTCTGAGCATTTTTCGTTGCTGATTTCCATGCATGGCACACACACACACACACAAACACACTCCCACACACACACACTTTCACACACACACACACACTCTCACACATAGATAGAGAGCAGAAAGAAGTCATTACAAGTGCTTGCTTATTAAGTTCCATGGCTCATTAGGCGCTGACAATAAACGCTGTCAAAACACCAACCAGAACAAGAAACGGAGTACACTCAAAAAAACGAAAAAAACCATCCGGAATTCTTTAATAAAATTAATCTCAAAAATATAAAAATTTCCAATATCTCGAAATTGCTCAAATCGAGTACGAAGTATTTGATTTAAATTCTGGTTTTTATTAGACTCTCAGCAAATATTAAGATTTTCAGGGTTTCAAAGAGTTAGTTTAGTTTAAACAAATATAATGTGATTTTCTTTGACATTTTTAATGTTTAGTCGCTGCCATTTAATAACTATCTTAATTTAACAATAATATTCTGAATAAATTCTGAATACATCACAAACATACATAAAAAATAAATGCTTAAATCAAAAAATTTTATTTGATTTAAATTCTGGTTTTCATTAGACTCTCAGCAAATATTTAGATTTTCAGGGTTTCAAAGAGTTAGTTTAGTTTAGTTTAGACTGAAAAAAAACCATCCGGAATTCTTTAATAAAATCAATCCCAAAATTATAAAAATTTCCAATATCTCGGAATTGCTCAAATCGAGTACGAAGTATTTGATTTAGATTCTGGTTTTTATTAGAATCTCAGTAAATATTAAGAATTTCAGGGTTTAACAGACTTAGTTAAGTTTAAACAAATATATTGTGACTTTTTTTTTGACATTTTTAATGTTTTAGTCGCTGCCATTGAATGACTGTCTTAATTTAACAATAATATTCTGAATACATATTTTAAAAACAAATAAATGCTAAAATCAAAAAATATTCGCCTGATTTTTGTTGGTGTAGAGGGAAGTTAAAGGGAGTGAAGAAGAGAAGACACCCTGCGGTGAAAACGTTAAATGAGAGAAGCAACAAGACAAGCTGCCTAATCCAGGGCCGCATTATCTAATTGTCAGTCTTAACAGATGATTACTGTACTAATTTCTCTCGCATAACCTGCGTCCGTTGCCAGGAGACAATCCCCAACAGACTTCACGGCACTCCCCTCCCTCCTTCCCTCTCCTATACACACACACAGTTTGTAGATGTGTTTGTGTGTGTGTGTGTGTGTGTGTGTGTGTGTGTGTGTGTGTGTGTGTGTGTGTGTGTATTTAGCTGGCAAACAGACTAAGCCGCCGCTCGAACCATTGGCAATCAGCGGAATTGTAAAACCGTAAACAACATGACCGGGACGAACAGACGGACGTAGCGAAAATGGAAGCGGTCGAGGTGCGTGAAAGGAGGAGGAGAAGGAGGAGGAGGGTGAGGAGGAGTAGGAGTAGGAGGCGGAAGCAGGAAAGTGTTGGGCAGGCAGCCAGAGGAGCAATCGAAGCCGCCGTTGCCACAATCGAAATCGCAAATGTTTGCAGTGTGTGTGCGTGTGCGTGTGTGTGTGTGCGTGTGTATGCGTGTGTGGGATGAAAATGATGTGGAAATGGGTAAAACTAGCAGTACAGCTAGATCTGTGGTCATACCAAATCACCGATGCCGACGTCAACGTTGGACGTTGGACAAAATATTTGTCTGTCTCTTGTTTTTGTTTGCGTTTGTAAGTGTATATACATTGTATATACTGTGTGTGTGTGTGTGTGTGTGTGTATGTGTTTATACGCAGATAAGTATGTTAAGTTTTTGATTTGGCCGATAAAGCCGACCGTTATCAATTGTGTTTTACACTTATAGCTTGTCTAAATAATGCTTTATTAATTAATTTTTTTATTTTGTTTTAATAGTTATAAATAATAAATATAGCTAGTCGAAATAATGCTTTATTAATAAACTTTTTCATTTTATTTTAATAATTATAAATAATTGTAATTTATTTTAATTATTAATTTTGTATCATTTTTTCTAATTTAATGTGAACTGTGGTCCTTACTTATAATCAGTTTAAAATTTATTTTGATTAATTTTGTTCGATGAATAACTATTTAGTTAAATACAAAGCTTATCATCAAAGAGCTTATCTTATAATTCTAATAATCCTATTTTCTCGTATACAAAATCTTTTACTTCAAATCGTATCTTGTAAAACTTTAAGTAACAATCTCCTATTTAAGATTCTCCTGATGAGCTGCAATCTATTAATTGGTTCGAGCACAAACTACTTCATTTTTAATGTATCAATTAAAATGTGGAGAAAAAAACATTAATAGTCAATGCCAAAGTAAGGAACTTAAAACTTTAATTTATGAATAAATATTTTTAGTTTTGTGGCTCTTAACTCTGGTTCTTTATTTTTAATACTTATTTGATTTGTATGCCTTAGCTATTTTCGGGTAGTTCCATTATAATTAATTACTTGACTTTTATTTTCTTAACTTAATCTTATCGCATGTTGCTGCTTACACTAATTTAACCTTTCAAGTATGGCTTTATCTTTTCTCTCTCTTGCTCTCTTGCTCTCTCCCTCTCAAATTTTTTCACTCTTTTCCTCTCAGCTTCCACTGGCCTTTTGTTAATATTAAATACCTTTCAATTTTTTTCCTACTCTTCACACAACTTGTGACCCCATTTTGAGATGCGGCTTGTCGTCATCTAAACCCGAAATCTCTCTCTCTCCATGTTCTCTTTTAACTCCATCTCTTTATATTCCCTCGTCTCTGTACCTTGGTCATTGCATCCCCCTTAGGAGAATCAGCAATTAAGCTCTGTTTAAAGCACAATTAAGAGCCACCAAGCTCATCATCGTCAATGCAATTATTGACTACAAATCTGAACGCAGCACCAATTTCGACAGCAGCAACAACAACAACAACAACATGCAACAACAACAACAACAAGAACAGGAGAGTTAAAACTGTACAACAACAAAATCAACGGGCGGTCAGACAAGGCACAAAAACAACATTATTTGGCCGTGGCAAGTTTGCTGGCAAGGGGCAAGTGGCAAGTGGCAGATGGGAATTCACTCTGCAGAGAGTTGTGCCAAAAAAGCAAAAAAGTAAAAAAAAAAAACAAAAAAAAGAAATGAAAATGTGGGCCACATGCGGGTGGCAAGTGAAAAATTGGCCACTGATTAAATTCAACACGTTGTGGGATTAACTAACTTGTATTTTATTTGCGGCCAAATTGTGTTGTTAACTTGGCCGCGCGCACACACACACACACACACACACACACACACACACACACACACACACACACACACACACACACAGTGGCACAGCAATTACGTTATCCCTGCTGGCCACCCCCACCTCCCCCAACCCCTCTTTCATCTACACTGATAAAAAAAAATGTTTTAAAATCAAGATTTTTGTCTCAGAACTAAGATTTTTTGTTTTTTAAGAGAACACATCTTGATTTTAAGAACATTTCAATTAACACCAAGTTCTTATTTTAAGAATAAATGTTCTTAAAATTAAAACTAAAAAATAAAATAAATAAAAATTATTTCATATATTTAAATTTTTTTTTTTCTTAATTTTAGATTTATTTACATTTTAGCCTGTTTTGAACCGCCGCCTACTACTTCTAAGATTTGTATTTTTATATTTAGATTTTAAGATTTTTTAGATTAACAATCTTAGTTTTAGTAATTTGGTCTTTAAATAATTTTAAGAACAAAATATTTAAGATGAATGTTCTTGATTTAAGAACTTGGTCTTTTTTTCCAGTGTACTCTTCAGGTTTCTTTACTGACCCTCGAGCATTCAGACAGAACACTTCGCGACTCTCGACAGGCGGCGACGTCAACGCAGCGCGGTTAGCACAATTTTTTTCAATTTTTCCTTTAGGGCTAGTCAACATTTGTTGGCCACGCCCATTTTTTACCGCCCACCGCCCACTAACCTCAGGCAAGTCCCTTGCTGCCGCTGTTGCGTCATTAGCGACCAAATAAAAAATATAAAAAAAAATTCAACAAGAAATCTCTAGTGGAGAGTGCACGACTACTAGATACCCTGCTCACACGCCCGGAGATACCCTAACATTTACTCAATCCAACACTGCAATCATAATATAAAAAAAATATAAATTTAGAATATATGTACATAAGTAACAGTTAAGTTAAGACTATACTTCAAGTACAAGCTCCTCTTCTTTCTTGTATAATTGTTTCTTAAATATCTTTTAATTTTATCATTCAATCGTGTTGAAATATTTAGGGCAAATCCGTATCTGATTATGTAACCAACTTGCTAAATTTCAAAACTACAACTTTTAAATTGGTTTAGTAATTAATTTATTTGGATTTTCGCGTGTGGTATCGACAATTTAAAATAAACTTGATCAGCAGAATTATATAAGAAGCTTACACACCAAGTTTGGTGTCTCTAGCTCTTACCATCTCTGAGATCTGTTTGTTCATACGGACAGAACTTTTAATATTTATGGAGAATATTATGGAGACCACATTTCCTTCTCTCTGCTATAGGGTATAACCAAAAATATGGGAAACATTTGGAAGTTGCTGGCTGAAAATCGTATTAATTTTTGTTTTTTTCAAATTTTGCTCTTAAAGGCACAACTCTAGTTGAGAGAGAGGAGAAAGCCAAAAGAGGCAACTGTAGCTCATACCAATGAGCATTGGCCATGTTTTACCGCCAAAACGAAGAGCACATCACTTGAGGCGAATTTATGCACTCATTTCGCACGTTTTAGCGAATAATACGACACACACACACACACACACGCACACACACACATGTACAAACTCAGTTGGCCAGGCAACATTGTTAAAAGCTTTGCTGTCATATGAAATAAGTTAAATAAAAAACTCTATTTATGTTCTGAAACATTTTACACCCATCTCTCTTTCTCTCTCTTTCTCTTCCTCTCTCTTTCTCTTCCTCTCTTATTCCATCTGTCTGTAACTTTCCCTTGCTTTGTTTCACCTCTCTGTCTTTGCATTCCACATTCTCTTGTTATTCTTAATAGTTACACAATTGTTATTTTCGCACATTTTTTTGTAGTTTATATTCTTAGTCTCGTTGACAGCTTATGTCACTTTTTCTTTTCACTTTAACATTCTCTTTCCAGCTTGTTTCAATTTATACTTTGGTTGTACATCTTTTTCTACCTCGCTATCTCTACATCGCCATTTTGTTTATTAGTCGTTCTTCTTCTCTATTTGCAAGTATTGTGTTATCTTTTTAACTTTTTGAACAGTTTTTTATAAATTATTTTCATTGCTTCATCTGTCTTCTCCCACTCTTCACTTGCCACTGATTTCTCTTTAAAAAGGAAACGGCATTTGCGACGTTCTTTCTCTTTCTGTCTTCCTCAGTTTAACTACTTATAAGTTATAACACTTAACTTTTATTTCGCTTGGTTTACTGTTTTTTTCTTCGTTTCCGTATTTTCACTGATTACTTGCTTCCACAATATTTATTCTTAGTTTTTTTATTTTCGGCTCCAAGTCAATCACACTTTGTCTTTTCTCATAGTTTTTTAGCTTAAGAGGTTGTATATTAACATCTGCTTTGCTATTTTTTTTTGTCTCTATCTCTCCTTTTCTAATTCTGTCTTCTTGATTTTTTTTTCAATTTTCATCTCTGTCTTTTAATATTCTCTCTATCTTTCTTTCGTTTTATCTATCCTTCTTTCTTTTTATCTATCTGTCTATCCTCCACCTTCATTCTAACACTCTTTGTTACCCTCTCTTTCTCTCTCTCTTTATTCTTTTGCTTTTCTATTTATTTCTCTCTCTTTTTTTATCCTCCTGTTTATCCATCTTTCTATCTCAATTTTGCTGCCCTTCTCTTTCATTTTCTCCGTCTTTCATTTTTCTCTCTCTTCATTTACTTTCCCCTTCTTCCCCTATCTTCCCCTTTTATCTCTTCCAATCTTTGACTTTCCTTCCTCTCTCCTCTCTCTCTCTCTCTCTCCCGCCTCTCTCTTTCTCTCTTTATCACCATTCTTTTTAGGTGATCCCAGCTTACTCCGTAAAATGTTTGTTCTACTTTACAGTTATCTGTTTGTTCTATATTAGGACTCCTATCAACTTCCTCCTCTTTTCTCTCTCCCTGTCGCCCTCTCCCGCTCTCTCGCCTTTCGCACTGTCTGCCTGCCTGTGCGCCATATTCTTTCACGTTTGTTTTGTCGGCCGGCTTTAGGGGACAACGAGGACAATCAGTGAAGTCAGACAAAAGAGACGCAAACTGCAACACAGGAACAGAGACAGACAGACAGAGAGAGACAGAGACAGCGACAGAGAATAGGAGTGAAACAAAGGCTGAGTGAGTGGGAGATGGACGGTCTGGATTCTCTCCCTCCTAAATTCCCCATTCCCCTCAACTCTTCTTAACTCGACTGGAGTTGAATTAGAGGCTAAATTCGCCGTACACGAAAATACAGTTAGCCTTAAGCATTTCCCGTATTTTACTGTCATGGCACAAGAGTGTTTATATATGTATATGGCTGTGTGTCTTTCTGTGTCTGTGTGTGTGTGTGTGTTTGTGTAGGTGAGGGACTTTGAAATGGAAGGGGATTGGGACATTCGGTGCTTTGGGGTTTTTGACTTAGTCGTTGTAAATTACTTGATTCGTTGTTGGAATTTAATTAACATTTTGCTAAGTTTTACTTTAGACTTTTAGTGGCTCTCTATTCGTGTGTTTGTGTGTGTGTGCGTTAGAGACACAAGATGTTTGTCTGCTTGCCACCACACACTATTTTTCCTCTCTCTCTCTCTCTCTCTCCCGCTGTGTCTTTCTCCATCTATCTTTATCTATTGCTTTCTGTCTCGCACTCAAAATCCCTACCTCTCTCTCTCTCTTTCTCTAACTCTGAGCATTCTTTTTTTAGCTTTCTCTCTTTTATTCTGTTTCTCCATTGCTCTTTTAATGCGGGCAACATTGACGAAGGCTTAGTGAGGTTATGTTTACACGCTCCACTTTGCATATGTTGGTAAACACACACACACACACACACACACACACACTCACACAAAAAGAAAGAGAAACTCATGTCAAATAAAGAACGATCCATTGAGCAATATACATTTTAAAGTGCAGATAATTGCGCATGTAAAAAAGTGTTTTTTGAACTATTCATGTGGTTTCATTCGATGCGACTGTATTTCCCAAATAAAAAAATAAAATTATAGATGACATCGTGATAGATACAAAACATGCAATGTAAGAGTTAAATACAATTTATCCCAAAACTACTACACTGCCTTTTTTTATTAAGTAAAGGATTTAAATTTCCTGTATATTTTGGTATATAATTTTATAGTATTATAATAGAAATGAAAAGACGTAAATATTACTGCATTATGATGTTAATTTGAGTAAAAATTTAAAAATTAAATATTAATTTTTTCTACAAAATATACATACGTATATAATTATAAAGACCGAAGAAAATAAAGTTAATAAAACTACTTATCATTTAAATTGAAATATACAAATTCAAGAAAATATCTAATACCCTACATGATAGTGAAAAATTTAATTAATAATAAAAGTATATTATACTGAATATAACTGGGAATATTAAACGTAATTTAAGCATATAAGAAATTTATCTGAGATAGAAAACACGAAACACGTTCTCATCTCTAATTCCACAAATATGTACTCTCACAGACACTCACATACACACACACACACACACAATACAAATACACACACACATATGCCACAAACAAGACCAAGCGAAATAAAACTTATACTATATACATTATAAAATATACGATTATCTAAAAGTATTCCCCACATTCCACACCAAATAGGCGACTTGTAGATTTAGTTACCAGTTCAATTAAACTCAATTTTACTAATCTACACTCAATGTATGTATGTGTATGTGTATGTGTGTGTGTGTGTGTGTGTGTGTGTGTGTGTGTATGTGTGTGTGTGTGTGTGTATGTGTGTGCTGGTGTGTTTTTGTGGGTGTTCTGCTGTGTGTAAGACAAACATGAAATACAGACAATTGTGATTTGTTGTTCATTCTTTAGATGAACTAGAAATGTGCCTTCCAGTCTAATTTCTCAGTTACATGATTTCACTTGTTATTCATGTTTAAACACATACATGCGTATATTTTAAAATGTACTTTATACACACAAACAACCACAGCAACAACAACAAAATAATCACTTGCATAAATAATCATACAAAATGGCACAAAATAAAACAAACATCAATAAACTAACGAGTTCAAAAAACATAAACAAATGCGAAACGAGTTTGGCTACTGCAAAATACCAAAAATAATAAGAATAAATTTAGCACTACGAATTTATACTTGAAATGAAAAAAGTGAGGATTAAATATTATAGAATAACAAGTGTCCTATAAAAAAAAAAGTATAAACTAAAAGTTCCTTTAATTAATATGGATTTTATGCCTGTGAGAAGTATTAAATCCTTGAATATTCCTGCCCTAAGTTTGTGAAAAAAATTCTTTAATATTCAGAGCTTTTAATTATCCCTCTCAAAGGCTATTTTTTTTATACAGGATATCAACAAATACAACAAAATTCGCAGAATTGGTGTATTTAATTTTGAACTCTGGCCCGGGTTACACACATACGCTTTACATTTAGTTCAACATCAATAAAACGAAATAAAATCAAAAATTACAAATTGAATTCATAAAAAAAAAACGATCTTTCAATTCAATTCAAAAAGAGTAAGAGAAGCCTTCATAATAATTGCAAAAGTAATACTTTAATGTTCAAAATAAAAATTACAAATGGTCAGCAGATTAAAGTTAAAGGGGAGTCAAAAGTGAGTACGCAATATATACATAGAAAGAGAAGGAAGATATCAGAAAGAAAATTTAATTGAGCTTAATAAATACACAATATTGTGTTTTATGATAAGAATTAAATTGCATATCAGATTAAATATTTATGCAGATAAAATTGGAATAAAATTGTGACAATCCAGCTAATACCCAGAATTGAATTTCACACAAAGAATTTTGTCCAAAAATATAACTTGACACAATATTTGATATTAAAATAATATAAATTGAAAAAGTGACAAAATTGTCATGATGCATTTGTTAAAATTATGTACATTTTGCAAAAAACAGAAAACAACAAAGAATTTTCTAAAAATATTTTTATAATCATTTGTGAAAAAAATTGAGATGGTTTATCGTGACGTATACGTAATATTTTTGTTTTAATTTTGTTATAATACGAATATGCAGAGCTTAAATCAGAGATTAGTACGACAGTTCAAAAGAAAATGTGTCAAGAACTTTTCTGTATATTTCGCAAATCTAATGTTTATTATTGGAACTTAATAATGTTCCAATCAATCATGAAAGCGGATGTCGCATTTAGGGGAAAATGTTTAGTTCCGTTGATGGATTCATTCTTATGCAATAACTTTTAATAACTTTCGAATATATGTAAAATGTTGCCACATTTACTTTAAATATATAAAAAAAGGTTCGAACGAAAAGGAAAGTGTAAGAAAGAGAGAGAGAGAGAGAGAGAGAGAGAGAGAGAGATAGTGAGTGAGTGAGAGGGTCAATAAAAGTTCATCAATCGACTGGTCAAACACACACAAATGCCACACCCACTTTATGGGTACTCCTTACTCTTCTTGGCCAGTTTCAATATGTGTGTGTATGCACTTGCTTTCAAACGGATGTTCGGTCAACAACGGAACTTGCAACAGTTGCAGCATGCAGCATGCAACAGCAGCAGCAACAATCCAAGTCAACAAGTTTACCAAGTGTCTGCCCCAAAGTATCGTATAGTCAACAAACTCAAAGTGCTCTCGGTTAGACGTTAGACTTTAGTTATAGTTTATGACATTGATAAAGCGATGCAAATGTGAATCATTACCAATACAATTTTTTTCATTTTTTTTTCATCCCTTACTTAAATATAAATGTCGTCATTTCGCTATTATTTGAACGTACAACATCATAAATATTTACATTGTTCAGTGCGTATAAATAAACTGTTTTCTAAAAATACGATACGACAAAACTGCCAAATAATCAGCTAAAACTTAGCAATACAACCATTTCTTCCCCCCCACCACCGATTCTTATGACAACGTAAGCTTAAACAATTTCACTTGCTCACACACACACACAGCACACACACACACCCACACACACACATAGGGCTACATTAATTGATAATTGTTTTGTGCTCTAAAGACATTAAACAACAGCAGCAACAGCATCCGTTTCACTCTTTCCTATTCTCTCCACTCTCTCCTCCTTCTTCCACCTCCCTCTCCTCTCTCTCTCTCTCTGCTCTCTCTACTCCATCTAATGCTGCTATCCAACTCCGCACTTTTCGCTCTCTACGCCCCATTACGTTCATTGCGGCTGTATTGTAAAAGTGCATGGTGTGAGTGTGTGTGTCTGTGTGTGTGTGAGTGTGTGTGTGCGAGTGTGTGTGAGTGTGTGTGATAAAGGTTTGTCTGTCATTTGGCTCTACGACTACCGCTCCTTAGTTGATACCACGCTTTTATATCCTATATTTTAAGTGGCAACAGGCTTATGCGACTATAACTTTTATAAAATTTAACAATTCTATTCCCACACGCCCCTTGAGAAAAATCTGGATACGCCCATGTCTAAAAATCATTATTATTAATAGCTTTCCGTTGGAAAAGCAATTCATCTGACTTAATTTGATTATATAATTGCTTTAAAACAAACAGTTCTAAATCACAATCTTTAGTAAATTAATTTGAGTTTATCTTTAAAATAGACTTCTAAATTGTTAATTTAAATAATAATGGTCCATACGTTAAATTTTTCCCTAGCTGCTACATAAATACTTCCAAAAAAAAGTTGTACTTAAAGACACTTTTTAAAAGTATCCAACATTTTAGTCCCTTTATCTAAAAAAAGATTAAGTTAAACAACGTTGACTTATCGCTTATTTCCAAGTTTTTTTGTTTAGTTTTTTTTTTATATTTCAACTTATTGGTCTGTTTACTTCTTACAACAAAACGGAAACGAACTGTAAATTTACATTTGTCGAATCAAAAAGTCAACTTCTGTGAATTTTTTAATTCAGCGAATCGTTCTTTTTGATAGAATGCACAAAAAAGTTGCACATTCTTTTCGTGAAAACCAGAGACTCTAAATTTAGCAAAGTTCCTTGTAGAGAAGTTATATTGAAAAAAGTTTAACTGCAAGATTCTTTTGCAAAATATAGTTCGAAAGTTGAGCAAAGAAAACTACTCGAAATTCATTTGCGCAATTACAGGGTATTTAACTTGTTGTGCGCTTAGTGTTCTTAAACAGACACATATGTGTATGTGCATGTGTGTTGTGTGTGTGTGTGTGTTGTGTTTTTGCTTTTTCATTAACTTTTTGTGCTGGCTGCTTGTTTTGGACATGTTGAGGAAGCTTCTCACCGCTGCCCCTCCACCCCCCACTCTCCACCCCCTCTCTACCCTCTATCCCCTTTTTACCGCACTACGTCACTGTTTTCGCCGAGCATTCACCAACTTAATTGAACGATTAGTTTTTGTACATGCTGCCACGCCCATCAGCCATCGCCGCCCATTGCCAAGGGGCACCTGCCCATACATATATGTATGTATGTTTGTATGTTTGTATGTATGTATGTATGTATTTGTATTCGAGTTAAGCTCAGCCGTACCGCCCAACGCCCTCCGTTTACGCCCATTTCAGTTGGCGCTTGTGTCTGTTTTGGCCACTATTTAATTTTATCTACATTTTTCTTTTATTTTCCGTTTTTATCGCTGTAACAAACTATGTACAACAATTCGACCAACCCTCGCCCCCGCCCCCTTTAACACCCACCCATCTCTTGCTACTCCCACTTCTCCTTACAGTTGAGTTTCTTTTCTTTTCTTTTCGTATTCGCCTTTTTCGACAACAACACAGAGCAATGAAAAAAGTCAAATGCCAAAGCACTAAAAAGTCAAAAGGCCAAAACAAAAAACAGCAGCTTGTAATAGTTGTTGTATTCAGTAGTTGTAATGACAATGAACAAAACAACAGCAACAGCAACAACAACACATTTTATTTTTGGAAGTTGGCTGTGGGCGCAAAGTTAAAAGCGCACAATAAATAAATAAAACAAAGCAAACGCATGAAATGATACACTAAGAGGCAGCTTGTTTGCTCCTGCTAATGTTCCTCTCCTTGTTGTTATTCTTGTTGTTGTTATATTTCCACTCACAATACAAAATGGCCACACGACACACACACACACACACACTTATGTGTATGCGTGTGTACATGTGACAGCGAACAACGTTGCACTGTGGTTTATTTGACAAAATTACGTGGCAGAAATCAATTGTTGCCACAAATTTTGATGTGCGTCGACCGAGAATTCCAGTAATTTATGGAGTAGCTGTTATAGTTGTGGTTAAATCATTCTGGCGTGTGGAGCTTTGCAAAATTGAGTTATTGAAAAATAAAACTATAGTTATTACATACTTTTAGGCACTTATTTTTCTTAAACAATTTTAGCAGCCGTGCTTTTCAACCGAAGATAGATTATAATTATAGATAACGTTAATTATCAAAAATAACATAATATCTTAAAGCCGGTGGGTGTGACGGCTTTCGCGATTTGATTAGTCTGTCTACCAAATTTGGTGGCTCTAGCTCTTATAGTCTCTTTGATCTAGGTGCTTACACAGACGGACAGACGGACATGGCTATATCGACTGTTCCTTCTCCCTTTATCACTTATTTTATACCTGTTTTTAGTAACGGATATACAAATTTCTTGTATGATAAAAATAAACGCTTTATAAAGTCTAATATTGTTCAGTTTATGTTCAAATCAAGCAAAAGTTCATTAGAACATCTTATTTTTTGTATGTTTTTTGACGTAATGACCTTTTCTTTATTTATTTTCTGGTTCGAATTCCCCTTGAAGTGCTTTAAATGTACATATCTTTCAAATTTCTTCACTTCAAAAGTTATAGATGTTTGCCACCTAATTTTCCGAAATGAGCCATAGTACGATGCGTGGCGATGCGGTAACAAATAAAGTAGGAAGTGCCAATGCTAGAAAGAGGCAGAGCGTGAGCGTGCTGCCTCTGTTGGTTGTGCTAGTCAAAAGCAGCCGTCAAGCCGGCAGCATTTGCCGCACTCACACACATTCGTAATTTGAAGCAACACTCGACGACTGGCGACATTATGCCTTTAGGCGGTAACACCCTACAGTGTCCTCTGTTTCCTCTCTCTCTATCTGTCTCTCTTTGTGCCTTTTTACCCACAGGTTGTTTCTCTTAGTGGCCTGCAGGAGCAGCGGAGAGCGCGCGTCTGGCAACTGTTGATAATGATGATGAAGATGACGTTGACACGCTCTCGCCATAATGTTGCGAACAGTGGAGCGCAACGTAAGCAAAAAGCTCATCAAATGGCATAACATAACAGATCAAAGGATTTAGCCGGGCGAAAGATTAGCCAAAAGCTTTAGATCCTAAAACTTTACAATTTACATTTCAACATTTATTAAACGTGATGGGTTTAATAAATGTTGAAATGTAAATTGTACACAGTAAATTTAAAAAATAAAACCCCAAATGAAAGTGGATCGCAAGGGATCGTGGTGTAATATTACAAGATGGTTCCTTAGGTTATTAAATATCAAAGGTCAATTACAGTCTGATAATCACTTTGCATTAAGCATTTTATGACATTTTTGATCAACTTTGATTCTTTTACGAATCCTCTATCTGATTAAAATAGTCATGCGCTCGTTCTCTGAACAACATTGATACTTTTGTCAATTCTGAAGAAAAGGGTTCTCTAGCCCTGAATCTTTTTAAAGGTCGTTTTAAATCCAATATTCAGCTTCGACATATTTTCAAATCGCAATTGCAACCATTTGAGATTATTTTTAATAAATCACATTTTGAGCATATGCTTGACCCATATGTGAGTCTGTCTTTATTTTTTTCGTAATCATCAAAAGGGCTAGAAAATGACATTCTGGGGATCTTTGCTAAAAACGATCTTCCAAATGTTTGATGGGTAGTTTTCATGGAGCCTGTGGATTCCATTTGCTGTGGATATCAAATGATAATAAGCATATCTACGTATCCATTTATGGAACGTGTGTGATATCTATTTCTTGTGCTCTTGACATTCCTCTCAATCAAGAGAGCAGCGAAGTCAACTTTTGAATGCCACTGTGATAAGCAACGGTAGTTGTTTGTTGCTTTTGCCGCTTACGCACACGCGCGTGAATCAAGGCGTAGAAATGAAAAACGGCACGCGAACTCAGGACGAAGGAAGAAGAGCGAAGAGAGAAGGAAGAAACAACAACAATAACAGGAGCTATCGTTGTGTTGATGTCGACGGCGCGTGTCTTTGTTTGTGTATGTGTGTGTGTGTTTGTGTGCTGTGTATATATATAAGCACACGCGGTAATTAATTTTATTTAATTTTCGACGACAATAAAAGCGACAACAACAACAAATAAGAGTCAAGGAGCAGGCAGACGTCACAGAGGCCGCCGCCAGAAACTGACATTAAGAACTATGCGAATGGCGGCTCGTGAATGAATAGGGAGCAGAAAGGGAGAAGGGGAAGAAGAAGAAGAAGAGAGAGCAGTGGAGACGATGATGGTGATGGAGGTGAAGTCGCACAGGAAAAAACAAGTTAACAAAACGTCAACAATAAAAAGAAAGCCGGCCAAATGGCAAACGCGGCCAACGGTGACGGCGAAGACAATGCAAAAAAAAAAATCAAGAGAAAAAAAATGAAAGAAAGAAAAGAAACAAACAAAAAAGTAGAAGAGAAGAAATGTCCAATTGGGAGTCGAGGCAAGTGGGTGGACATGGACACATAATTATCAACCACATCAGCGTCAGTGGCAGCCGCAGACGACGGGAGCATTGATAATCAGCAAAGCGCGTCAAAGGGCAGAGAGAAAGAGAGAGAGGAAGAGAAGGAGAATTGCCAGGACATAACGAAACGCACGCACATAATGCACAAAAAAAGAGAAGAGGTGATAAACAAAATAGGGAGAGTGAGAGGGAGCGATAGCAAAATTGTTGAAACGAAACGAAGTAGGAAAACAAGTTTAACTTAATTGTCAACATTGTGAAAGGCAACAACAACAACTATGCCTGCGGAAACGAAGCAGACACTAAAAAAGGCACATGAAAGTGGCAAAGAGAAGTTGCTTGCTGGCAGCGGAAGACCATCAAAATAACAGTACTAATGATGCAGCACGCAATGCGAGTGGCATGTACACTGAATCAAAAATTATTGGCGCACCAATAATTATTCTACAAATTACTAAATACAGTACTTTTTGATGTAACTAAGATATTTCTTATATTTTGAATAATTGTTAACTCAATTCAAGTAACTGATGAATATTGAATATATGAAATTTTTGGCCAAATTTCTTGGATATCGGAAAAATTTTCGGTAACCTAACGGTAATCAGTAGCGTCCGGGAAATATTATCGAAGCCACATATAGAGCTTTGGCAGGTCGAAGAATTGGGTTCGGTTCCCAACCTGCCAAGTTATCAGAAAATTATGCTAAAAAGCCAAAAAATAAAAAAAAACATAATAATAACCATGCAAAAAAAATATTTCCTAGGCAAACAAACTGATTTAAGTGTTATTAGACAATCAAACTAAAGTATTAGAAGTCTGTCAATACATTTGTAGTTCACTGTAAGCCAAAAAAGGTGAAAGCTCAAGTTAAAGCCAGTGTTGAGTAGCGTTCAATGCAAAACGAAGACAGGGATGCTTTCGGCTTGACGGCTTTAATGCGTGTGCTCGGTTCAAAAGGTAATGACAGTGAGGGGGAGACAAAGGAGATGGGCGACCAGCATAAGAAGAAGACGATGGTGTAGAAGGAGGAGGAGGAGAAGGAGCAGCTTAACCCTTTTGTTGTACCCTGTCACCAGTTAAATCCAATTTCATGGCAGGCAGGCACTCAGAGCGCCCAGAGGCATGCCTACCCCAAAAAATTACCTCCGCACCCGCAACAAACAAAAAAAAAAATCGAGAAAAAGGAAGAGTATAAAAAATACAACAAAACAAATAACTTGCGTTCTCCGAGCCAACGAAAAAACCGCGCTCGCGTCACTAATGAGACTCTCCAAACAACGACCGAGCATACTCCAAGCTTACAGAGGTGTCTCTCCGTCCCTCCCTTCCCCACCCTCCTCTCTGCTGACCCCCTCAACTCTTGGCATTCCCTAGACAACAACATGCCAGCATGTTTCTGCCCCGCTGACACAAAGCACACAGCGAAAATTCAACAAGCAGCCGCCGCTCGCGCCACACCAATAAAATTTAAAAGCGTGATTATTTCTATGGGCTAAAAAACAAAGCCAGGACATCAGAAGTAAGCCAAACGGCAGCAGCGGTAAAAAACAGTAGTTTCTACAGTCGTACTTCCCTAACTTAAATCAACATTATCCAAAAAAAAGTTCGACTTATAGAGACTTAAAAAATCAGAAATTGTTTACTACAATTCATACACCTCAAATTACTTTTACTCTGACTATACTATAATTTCTAAACTGGCTTCTAGTTTGGTTAAGGCCCTGGAGTGATCATCACTTGTATCCAAACGATCTGGTAACTGTAGTATAAAACAGAAACGAAAATAAACGCAATTTTTTTGGGAGCTTCCCGAAAAATTCGACTTACAGAAGCACGTAAAAGTATTGCCCCTCGAATTATAAAAGTTTGAGTTAGGGAAGCTGGACTGTATGTTTATATGTAAAGGGAACTTGGGGCATGGCCCCAGCGCAGCTAATTATGATTTGCTTTAAACAAAAGCTAATTAAATCTAATTTCGTTCTAAAAGCCACAGAACAAACACACGACAAAACCCAAAACAAAATGCACAATAAGTAAATTTCCAAAAAAAAAATACAAATAAAGAAGCTCAATATTATTGAATGTTTGTATTTTACTAATAAATAAATTATATAAAACACTGATTATACTTCTAAACTTGTTTAAATTTGTTTAATAAAGGGCCGGTTTTTTAATGTCTCCTAAAATTTTATTAAACAGATAAATTTAAATTTGACATTGATTTCTATACATTTTATGTTGAAATATCTGTGATATAGTTATCAAACCCCCTAAATAGACATTGAAAAACCGGGTCTTAAACATTCAAATATAATGAAATTCTGCTTAATGTCTGTAAGTTAACATTATGTTAATCTAACATTAGTACGAAGTATCGATAGTATCACATTTTGACGATATTTATCGAGTTCAGTATTTTATTGTCTTTGGGGATTTATTAGTACGATTGTGTGCTTTGATAAATTAGCCGACCGCCTCAATTTGTCGACTGTTCAGAGCCAAAAATGGTAATGGCGCGCAGATGAAATAAATAGAATATTATATTTAAATAAGATTATTACATTAAATAAATTCAATAATTTTAAAGATTGCAAAATATTGTGTTTTGTGCGCTATTTTTTTTTAATTTTGAGATTGGAATTCAAACAAAGATCGGCGGCGTTAAAGATATATATATGAATTTTCGGAAAAGGTAGCTCACAGTAATCAGAAAAGATTACAGATAGGGAAATTTTCCAGGGTGGCAGCCTTTGCACCGGTTGGCAGTCTTCCACACCAGTGCTGGCAAGTTTTTAGGGGGAACAATAGCTGTTTTTGTCTGAAGAGCACCTAAATTTGTTTATTTTGGGCAGTTTTGTACAGTTTTAATTAAAATATTAAAAGGAAAACTTAGCTGAATATATATTTAAAATAGCCAGATTTTCAGCTAAAAGCAATTTTGAAGTTATGCCAGCAAACGAACTTTCAAAATAGCCAGATCTAGCTTTAAAACAGCTAAGTTGTCAACAGTGCTTACATACAAACACACACTTTCTTTCGACATGAAGATATTGTAACACAACACACACAGACACACACACACAATAGTTACAACAAACTTTTTTATACGAAATTCAAGAAAACACTTTGCTGGCAGAAACGGTTTAAGAAACAACGTGATAAAAACGTGGATATAACAAAAGAAAATATCTGTACCCGTGGGGGTACATGATAAAACCCATTAATTGAAGAAAAAAATCCCAGCTGAAAAAATATCTAAGTATAAAATTGAATATGTATGTTTGTATGCACACACTCGCTTGGCACATATATACAAAAGGCAGCAACAGCTGGTCGTAATATTGTAAACATCAAAACTCTAGAATCCCACCCCCGCCACGCCTTATCTCATCTTGCGTTCGTTCGCCTGATATCAACAAGTAAAATTCATTAATAATAACATTATATATATGTATATGTATATGTGAGTGTGTGTGTGTGTTTACATATGCATTGGTATTTGCGTGAATTTGATTACGGGTTACTTGGAGTATGCTGTCGTAGTCAGCGTCTGCGTCAACGTCAACGTCAGCGTCAACGTCGTCACATTGAGTAAGGGTAAGGTCTGTGATAGTCTCACGTTTAGCGATAAGAGGCCGACGCAATGTCCACGACAATCTCAGCCCCAACAACAGCAACAACAGCAGCAACAGCAACAACATCGGCAGCGAGAGCGGAATCGGGAGCAACAGTTGCTGGAGGTGAGAAGAATCTATTGCTTGGTCTTAATAAGCTGCGCTCCCAAGGCAAGCTGACAGATGTGACGCTGATTGTGGAAGATCATCGCTTCAAGGTGCGTACTTACCACCCACTCACCCACCCACCAGTGTTGCCAGAATTTCAAGCCCTAAAATAGCCAAGTTGATAAACAAAAAAAGTAGCTAGAAATAGCTAAAAAGTATTAAAATTGATTAAATTACATTATTTTGTTGTATATAAAAATGCAATTATTGGTTAGTGTTAAAAAAACAAAATGTATCTTTTTATCTGCATAAGAAATTTGCTGACTTACAATTCTTTTTCTTCGATTTAGAATTGATTTGTCAAGAATCTTTGAATTCATCTATAAATTTTATAACTTGTAGAAATATAAAAAAGAATTGATTGTTATATTTTGAGTCGATTTTAATAAATATTATTTGATTTTTTAGTAGTATTTTTTCAATTGACAAAAGAGATTCAACAAAATCAATCTTAATCTCTGTTCAATATATTTTTTTGTAATATATTTGAGTACTTTATTCATATTATTTTTGTTTAAACTTAATTTATTTTCTACAGAGAATATATTTTATTAAGCTTTTTGTATTTTTGAAAATTTTGAAAAAGATAGCAACATTTTTAGCTAGTAGAATTTTAGCTTTTGCAATTACAAAAAAATAGCTAAAATTGCAGCACTGCTTCCCACTATTCCCCCTTCCCCTCTCTCCGTCTATCTCTCTCTCTCCCTCTCTCACTCTCTCTCTCTCTCTCTCAATCAACTTATACCCTGTTAAATTGCAGGCGCATCGTGTTGTCCTGGCTGCAAGTAGCGACTATTTTTGCGCCATGTTTGCGGATTGTGCCATGATTGAGTCGCGCAAGGAGGAGATCACATTATATGGCGTCACAGCGCGGGCAATGGGACGGATAATACTCTATATATACACATCGCTGCTCGACTTGAATGTGGACAATGTGGAGGAGACGCTCGCAGCGGCCACTCACGTCCAGGTCAAGGAGGTCATCGAGCGTTGTACCGTCTTTCTGGAGCAAAAGATTAGCATGGACAACTGTCTGGCCATTGCGAGCATGGCTGAGATTTATGGTCAACTGGCGTTGGCCGAACGCGCCTATCGTTATATCTGTGCACACTTTAAGGAATTTGCGGATAGCGGAGATTTCAAGGATGTGAAACTGGAGCAACTGCACTTTGTACTGTCCAGCAATTATCCGATTGATGTCAGTGAACTGGAGCTGGTGCGTCTGCTCTGTAGCTATGGACTCGATCAGCAGCTGGACGAGAGCGCATTGCGGGAACTCTTGCGTCTGATTAAATGGCAATATATTGGATACGATGAGCTCAAATCACTGCAGCAACTACTCAACTACTCGCTGGTCGAGGAGTATCTAACCAAGTTGCAGGAGAGCGGCAGCCACGGTCAGAAGTCCAACTCAGAGACGCTCGAGCGGTGCCTGCAGCGACAGGGACAGGTTCAGATACAGGGACAGGAACTGGAACAGGGACCCACAAATATGCGTGGCATGGAGCTGAGTCTGCTCAAAATTGGCGGCTTCGAGTGGAAGGGTTTAACCAATGAGATTATGTGCTTTTCGCCAACTAAGATGAAGTGGTATGAATTAACTTCCATACCGCACATTGATCAGTGTACGTTTTTCATCTTGTCTAATCTTCTCAAATAAATAATTCCAATTTATTTTGCTTATATCGCTTTCGTTTTCTAGGCAATTTTGGCACCGCCGTTCTCAACAACGAACTCTTCATTGTGGGCGGTGCATACGATGTCTGCCTCAAGGAGTATATCCATCCATTTGGCTTTCGTTACTGCCCGCTGCGCGACTCCTGGGTGACCATTGCACCCATTCAATTGGATCGCTGCCGCTTCTCACTCAATGCTGTGGGCAAACAGCATCTATATGCCGTCGGCGGCATTGTCGAGCACGACGATAACTCCGAGGAGGCACTGCGTCGCATGTCCAATGTCGAGCGTTACGATATTGTCAGCAACACATGGACCTATATGCCCAGTCTGCAGGAGAATCGAAGTCAGCATGCTGGCGTCGTTGTTGGCGACAAGCTCTACATTTCAGGTAAATACAAGTTGAGAGCTTAAAATCAAACCAAATTAGCTCGTTAAACTAAAAAAATTTTAAATATATATTTATTATACAAAATAAATTAATTTGAACTCTTTTTTTTTTTGATTTGACATAAAAGAAATTATGATTAATAATTAAATTTTAATTTTTAATTAATAGAATCATAGATCAGCTCTTATTTTCAACTTTTATTAAAAATATTAAGAATATAAAAATTACAAACTATCAAAAAATACCAAAAAAAAACTTCAGTTAACAAAATAAAAATAGAGGAAAATTAGATAAAAATTCCACAAAACAATGAAAATACATTTTGTTATTTTTGGTACTTTTTCTATTTTTTGTTAACTTACAAGTCAGTTATTTAAAACTAATTTTGTATTATAATGAATAGTTATTCTATGATTCTTAAATTATGATAGAAATTGACTTTATTCATAACTTTAAAATTATTAAGATAAAAAAGTTAAAATAAAGAAAATTATTATCATTTTATTTTGTTTTTTTAAATAAATAAATGAAGTTTCTTCAGTTGTCATATGTCTTATGTTTTTGTCGCTTCAGGTGGCATCCATTTGGCCAACATATTGTCCAGCATGTGGTGCTTCGATACCAAGAGCGAACGTTGGCTGGAACTGGCGCCGATGCCAACGCCATGCTGTGACCATGTTTTGGTTGCCATCGACAATCGAATCTATGCCTGCGGCGGCTGGCATGAAACGCTTAGGGAATCCCGTGTCCTGGTGGAGCACATCTTTGCGTATGACATCAAGAGTAATACGTGGAGCGTTGAAACGAAAATACCAGCGCCAAAATTTTATTCAGGCGTCACGTCCATGCGTCGTACCATCTTTTTTGTGGGTGGACTGGACTCCACCGAGTCCATTGATCGTGCCAGTTCGGAGACAATGGCCTATGATCTGGACACTGGCGATTGGTGGCATCGAAAGGACTCGTGGGATACGCCCAACGATGTCTGGGAATCCACATGTGCGGCCATCTATGTGCCCAGCTTTGACTCATAGACGACCATAACACACATCTCATCCAAATCGAATTTAAACAACATTTTGATATGATCAAATATTAATCATAGAATGAGAGAAAAACACACACGTCCTTCCCATCCAATGCTTGTGATTAACCTTAATGTGCTGTCCCATGTTATTACTGTACAGTGAATAAATGTGCCAAGCAGGGCCGACAAGAACTTTGTTAATAGCAGGTCAACGTTCGAATATGTAACTATTTGTAGAAAGAAAACAACGATTTAAATAAATATTTTGTTAGTAAACGATTTTGAAAATATCTTGTTTACATTTGGGTTAGAAGGTGAAGAAAATGTATCAGACAGATTAACCTACTCTGGGCATGCCGAAGACAAAATACCCTTTTTGAATATGGTTTCTAAGAAGAATAAAAATTCTCTTATATGTAATTAATGTAGAATCTTAAAAAAAAAACTCGAATTTGGTTATAATGAACAGTTTTTATAAAAAAAAGTAATAGCCTGATTTAGCCGGAAATTTATATAGATTTAAAAAATATAGATATGATGAAGTAATTTTTAAAAACCCTGCGGTTTCACTATAGAGAAGATAAACTAAACATTGTATTTATTATGCCTATGACACCTATATATTAACTAACTAACTAATTATTTTCGAATAGATATCTATACTTGGTTTAATTCACATTTAGCTCGTTAGTCTGATCCAAAATATTTATATGTATATAGTTAATGGGGCCGAACACATTTTATGAGAAAATACCCCCTGCAAAGTATTAAAAAAAATGCGCATTTAAATTAAATTTTTGATGGGGTTTGCCATCATGGTCGGGCAGTTTTAATGCTCAAAACCGATACGGCGGATACTTTATATATTTTTGGTAAACGTCTTTTTGTCACATAGATACAAATGTATGTGTGTATGTGCATGTGTATATGTATGTTTATAATGGCCACATACATTACTCAACTAATATATATATATATATATATATATATATATATATATATATATATATATATATATTGTATGTATGTGTATAGTAAATAATTAAATCTTAAGTGTCAAGTGTCAGAATGCTTACAAGGTACACAGAAACAAGCAACATTGGCTAAAACTAAACGACGCTAAAAACAACAGATCCAATCTTAAATCTAAAGGCTATATAAACTATAAATAAAATTCAACTTAAACGAATACAAATTTAAGAATTACAAATTAAAATAAAGTTACACAAATACATAGATGGAAGTACACAGCTATTGGTTACAAAAAATTCAGAGCCACTATTCAGATCGGATCGGAGCGGATCAGATGGGAGCTACGTATTATGATGGGGTGCAATGACAACCCATCCATCGTTCTCCACAATGTCGCTGCTAGTCATCTCTTGGCTGTTGCTGTTGTTGCTGCTGCTGTTGTTGATGTTGATGTTGCTGCTGCTGCTGTTGACGACAGGTTGCTGCAGCCGTGAGTGATTGTTTGCCTGACGAGATGCCGGCAGCTTCTCCCATTGCTGCTGCAGATTATTGTACAGACTTTGTAGGCCATCCTGCACAGAACGAATGGATTACAATTAGTTTATAGCAAATAAATTTAATAAGTTTAGTATCTTACCCTATCTTTGATTTTGCGCAAGAGATCCTTTTTCTCTGCACGCTCCATTTGATCCATTTGCAGAATGAGTTTCTCCTTAAAGTCCTGCGCATAGTACAGGCTCGTGTCCACGCTGAGATACTCCTTGGCCATATGGCGATGATCACGATAGATTGCCAGCGATTCGGCATTGTTTGGTATGGGCGGCTCCGGCTGCAATTCGGGATCTAATAGAACCGCTAACGATTGCTCCGTGCAACCACAGCCGGCATCTACATCCGCATCCACATCTAGATCTAGATTTAAATCCACTTCCGCATCGACACAATCATTTTTATCGTTTGCGTTGGCATTGGGGGCGTGG
Organism: Drosophila falleni; assembly: GCA_035045575.1. Lineage (NCBI taxonomy): Eukaryota > Metazoa > Arthropoda > Insecta > Diptera > Drosophilidae > Drosophila > Drosophila falleni. Next base: position 2,502,447 of record JAWNOV010000185.1, on the reverse strand, counting down.
CTAAGCAGTCCATTTGTAATGTTATCGTTGTTATTACTGTTATTATTGTGATTATTATTGTTATTGTTGTTGTTGTTAGTGAGGTCTGTGGTGGTGTTGCTGGTCACGATCACCGGCTTCGTATCCGTCACTGTCAGCCGTTCCCGGCCATCGCTTTTAGCTAATAAAAAATGAAAATGAAATTCGCAATTTATTATTTAATTATATATATTTATAAGACAAATCAAAATTATATCTGTACGTTAATGGATATTAGAAACATATAACAAATCCAAATCAGTTTTCCCCTGTCGTAACAGGCCTTTTAAAGCCATTTAAACAGTAACATTTGTTAATAGCTGTCGCTTAAATTTTGATATATGTAAATGCGAACCTTTTTCTAACAACCTGACAAAAATAAAGTAGGGTGAAAAGTAATCTTAAAATCTTAAAAGACATATTCAAAGCTAATCGAATACATTTTAAGCATGTTGTATTTTTCCCATTAAAATAATGTTAAATAGTGTTTTTACTGTATGTATAACAAAAATAAGGAATTTGGTCAGCCTATTTTATATTTTTTTCATATAATGTAAAAAAAACTCAAAAGAAGTCCTCAATAGATTCCCATTTCATGCTTTCAGCAAATTGGATTAATATAAATTTACAGTTTCACATATTATCAGTTCGATGTACTTTTAAATAAAATCGCAAAATTCTTATTTATATTACCCTCATTGAGATAAGGTCTATTAAAATTATTTGATTTTTTGGCATTTATGTGTTGAGATTGAAACATAAGCAGAAAGCTGCTCGAATGAGTTATAAAAAAAATGACGTGTTTTTCCCCTAAGGGATAGAACTTTTCAAAATTCCGTTGTTTACTGTAATTAATTCAACTTCCTGCCTAATAAATCACTCGAGACAGTCACTGAGTCAGTGGGTCATTCAGCTTAAAAAAGTTGTGTACACAGGGAAGATATATTAGATGGAAAAGACATATGTACAATATATATAACGTACTATAGATGATCCAGCAACTGTGTAGATCGCTCGTCTGCTTTGTGGTAATCAAAGCCTGTGTATCGCACATGTTGATCGAATAAATGATTTTGGATGAACTTTGCTTTCACTTGCGATGATATCGTTGTCCGAGCTTTATATGCTCATCGAGATCATAATCGTAGGGGAAGGATGGTGTAATTGTACAGTGTGTACACAGTATAATGCAAACCTAATGAACATTCGATAATATGTTTGAAGAGAAGAATGAAAATCCTTTACTTTGAAAAGCGATGAGTGTGTTCGTTGTGATGACGTGTTTTCCACACTGATTCGCTTGTTGCTTTTCTTTTTTTTGGAAACAAAAAATTGGAAAAACAAACTGTAAACACACAGAAAAATATTCTCGCTTATTTTCTCTTTTATTCTCTATACTCTCTCTGGCTAATTTTTTGTGGGCCAATGTTTATTTGGGATTTTGCTTGGGCGCTTTTCTTGATAATTTCACAGTACAAGTACAAAGTACAACGTTTTCCTTCATATACATAAGTATTTTCATTGATTGTTTAGATTCTCATTATCTCATATATTTTGAATTGCATTCGCAATAATTAAAATATGAAATAGGGCGGGGCAGGGGCCAAGACGGGGAATAACAATGATGACGACAACGAACTTTCACGCGATGCGTTTTTTGGGAATTGCAGTAACATCGCGGCACTCAATACGGCACGGCGCTCAAATGTAGACTGAACGTATGGGGATGACCGTGCTGTTGTCGAAGACCCGTATCCGCTTCGACTGCTCGGCAAAAACAAAAAGAGCAAGAGGAAGCAAAGCACGAGCACAACAGACAGGAGAGTCACCACAATGGACCAACATCTGTATTGTATACACATATATTCAAATACAGCTACTCAATTAATTGTTTTGACAAAGATACAATTTGCATTTTCAATTTCAAGAGAAATATTAAAAAATATATACCATTTTATCATCTATTTTCTTGTGTTTCAACATCAAAATTAATAATGATGTTCTTATTAAATAAGATGCTTATTTTAAATAAGATGCTTTAACAAAGTTGGGAATATTTTTATATATATTTTTCATTTTACAAAAGAAATATTAAAAAAATATACTATTTTATCATCTATTTTCTTGTGTTTCAACATCAAAATTAATAATGATATTATTATTTAAATAAGATGCTTTAACAAAGTTGGGAATATTTTTATTAACTAATTATCTAGGCTTAAAAAAAATGGAAAATTAGAAAACAAAAGTTTAGAATATAATTTTTCTTTTTTTAAATAATTTGATTGTATTTAGGGGTTGCTGATACTGCTTGATCTGTGAGAGTTACAGCTTTGGCTTTAACAATTGTATTTTAAATTAAATATTTGCACTTGTTATTTTGTCAAAACAATTGCTTGTCTAACTGTATGTATATGCAGATATATATATATTTAGATTGAAGAGCTGTTCCTTCATTCGAGACTTAACACATTCATCGAGCATTTGCCGATCATTCGATGAATAATGCGCCTGGCATGCGGTTGGGAAATCTCCCCTGCGAACAATTTGCCAACATGGCATGGCATGTCTGCCCTCTTGGGTGGGAAAGTGTACTCGTCGCTATTTACTTTTTGGCCAAGATTGCAGAGTGACTAGGTCGTTGCTGTCGATGCAAAGACATCGACAACAACAACGACAAGATCAACACTTGCCACATGCCACATGCTGCATGCGACACTGTCTGTCTGTCTGTCTATTTGTCTGCCCCAAAAGAGATCAACTAAATAAATTTCAATCATATTTACTCGTGATTTCGTCCCCGTGCCCATTAAATGAAATGTTCGCTCTTCAAGAGTCTCTATTTATACATACATATTTCAATATATACATCTAGCTGAATATATATATATATGTATCGGTATCTGTGTGCTCATATACATGTGTACTATATGTACGAAATCAAAATAAAAGTGAGATTATTGCCGAATGACTCATTTGGTCAATTCGACTTTTGAGAGAGAATAAGGGGACAGGGGGCAGGGGAAGGGGCAGGGAAAGACAGACTGTCGGCCTCGTCATGTGTGCGTCTTTCTTTAGTGCTGCCTCTGCCATTAGCTGATTTTCATTTGATTTCGATGTTGTTGCTGTTCGTTCTGTCTTAATGTTTATGTTGCTGGTGACGGTGCATGTCATGCCTATAAATCTGAAGAAAATTGCCAGCCAACCAACTAGCCAGCCAGCCAGCTAGCCAGCCAACCCGTCAGCCGTCTATTGAGCCAGCCAGGCGATCTTCATAATACGATAATTGTGCACAGCGCAATGTGCAACTATGAGTGAGTATACACTTTGTTCTAATGGGTATAGACATTGCTTAAAGAGCTCTGCAAAGATTCAAACAATTGATGCTGTACAAGAATGTTTAGTTTTCCAAATTTTTTCCATTAGCAGAAAGAAAACAGCGTATGGATCATGGGGGTCAACTCAAATGGGCCAGGAATTAAAAAAAAAAACCGACTTAAGCGCGAGCTTCAAGTCGATCTATGTAAATGTATTTTGTATCTGCAAAGAGCGCTTGTGCGTCTCTCTGGCACCAGCTATGGTAGCAGATACAGTCATAGCCTGTTCATCTCTGATTGAAATTATTAGTTTCTACATGGGTATAAGCAATTTTTTTTACTTTAAGTGTTAAGTTGGAATTTCAAAGACATAATAGGGACAGTTTTATAAAACCTATCTTGAAAAGAGAACCTTTTCGTTTTCGTTAGAAAACTTTAAGAAACCTTTAAAAATTTGAAATATTTCAGCTTGTAGATTTTGAATGTTAAATTTACACATTTAAAAACAAATAGATTATTTTCTATTAATGGAGTCAATAAATGTAACTTAATAGAAAGAAAATCTTCTATATAAATTATAGCATTTGTTTTTTTCTTGGAAATTAGTGTGACACAAGTAACGTGACCACACTGTACTAAATTTATGTATTCTTCATCCATCTTCAACAAAGCAAACGAAGGGATATAAAATAATCTGTTCTTTAATCTTGAAACTATTGCCAGCAGCAGTTTTCAAAGCAAAATTGAATTTAGCAGCTCGTAAAAGTGTCCTACATTTTGACTAATGACAATTTTTAATTTGTTGCCATCATCGGCAAGAATGTAGCCAAGAGATCATCATCAGGACAGATCATCAAGCATGTCAGAGTGTCATCTGTGGTCTCTGGTCTGATCATGGTGCATATTCAATTGGCAAAAGTGCTATTGTTTAAAATGTACTTTCGTTGCAAGCGAAATTCAGAATTGCATGAGCGCATCGCAATATTTATAACGCTGGCAATTCGCTGCCTGAGACATTGGCAATTGAAAAATGTTCTGAAATACTTTTGCATTATAGAAAGAAAAAACAACAACAACGCAGCAACTAATTAACCAAAAATCGAGCAATTAAACTGCGACAAAATGCTCGAGAATGAGTGAGATAGCAAGCGCATTGTTTACATACGATTAAGTGTTGGTCGTTTTAGTTGTTGTTGTTGTTGTTGCTGCTGGTGGTGGTGGTGTTGGTGGTGCGTCATGCTGTCGACCCCAACAGCTGCCACATTGTAGACGTAACTCAACAGAAAACAAAAAAAAAAAAAAACAAAAAGCTGACAATGCGCCCAGCTATTTGCAACAACAACAACAAGAACGTGAACGAGAACGAGAACAACGACAACTATTTACATGCCACAATCGTGCTCGTCCAAAAGAGTGTGATAATGTGCGTGTGATTCACTCGCATAGACAACCAGACGACGACAACGATGCCGCCAACAGTTGTGATCAGGAACTCACCATGCAAACTGCTGCTGCTGCTCTCGCTGTGATTCAAATCGAAGCCATTCTGCAAGAGAAGAGAAAGAGCAAAATAAATAAATCTATTATGATTTAAAGTACAGGATATATTGTCTATGACGCACCGCTTCAACATCCAGGGTAAGCACTTCCATCGGTCTGCCGGCATTTTGTATCATTCCATTGCGTATGGTTTCCAAACGTTTGGATGCCTCGGCCGATGATGTTAAATTGAAACTAGCAGTTTGACTCTCGCTGCTATCCTCCTCGGGTATGGCATCCCAGCGATTGCTGTTGACCACACGGAACATTCCATTATTGTCAAGTTGGCCCGAATTGGTGGGCGTTCTTTCAGATGAGGTATTTTCGGTGTTACTGGAGCCAGTTCCGGTTGCAGTTCCAGTTCCAGTGCCAATCTCAGTCGCAGTTCCACGCACATTTGTTGGTGTCAACTGTGTGGATGCAAGGCTCATGTCACTGGAACTGTGACTAAAGCTGTCATATTGCGCGGCCACCGTGCCGTCGCTCTCTTTGGTCACAATCTGCAAAAATTCAACATTCATATTAATGTTGTTTAAGTTAAGCAATCATTTAAATAACTCACTTGTTGGTTAACAAACGAATACTCTAGCGCCTTATCGGCGCCCACATAGTCTTTGATAATCTCATTCATCTTGCCCACAATATACTGCATAGAGGGTCGATCCTCGGGCGCTGTCTTCCAGCAGGCTGTCATTAGTTGCTCAATATGCTTGGGGCAATTGTCCAGCAGCGGCGGTCGTTCACCTGCATCACAGCAATAACAACAAATTAGATAAAGCACTTATTCATGTGCGTTTCACAAATCTCTAGACTTTTTAATGACAATTTTATTTTTAAGTACAATATTATGGTGAAATTATACTTGAAATAATATTTATATTAGAAATGTCATTATTAAATTTTTTACCAGGGAATCAAACCGAAAGAAATATAGGTTACGGTTTCCGTTACGTCCCGAATAACTATTTGGGTAAAAGATTCTATGTCAGTTTTTTTCTTTCGGTTCCGGTATCAGTACCATTACGAGTATCAAAATCGAATTCTAGCAAAAAATAATTTTTTTTTAAAAGTTAATAAAATTTAAATGCAGAATGAACTTAGAGGCCAAACCATTGTAAAAATGACATTCCACTTGAAAATCGGTTCAGTTTTGACAAAGTTATGACAGTTTGAAGTTGGTCACACTTCGCACTTAGGAACTTTACAAGTCAAAATTTTTGTTCAATTTCACATGATTTTTTACAAAATAATGAAAGGTCTCAGAATCAAGTTTAAACTGTTGTTTTATACTAATTACAATATAAGGAATTGATTAAAAGTGAAAACTTGAGATTTAAAATTTTGAATTTTCAAAATTTCAAAGGGTCCCCCCTTAGCATCAAAATCGAATTTTGGTCAAAAATAATTAAATTTTCAAAATGAACAAAATTTGAATGCAGAATGAATTTAGAGGCCAAATCATGATCAAAATGACATTCTACTTAAAAATCGGTTCAGTTTTGATCAAGTTATGACAGTTGGAAACTGGAGAACTCTTTGACCTAGCAACTTTAGCAGGTTAGTTTCTTAGTTAGAGATTTGTAGATCACTCACCTTTGTATATCTTCCACTGTATGGTGTAGGCATTGTCAATATCCTTAAAGGGCTGCTTCCGGGACAACACCTCCCAAAGCACAATGGCCCAGCTGAAGATGTCGCACTTCTCTGTGTATTTCGAGCCCGCAAACACCTGTTTGATAATCATTAAGATATGAAGTTGAAGTTCTAAATAATTTAAGTTTAATGCCTCCAGCTGTTTTCTGAATTCAATAACATAACGAGATTAAAAGAATTCGCTTCCATTATTTCAACTAAATTAAATGGGACTTGCAAACTACAGTTGATTCTGATTAAAGTGAAAAAAAATGATGCAAGAAAAATATAGTGCTGATTAAAACTCTCAACTAACAATACAGTGGTAATATTGTTATTTTCTACTTATTTTTTTTTTTAACAATTAATAAAAAATATCTACAGCTTAAAAATAATAAACATGTTATGTGGAATCTCTTTTGTAAGTTTCTATTCACAATTTTTGAAGCTCACCTCGGGCGCCATCCATGCAGCGCTGCCTCGATTATTTGTCATCATGGTGGACTTGTCAGCGACAGTGCCAAAATCACAAATCTTCAGATTGCGTCCCTTGTTGGCCAACAGCAAATTGAGCGGCTTCAGATCGCGATGTATCAGCGGCTTAGGAGCCAATCCATGCAGGTAGGCGACACCCTTAAAAACAAACATAATACATAATTAATTAATATTGTAAATTGTCAGTTTCAGATCAGATATTTTAAGGGGATTGTGTTGTCACCTCGGCACATTGGCGTGCCCAACTCATCGCATGAGCCAAGCTGTAGGCGGGCTTCACTTTTCCATGCAGAAAGTTGTGCAAGGATCCACCCTCGGCGTACTCCATGATTAGATATGTGGCCTGTTGATACGATGAGATGCCGTGCAATGCAATAATATTGGGGTGCTTAACTCGCGACAGTTGCTTCACCTCCTTCTCGATGTCCTTTTGCTCGGCGCTGGCAAAGAACTCCTTGACGGCCACCAGCTGATTACGCCACAATGCTTTGCAGACAACACCATATGATCCATGGCCGACTTTCTATGTTAACCCAAAAGAACCAAACAAAGAGCTTTAATTGCCGATGTTGCTTATGGGAATGTTAGCACTTACCTCGGCCAGCGAAATCTCGCTAAAGTCCACATAGGCAGCTTGCAGTGCATTTTGAGACGCGGCGGCCATCGCCTGCTGCTGCTGCTAACGTTCAGTTGTTGTTGTCGTTTGATGCTGCGTGTGTGTGTGTGTCTGTGTGGATGCTGTGTGCGTGTGTGCGCTGTCTGTGTGTGTGTGTATGTATTTATCCTGGTCTCACTGCACAGGCATTGAGATTGATCCGGGTGTTATTGTTGTTGGCCTGGGCTTGTTTTGCAGCCTGCTTTGCTTATATCGACCAGCAATGAATCGCTGCAAATGCGAACGCTGCGCACATCTTCCAAACGGCTAACTGCGGCTCTTGGCGTTGACCTCAACTCTACCATTGGCAGCCAGACCAAATACCAATCACTTTAGTATTTTATTTCGTTCTTCAATTGGTCTCCTCAATTTTACCAACAATTATTTCTCATTTCTTTTTTCGTTTTTAGCCTGTTCGTTTGTCGCAGTCTGGCTAGTGGTTGAAACTTGCAAGATAATTATCGCACTTATCGATGTTAACGATGAATTGCACTTATTCTATCGTAATATATCGAAACCGTTGCCAAATTGTTCACTTACAAAAAATTCAAAGTGTACATTTAGCATGTTGTTATAAAAATAAATTTTTACATATAAATTGGTAAGCTTATATTGGAAATATATATACACAGTCAATACAAATTGAATATTTTTGTTTATATTTAAATACTGAATTTATGTTGTGATATTGTCAAGACACATTGCCAAAATACCGAGTCTATTATTTGAATAAAAAATAAATTGGATTTTATTTGTTTGGATTGTCTTAAATACGTCCTGAACGATGGCTCTTGTTAATCGTTTAGCTATCGGATAAAATTATATCGGCAACATCGATGCGAGTTCACATATCGTATGGAAATATTTATCGCCACTGTTCATTATCGATGTTGTCAATATATCGATATATTTATCCATCCCTAACTCATACGTTCAAGCGCTCGCTCGCCAAGCGGATGCAATTTCGGACAAAAAGAAAAGCAAGAATTAATTTGTTATTTTTTTTACGCTCGCATTACACACTACAAATGCAAACAAATAAGTTAACAGTGCTTAAGCATACATACACACACAAATTTGTAATAACAGAAATCGAATGCATCATAATTACAACAAGTGTGCCGCGTGAATCGGTATCGTGAATTGTTTTGTGCGTGTGTGAAATTTGCTGGTAGCAATAAAGAGGCAAGAAAAAAAGTGCGTCTAAATATATGAAGAGAAAAATTGTGATGGTTGTGGGGGGTGGTTTGGGGGGCAAACAGCGGTAGCCAGTAGCAGCAGCATTTGCTCACAATTTTGCCAAAGTGTTAAAGGCGACGCCGCCAATTAATGCCCGTCGCCGCAGTCACAGCCGCAGTCGCAGCCGCAGCCATTGATGCCGACGCCAGTGTCACCGCAGCAATAACAACAACAATCGCTGCAACGTGAAAGAAATGAAATGTCAAACTTTTGCAAAGTTTGCATATTGAAAAGACGCGCATTAAATTATTTTTTTTTTTCATTTTTGTTATTGTTTTTGGTACATTTTTTTTTGGTTCTTTCTCTTGTGCTTTTCATTGAAAATGAACAAGTTGAAGCAAAATACATACATAGTTACCAAAGCATACAATTAAGAAGAAGAAGAAGAAGAAACTGCTGCTGCGGCTGTTGTTGTTGTTGTTGCTGCTACTGCTGCGACGGCGTAGGAGCACAGAGAGTCAATCTCATCATCATAAACTTTATCATCATCATCATCATCAACATTCGTAGTCTCCATCTCCTCCACATTCTCTTCTTTGTTTAGGATGTGTGCGTGTGTTTTTATGCGTGCGCGGCGCGCCACATGAGTAAGGAAGAGGAAGCGCTACCAAAATTACTCTGCGGCTCTCTCACTCTCTTTCTGTCTCTCTTAATGTATGTGTGTTTGCGTGTGTGTGTGTGTGTGTGTAGTGAGTTTTCATTTGCCTGCTACTGGCTAAAACTTTGTTTGTGGCGCGTTTTTAGCACTAATCTTAATCTAGTTATCGGCTTCTTAACGCTTTTTAAAGGGAATCCACAACAACATCCACAAGCAAGTAGCCAGTCTACGACAACAACAACAACTGACCCCACAATCGCACTCTGTGCATATACATATGTTTGTGTATATCTATATGTGTGAATTTGTATCGGTTTAACTCGATTCGAACGCACAATTGAAGCCGCCGTTGCTCTTGTTTTGGTTGGTAAGTCTGTTTTTGAAATTATTTTGAATTTGTGTTTATTTGTACACTATTTAAATGTATTTTTGTGTTTGTGTAATTATAAACAAACTGAAAAACAAATTATGTACTACTCCAGCAGTTTTCACTCTTCACCCATTCCGACCGATCTTGAGCTATTTCTACATTCTTCTTGTTGTCATTGTTGTTTTTGCTGCTTTTGCTGTTGGTATTTGTGTCTTACGTACACATTTCCCGTTGTACTTATGTATGTAATGAACAGCGAAAGTTGTCTTCCTGCTTTTTACCATCGTTCGCTTCCAATTGTCCCTCCTCTTTTCAAGCTTTTGCCTCGCTCACGCTCTTAACTCTTGCCTCGCAGCTTAAGCTCACAATTCCTGTTAGCAAGGGCATATGCAAATTGGATTATTGCGACCTTCTGCGCTCACTCTCTCTCTCTTTCTCTTTTGCTCTCAGTCGGTTGTTGATGTTGTTGCTCTTTTGTGGAGATCATCTGCCGATGCCATCCACACTTTGCATCCTAGCAGAAGCCTCTCTTCCTCTCTTTAACTAGCAAGATCCAATACCTTGCAATTGAATGATCGATAATTCGATCTTCTTTTATTATTTTTATTCCTTTTAGATATATAATTAAGTTTTTCCATGAACTTCACTTCTAGAAAAAAAAAACAAGAAATAGCTAGGTAAACAAGCTAATATAAAGACAAACGAATACAGTAAACCATATTTTAAACAAATTAAATAACATTAACTGATAAACAAAGATGAACAATGTCAGCAAATATAAATAGATAATATTACTGGGTCATAAACAAATAAAAAATACTTTTTTAACAGACGAAATAAATAAACAAAATGTGTACAATTGTATTCTGACGGATCTCGTTTTCACACAGAGTTCACGAAACGCCTTTACCAAGGCATTTAGTCACAAATAACAATGCCATGAAAATGTCCCTTCTCTTTTCATGCTTCGTCATACATTCAGATCATAATTAGGAACAAATTAAGTGCACACAATTATAAACACCCAGGGATAAAACCAATTTTATTTTACGCTCTTAAGTTCAGCAGGGCACAGTGTCCCTTTCATATGTACACACATATGTATGTGTATGTACATAGGAATATGTATATTCTCCTGTTGCTGTTGGGTGCAGTAATTGTCAGTCTATTTATTTCCTAAGCTGAGCGCCTTGAACCCTTGCTACATAAAAACATGTAAGAACGCTACAGTCAAGTGAGCTCGATTGTGAAAGACCCAGTAGTTAGGCCCTTAAATAATCCGCACACACTTGAACTTAATGGTTGATGCTGATCAAAATATAATGAATTTAGTTTTGCAATACCTGTTCACTATATTCCAGGGATCGCACATAAAAATTATGAATTTAAGATGGGAAAATATAAGTTATACTACTTTCAATAAATTGAAAACAATTATATAAATTTATTTTATAATTTCTCTATGTTGAGATGTGCACTTTCTATAATCAGAGATACCTTTACTGTTAAACTTAATAGCCCCTGTGTTATTTTTAAGTACAGGGTTTAAAGAAACACAAACAAGAAAAATAAAATAAAAACATACACATATTGTAATGAAAAAGAAGGTTACTCAAGCAACTAGCCAAGTTCGTTCATTGCTTGGTTTGTTGGCTGACTTCCATTCGATCTTTCGTCCGTTGGCCCTGTTTTTGTTGTTGGTCTTTAAGGCTTTGTTGTTTTTGATTGCCTGTTGTTGTGGCCTGGTCGTTCCGTTCCGTTCGGTCCGCTCGGTCCGTTCGCTCCGTTTGGTTCATCGTTGATTCCATCAAAAGGCGAAGACAGTTCCCAGGCCCGTTAACCCAAACCGTATGTACGACAGTATATAGCTGCCTTCAAGGTTTTATGTAATTGTTAATTTTATTTGGTTGCCGACGGTTTTCATTTTCGTTTATTATACCCTGTATACATTAAATACCAAAAAGAGGGTATCTTAAAATTCTTAAATGGCTTTATTGACATAAGTTAATGTCTGTTTAAGAAACAAACAAGGGAAAGCAAAGCATATTTACATTAAAATGCAAACTTTCATGTAGGGTATTTTGCTAGTCGATAATTTTTGCGTGTTGAGTTCTTAGTTGTTTTTTCTTAAATTAAAGTTTTTTTTACTTTTTGCTTCTTGCGTGTTGTGCTGGTCGAAACCCGAGGAAAAACAATAACAACAGTAACAACAAAAAATAGGTGATTTCTTACAATCGTGATTTAGCCACATTCATTGTTGCTGTTGTTGTTATTTGTTTTTGTTTGTTGTTGCTGGCAGTGTCCGTCTGTCGTTCCTGACAGTTGATGCCGTTATTATTAAGTATTAGCCCGCTACATTCGAACCATTGTTGCAATAATTGTAATTCTTTGCTCATTATGCGTAATTATCTATTGACTTTTGCTACAGTACGGGCAGACCCCGATATGTATGCCAACCAACCGAACGTAGTCTCTGGAGATGAGGGCGTAAGCCACTTTCAAAGAGTTGTTAAAACCTATTCCCTTGAAGGCTGTAATAAATGAGAGCTAAACAAAATGCCAAACAAAATAATAATAAATACGATTCAACAGAGCACAGAGAGATGTCCTCTTTTTACCGGTTGTGCATTTAGAACTTGTCTTCAGTTCAGTTAAAATTACTCACTTCTATTGTTATTGTTATTTCTCTTGTTTTTATTATTGTTTTATTTGCGAGCCATTTGTCAACTGTCCGCAAATCGCGTGAAATTTACAACGTTATACAATTTAAATACTAAAGTTGACAATTTGTTAGTTGATGTTTCTATTTTTGTTGTTGCTGTTTGTGTTGCTCGATGTTGTTGTTGTTGCTGTCATTATTGCATGACTGAATAATACGATAAAGGTATGATGACATAACCTCGTATGCGCTTTATGCCACAAGAAAAAACATACACCAAAAAAATATATATAAAGAAAAAACCCAAACAACAAAATAATAACATACATACAAACTTTTCTCTCTCTCTCTCTCTCTCTCGCTCACTATGTGCAATTAGGCTTAGGCGCCGATAAAAAGTATTACGATATAACGCGCAAAAAATGTGAAATATTTTATATCACTTTTTTTTCCTCTAAATTTGTTGTGTTAGCTGGCAAAGTGCTGTTACTTATTACTGTTGTTGTTGGGACATTTCCGGCGCTCGTCAGTTGCCTGAATGAGTGTGCATGTTTGTGTGCGTGTGTGTGTGTGTGTACTCTTCCAATAGCTGCGATTGTTTTTTCCAAGCACTTGTCGTGTCTTGCACTTGACGCAGTTCCGTTAAAGCAACTAGTTAACCAAAGTTTGTCATTTCATTAGAATTTCACCTTATCGCCGAAAGCATAACAACAACAAGAACAAGAACAACGACAACATCAGTAAATGAGATGAGATTCCATTAGAAAAGTTAGTCACACTTTCTATACCCTTTAAAGGGCAAACACTCGATCTCCCACTCGAGTTATTTTCAATACATGTAATTAACAATGTACTATAAAGTGTAAAGCATAAAAGTATTCAAACAGTCTATTATAGTAATATAAGAAAAATCCACTGTCTTTGTTTCTAAAACGAGCTTTGGCTAAATGACAATATTTAATCAGGGAATCAAACCGAAACAAATATAGGTTACCATTTCGGTTCCGGTACTACTCGAAATAACTATATCGGTAAAAGGTTCTATTTCAGTTGTTTTCTTTCGGTTCCGGTATCAGTACCGGAAATCGAAATAAATCGAAATAAATATCTAGTATAGTTTAGAGGAAAATATATTTTTTTAAGAATTTAATAAAATTTTAGTGCAGAATGAATTAAAATGTCAAATAATGATTAAAAAGACATTCCGTTTAAAAATCGGTTCAGCTTTGATCAATGCTACAACTTACAGAACTATGCGTTAACCTCACTTTCATGGTCATGGGGATAGGGATTGTGATAGTGATAGGTATAGGGATAAAAAGGGAAAGATGACATCGTGTGATAAGCATGGCACTGGCCAAACACAAATGTGACAAGTCAACGCAATCAGCTCGCTTATCGTCTGCCCAAACAAAGGGAATTGCAAAAAAAAGTAAAAATAAAAAACATATATGTATATATAAGGATGAGGGGTGTTGGGGGAACACACTTAGTCGTTGTTGCCTGCAATCCGACACCTGAACATCGCTGGGCGGCCACGCACAGGTATCCGGACTGTGACTCGAGTCCAAGTCAAGTCGAGGCTTTGTCAACGTGATTACATTTCACACCGGGGCCGGAAGAATGAAAAAGGAAATGCAGCGGGACAACAGACGAGCGACCTTCTCTTACCCTTTCTCTTTCTGTCTCTCTCTCTCTCTTTTTCTCTCTTTGTCGCTTTGTCTAACTGGGATCCCCATAGAGATTGTGGCCCGCTGTCGCTTCGGTTCAGACTCATCCACGTCGCCATTATCAACTCAAGCGCTGTGATTATCTGATGATTGTCAGTGGAAATGCCAGCAAACGTCTAGCTATCAATGGTCGGTAGGTGGTTGGGTGGTTGCACGAGACACGTGCAAATACCGGCCACAAGTGGATGGCCAACATGCATACAGTGTTGGATCAAATAATAGAAACGACATATCAAAATGTCACTTCAAACCAAATGTATAATAATGTGAGAAAATGAAAGGCATAAAAGGTGTTCAGGATTTTCAGTATATTCGCACTTATTATTTGTAAAGAAAAAAATAGTATTAAACGAATAAACTCAGTAAATTGGGAAATATTCCGTTTGAAAATCGGTTAAGTTTTGATAAAGCTATGATAGATCAAAGTTTTTGAAAAAGTGTCAAGGGGTAGGTATGGAAAATTCGATGATAGATAGCTTAGTATCGAAAAAATATCAAATTTTCTAGATGTTAAAAATTTAAATGCAGAATCAATTTAGAGGCCAAATAATGATCAAAATGATATTCCGTTTGAAAATCGGTGAAGTTTTCATAAAGTTATGAAAGATCAAAGTTTTTGAAAAAATATGTTGGTAAAGAAATGCCGTTAAAGTAAATTTTCAGAAAGATAATGACACAACATTTGAAAAATTAAAAAAAAAATATGTTCGTTTCTATTATTTTTCTTTTGCCTGTACATGTACATATATCTGTAGAATAAAACAAAAGTGAACAGAAACAGAAAAAACAGTAGACATACATATGAACTAAACAAATAGAGATACGCTAAGATACGCCCCTAGGTGTCGTGGTGGTGAGGAGAGTGGTGAGGTGGGGAGAGAGATAGCAGGAACGCAAATGCGTTGGAGGACAACACTCGACGAGAACAACAACAACAACAGTAATCAGAACCACAACCACAACAATGGCAGTTGCTACTGTTAACTGTTGTTACTGCCGGTGACGCTGACAACAACAACCACGACAACAACAGCAACAACAACAAAAGCAGCAGCGTTAACATTAACATGCAAGGAGAAAAAAGAGGAAGCACATTAACCAGTATGACTGAAACTTTGGTTGTTCTTGTTGTTGGCCCTGCAAGGCATTAAAATATCGATCGATAATGTCGAAAGTTATGTGAAAATAGGCAGCCAAAGCAGAGAAATAAATAAGATATACATAAATATATGTATAATAGAATAAATCCTGTAACTGTCCAACTGCTAATTAAAGTAAAAAGTCTGAAAAACAATAATATACTCGACAAATAACTAATTTGTTAGATTTAAATTCGGTCGATTCCCATTTGGCTATTAATTCATCCATCACATTTCAAGTCTCTAGCTCTTATAGTTAAGTAAACCCAGATTTCTGTGTCAAATTTGGTCACTCTGGCTCTGATATACCCTGAGATCTAGATCCTTACATATTTTGCAACGAATATAAAATGCTCGTGTACTCTATGAGAAACTGGTGTAAAAAGGAAGTCCGATTGATTGCAGAAACTATATCTATCTATCAATAGATGCATGAATTTGTACTTGTGTCAAGAGTGTCCCTTTTAGCTATAAACAATCTGTTTAATCTCTTGCACCATCTTAGCCATATCCTCTCATCATCATACTACATTCACATTCACATCCCACTTTCATTTAGACTGAGACAGGAAATTACTTGAAACGAATCTTAGTAGATAAAAGCATTTGCCAATTGCATTAAAGGTTTTTTCGTTCTTGCAGCTTCAAAATGACTTGACGCAAAGCGTTCTCTCCCCGACAATTGTAAGATTTTTCGATACCATTCGATTCGATGCGATACGATTCGATTCGTATTCGATGCTTGGAAACTTTGACTCTGACTTGGCGTTTTATGTGCGCAATTTCCGTTGTCTGACAATGTAACGACTTCTGCCAGTTAACAACAATAACAAGAAGACGAACTAGGTGGTGAAGGGAGAGTAAAATGGGGTACAAAAACTGGAGCTAGAGTCAAAGCTAAGGCTAAGACTGAAGTTGCCTCTGTTGCTGTTGCAGTTGCAGTTGCAGCATCTGCGTCGATTTTACGTCTTTATGAAATATGCATTGTGTTCGTTGATGCGCCTGCGTCCTCATAAAAGTCTCTGCTCTCGAAGCCGGTTTGCCTCCGTGTCTCTTGTCAGTGTTGCCAACTTTTGAGAGATAATAAAAAGCTGTTTTTTCCGAGATCAAGTTACCCAAATACTACGATTTCAAAATCAGTATTTTACCTGAATATTTGGACGTCAAGCGTTAATAATGGAACATTTTTTTGAGACTGTTAGTTCAGTTTATGTTAGTTAGCATATAATTTTTGCTGTTCTTAGACGAAAATTTTTAGTGTTGTGATAAAAATATTAATTTTAAGACTTTTTGTTTTCAAAACTGTGTCGAGAACCAAAAAATTTTTAAAGATTAAACATCTGGATTGTAAAATTTTGTTTGTTTTCTATTTGCTTTAAAGTTGTCTTATTTAACAACAACAATTTGCAAGACATAAATTGTTGATTATAGAAACCGGTCTTTTTTGTACGTGTTGAACATTTTTTTCATAACCAAAAATGTTTGAAAGAATGTCGCTTATGTTATTTTTGCGATTGCAAAACAAATTAAAAGAGAATCCATATTTCCATGCATTTTTTTTCGACTAACTGCAACATTTAAACTTTATTGGCGGAAAAAAGGCTGTTCTGACAGCACTCTTTGACTCTCTGTCAACGATTCCGTCGGCCTCGGCCTGTTTTGTTGTCTCTCAGCCTGGTCCTTGAACCGTTCGCTCATCTCATCTTTAGCCAATGCATCGAGACTCTCAGATGAGACTCAGTTTCAGCCCCAATGCCAAAAGCAGCATAAGTAGTAGGAACTTCTTCTTCATCATCAAGTTCTTGCTCTTCTTCTTGAGCTTCAACTCTCTGCACTGCAATTGCAAATTGCATTAAACGTGGCCTCGTCGCAGACAAAAGAGAGAGGGAGAGAGAGAGTGAGTGAGTGAGTAGGTGAGTAAGTAGGTGAGAGCGAGAACGAGAACGGGAGAGTCTGTATAATATGGAGAGTTTAGAGTTGCTCGCGCTTAGTTGCATCCAATTTATCAATGCCCCCGGGGCGGTTCAGACAGCGACGACTGTACCCAGCCCCAGAGTGAAGTGTGTGGCAGCTGTCCAGTAGCTTTTAGCCAGTTTTCTAGTTGGGAAGCTCATCCATTAACTGTTTTTGGCGCCGCTTCATTATGCATGTGCATGTTGGGCTTGCTTCGATAATCCAACCACACTCCCGCCCACCACCCAACCCTCGATCCACTGCCGACACTGCCACTGCAACCCTTGTGGCAGGCCGCCTTCCCCCCCTTCAACCCCCAACATGAAAAGCAAAGTCTCAATTGCATTTTAACACACATTATTAATGGGCTTTGCATAGACACAGAACGCAAGCCTTGGGATTTCGACACCACCAGAAAATGTAACAAGAAAGTGTGTAGAGTGTTGAACCACCCTTAAATGTATGTGCACCACCCCGTCACTCCCGACCCCATCCCCCCAACATCGCTCACCCCAAGCAAGTGAGCCACCCTATGGTTATAGAGTTGGGCTTTTCATTCATAAATGGATTTTAAAGTGGATGCAATCCTGGCCAGCTTGAAGTTTGATATGGATAGCTAAGCTCTTGCCCCCCGGATACCGTTCCGCCCCCTGTGACCCTGCCCTTGGGGGTTGTTAGCTATTCAATTGGCATGAGTACTCGCGTGCACTCAGGGTCTTCATTATGAAATTAAATATACATATGCACACACATTTACATATGCTGTAACATACGTGTATGTGTATGAGTGATTTCTCATTGTGCAACGTGGAGTAAACACTTGAGACACAGACCCTTCTACGACACAGCACTTGAATAAATAACAACTACCAACTGTGTGCGAATGTTCATAAATTATTGAATCACTGAAATTGAAACGTTTTTATCGCATAACCATTGTAAATACACCAATTTAATGATTTGACAAACTAGACAGATTAATGTCAACTTCAACCCCAAAAAGGTATCAATTTTATCACAGATAAGCATTAATCAAACAAGCATGACTGTAATCCCGATCATTAATCAAGATTATTGACTTATTACTTATCTTCCAAGTCAAATTCAATTTCGTAATTCATTTAAATAGTTTTAGATTAGCTCAACAAATGCCACAGTTTGCAATCAACATATATGCTGTAAGTTTTAATTTGCTTTGCAAAGCTTTAATACGGGTACATATTTTGAAAACTGATCTTATTTGATTTGACATTTGTGCTTTGAATACTTGTCGAAATGTATAAGGACGTCTTTTACTTAAATATCAAGGATTTTTTAATTAATAGGGTGCAGCTGTTATTAGAGCTTCATTTGTAATTCTGTTGTTGTTTTTAGCTGTTGTCCAGGTGCAACATTGGTCTTGGCCTCAAATTGGTGATTTCCTAACGAGTGCAATTAAACCCCCTTACGAAATCAAAGGGAAACGCCTAATTGCCTCATGTAATAGTAATAAGTGTGTAAGTTAGTGTAGTTAGTTCGTATTGGGCGACAACGCACACATAAGAGTTCAAATTCAGGGTTTTAATTGTGTGTTGTCCTTGAATTTGATAGGAATAACAAGAACTGAAAAACAACTGGTACAACAGTAATTGCAGCAATTTTCTAATTATGAATTTAACATTAAAATTGTACATATTGTAATTTGATTAGTTTGGACATACGACGAAATAAACCAACTGCCATCGTTTCAAGGACTTTCCTCTAAGTTGAACGAAAATCTAATCAAATTTGTAAACATTTTCTTGCAACTACGTTGCTCAAAATAGTTGACTGTGTGTGTACGTATGTGTGTGTGTGTGTGTGTGTGTATTTGTGTGTGATGACTATTTGTATGGCATTTGTTTCTCGCCATTTTCGCAGTTCACTTTAATTGAACTCGAAATCATGTCAATGAGCACAACAACAGCAACAACAACTACAGCCATAATGGTAAACAACAAAGTTGTTGTCTTTAAAGTCTGGACACGACTTCAGTTTTTTTTTCATCTCAGTTTTTCAGTTTTCTCTATAATAAATTGGTCAAAGGCCTGAATAATTGCAAATTAAATGCTTTAACGAGAGCAAAAGAGATTTCTCTCTGCGGTTATCATTCTTTTTTTGCACACTTTTGAGGCAGGTCTTTTTGGCAGCAATATTATTGCCTTCAATATTATTATTATAATATTATTTATATTTATATTTTTTATTTTGTTTTAGCATCAGTTTCCCAATTTCCTCGCACGCTTCGAACTTGCGCCGGGGTCGTGCCAGGGCCTTGGTATTTCTTTCGTACGCGAAGCATGCGGCACGTTCATCGGTGGTGCCACAACCGTCTGTACCCGCGTCCCCGCCCCCTATTCCAATATTTTTTTCTCTTTTTTTATATCAGTTCAGTCAGCGCGCGTACAATATCATTTTTGTTTACTTATAAAATACATTGTTTATTCTGCGTTGGGTGTCGTGCATTTTTGTAATACCCTCTAATCCAAAACAAAGCAAGGGGTATTTTTATTATTAGTTAATGTTTATTTGATTCGAGATAAATGCTGTACTGATTATGAACATTTTCAGTGCTTTCAAATAATTAAATTACCATGTAATTAATGAATAATTAAATTACAATTACACATATCTTATGACAGCCCAAAACCACCACCAGCACCAGATTATACTACAGGGTATCTCCTAGTCAAGCATTTACGACAGAAGCTCACTCACTTGTTGTGTCTTTTTTTTATTGTTTGTGATGCCGTATGGTTCGGTTTAGTTTCAGTTTCTCTTTTTTTTTTCCTTATTATGGACAGACTCAGATCATCACATACTTATGAGAGCTATTTTATTTTGTCTTAAATTGCTCAAGTCAGCGAAAATTAAGAAAACATTTATTTTGTAATTATAGATCGATATAAAGCTAAATGATTTATCATAAAGCAATAATGGAAACTTTGCTTGGTTGTATTTTTAAAGGTATTATTTGTAAACAAGGATAGAATTAAATGCTTCTTTCCTTCAAATTTGCAATATGTGATATTAAAGTTAAGTTATTGAGGGAAATTATTCGTAATTTAGTGAAAGTACACAGTGAGTATGAACTTAACTAGAACTATCTTGATTATTAAGTATCAGGGTATCGAGTTACAAAACTTACGATCTCAACTCACTGTGATTTTATGAATATTTTAAAATTATATCATTGTCCATTTTAAAACCAAGTCCCTTTCTTCATGCTGTGTTACTTTATCGGTTTTGTTTTCTAGTATACATTTTTTATTATTTCGTGGACCGTGCTTATTTGCTTATTGAATACGTTTTCATAAATATCATCAGCAATTGACACACAAACTCACACACACACTTGATACACATAAAAAGCAACAGCAAAAAATGAAAATAAACAGAAAACAATAGCGAATTTCTAATTGCTTCCTTGGCGCATGTCTATTGACCATTCTTTCAGTTCGCTTCAATACACTGCACACAAAAGGGCATGCTTAAACTGTAAGCACGCATGTAACAGAGTAAGATATGTCTGCTAGTAATTTTTAAACACAATTAATGGGTATAACAATTAATCATAAAATATATTTATGAGCTAGATATAATTATAGGGCATCTTCAAGTCACGTATTGTCTTTTAAGGTTTTTTTTATGTTGCTAAAGATACATTTACTATATAAACAGTCAGTCAAGTAATTGTTTTGACAAAATACAAATTTTTAAATATTTTATTTTGCAAAAAGAAAGTCTATTTTGTTGTTTTCCTTATTTTGTTAGGTTATCACAAAAAAAAAACATTAATGATTTCAATTGGGTCTAACCGTTTTAAAAAATAAAATAGTAGTTATGTATGCAAATGTTTTATTATGTCAAAACAATTTCTTAACCAACTTTAAAAATACATACTTATAATTCAAACCATTCATCAATCTCCTGGCCGCATATCATAATCCTACTTATGTTATGGTGTAGTTCTCTAGTTCACTAGAACTTTCGCACACATACACACACACATACACACGCACGCTCACGTACAGGGACACGCAACACTTGCTTTCAGCCCTGGCACTCCCGTTGGCATAGAGCTGGGGAAAAAGGTCACCAAATGAGGTCAAGGTATCTTTGGCTGTATTGATGTATATATCTCGCTCTCGTTCTCTCTGTCTCTCTTTCTCTCTCTCTCCGCACTCTCTAACTCTTTTGGTGGCAAATTTTAACACTTGACTTATTGATTGGCGCGTCGATTGTCAGAATTTTGATTATTTAGGCTCGACTGGACCAAGATATGTTACTCCTACGAAATTACTACTCCTTTACTTCCTGCACCGATGAAATGTGTATATGAGAAAGAGAGAGAGCAAGGAAGATAGGTGGGAATAAAAACAACACGACGCGGACATGAGAACATAAAATAAACAATTCGAAAATAAACGTAACAACGAAAGAAATTGAAAATGTGAGTCGAGTCGGTTCGATTCGCTCGTACATTGCCTCGGCGGTGTATCTGAATCTGAGTATCTGTATCTAAGTGTATCTGTTTCTTTGCGTTTCTCACTTGGCAACAAGTTGAATGGCACTGAGAAAACGGAGGCCCATACCCATACCCAACCACATCACAATCCCATTTCTAGTCACAGTGCCCAGTCGCTCCTGGCAACGTCAACAACGAGACAGATACACACACAGACACAGATAGATATATATATGTACACATATATACTGACAAACGGACAGCGAACTGACCGATCGACCGATCGACTGTTTGAGTTGTCGATAAATACTCAACACTTTTGTTGGGTCGGCAATTGCTTTGATGTGCGTACGAATACGAAAACGAATACGAAAACGAATAGGAATACGAGTATGAGTATGAGTATGAGTACGAGCATCTCGAATAATGTGTATTTAATTTACCATGTGCCAAGGCGGCAATCGGCATATCTATCTATCTAAATATATTGGTGAACCAATGGATAACCTCCCTGATAACCTGACATTGTCAGGTGGCTTTCAATCCTGTTACAGACACTTCACTTTGTTTCCTTCAGACGTCAAAGCTATAAATAAGTATATATTCGTAATGCTCTACCCTATGATTTATAGAGACAATTTTCTATAGTATCTGTGTACTTTTGTTACTTCTACGTATTCCGACTGAAAAATAATAAAGAACTGAAAAATAAGAGATTACTTGATTGTTGTATTTCTTTTGTTTTAAACAAAGTAAAATCATGTTAAAGCACGTAATTGAATGCTTTCTTTCTTGTCTCGCATGGATTCAATTTCTTTTTTATTTTGATAATTAATTATAATTATATATAAAAGAAATTTGAAACATTCTAAATGTAAAATCCCAACTGTTATCGTAATCGTAATCGCGTTACGATAAGTGCCATTGTAAATATTCGTAATCGAAATAGAAACGCGATATGCCATAAATTTTTGGTCACAATTCAAAATATAATATAATCGCAGACAAAACATGTGAAATTGCCAGGGGCAAAAACCATTTGGTTTTTGAAAGACCAGATTACGCGTTAATCTAGGCCAACTGAAGGATGAGCTTATCACATATATATCTAGCATGCATCAGTCAAAATTTAGTTCCAACTAGACATGCGAATCCAACTTGAGAGACCCTGTAATTATTCTGTAAAAGAGCAAATTATGTACAAATCTGTTAATGACGCAATTCGAACATGGATAAAATTGCGAATAATTGAAACTGGCCACACATAAATATGTATATCTATATTTGTGACTTTGGAGATATGTTCGAAAACTTGACATTTAAAAAGCACCGAACCTACAAAATCTCTACAAAATTATTGGATATCGAAAATATGATTCGCTTGGCGACTCTTGAAAGTAGATTCAAAAGTCTGTGGAATTTTCTTTCGGTTGAGGGGGCGTAATTAACCGTAAAGTTGATCACTTATTGATGTCTATAACGGTGCATCAGTCTGACGGGGGCAGGAGTTGCAATGAATCATTGGATTAACCTTTAGAACTATCCCACAGCAATTTCGGAACAATCCCAAGAACAAATGAAGACCGAATCCATTGTTGATCCGTTCAAGAATCATTATGCCAGCTAGCTTCACTCGGGTTACTCCTCATCAAGTTTCGTTTTCATGTTTTTTGTTACTTTATTTGATTGGAGCTAATGTTGTTTTGGTTTTGGTTTTTATTTTGTTGATGGGTCGCCGCCCCCAACACTTTGATTGATGTAATGTGTGGGGCTCCAGTTGGAAATTGTTGAATAGCTTGATACTTTTACCGTTTGTTCGCTCATTACACGCATGTTCTGGGCCACGAGTGATGTTTTTTATTTTTTCCTAACTTGTTTTTGTTTCAGCTCTTGCCCTGTTACGATTTTCGATACCTAGTGCAAAACAATCAATTTAATTGTTATCACGAGTATACATATAAGAACAAAAAACGGAACAAAACAAAATGTTAAGTATAGTCAATAAAGCTGGCAAGCGATTCGTTTGTTGTCGGTGTTGTCGTTGCTTTCATCGTGATATCATCGATTTTTTATTTACCCATTGTACTAAGGGGTCGACAGACTTGGAAGATATCGAAGCGATCGAAGTAAACGGCGTATTTTGACTGATAAGCACGTTTGACAGTTATATTAGTTGACTTAAGCTGCAATTGATAAAAAATATCGATTCTTATTTATACTTTTTTTTATCGATAGTTACCATCGATACTAATCAAGGCTACAAGCCTCCAATAGTATTTTATTTTATTTAATTA
This sequence comes from Drosophila falleni, assembly GCA_035045575.1. NCBI lineage: Eukaryota > Metazoa > Arthropoda > Insecta > Diptera > Drosophilidae > Drosophila > Drosophila falleni. The sequence continues at coordinate 2,478,323 of JAWNOV010000185.1, read as the reverse complement.
ATATTAGTTTGTTTTCTAAATTGTTTTCCTACTTTTTGGTGACTTAATAGAATTTAACATTTCAAACATTTACAAAAACTAGCTTAAGATAAAAAATTTTTTGTCATTATAACTCAATGTACAATAATTACAAATTATTGATATTTTTAGTAAAATATGACAATCAACAAATAGTTGATATTAGCGACTGTTGACTTTAGCAAAACGCTTCTCATGGCAATCATCTATCGTCTGTTAGCGATAACTAGCTGATACATTGGTTGTTTGTAAGCACCAGAAGCTGTCTTGGTGGTTGTATTGATAAGAATAGATAGATACGCTTAGATCTAAATATAAATATGTAACTCATTCGCTTTTTTCCCTTGAATGCTACTGACACACTTGAGTTCTTTTCATTGCTCTTTTTTTGTTGTTGTTGTTGTTATTGTTGCTGTTGTTGTTTAAGCGTCTACAATTAAAATTAAAGTGTGTTTTTATTTGCCCCTCCTAGTGGGACAGTAGTTGCCACCTATAAACGTTCATGACAGCTTTTGCAATGACAATGGGACAATTATAGCCCAGTATCTGAACGATTTTTTAGTTGTCTGTTGGTAATTACACGTGTATTAATTCACGAGTTGTCATTGCTGTCGCTATTGTTGTTTAATTACGACGAGTTACGATAAAAACAATAAAACACACACACACATACACACGCACATGCACATCTAATCCATAAAGCTAATATTAAAAGTCCGCGTCAATAAAATCGTATTCAAGGTCTGTCTCCAAAAAGGGAGGCGTTGATCGGCCAATGGCTCTAATGCAAATCTCTACTCATATATATATATATATATATATATATGTGTGTGTGTGCGTATTTCACACCTTCGCAGCTCTGCTTTTGACCCGTCCACAAATCCCTGCTGGCTAATGGAATTCAGCTCGACGGGTGGCTGCTGACCAGTGGCAACAAACATATAGTGGTGGGTCGGTGGGTCACTGGCCGTTAAAATGGCAACTTTGGCACGAGGTTTAGCATTCCTCGTTATATGAAAAATACCCTAACTTAAGACGTGTTACTTGCCCTTGAACAAGAGTCTTACCTTTTAATTGTGGTTAGTGTACGTGGTTGTCGATGTTGCGCTTGCATAAATATTAAATTAAAGACTAAGAAGTAAACAAGAACAATATACAAGTAGAGTGTGCTCGACTATGAGAGACCCAGTCGTCGGTGTTCTCTTTTTCTTTCTCTTATAGTCTTCGAGATCTATATGTTCATATGATAAGACATCTCTATAACGACTCGGCTGATTAAAAATATATACAGCTAGATTTTAGTTAACATAAAAATAAATTATTTACTTGACGAAATGAGAAATTTTCAAAATTTAAAATTTATAACCAATTTATAACTATTCAAATAATAACATCATATAAAAATCAAAAAACAATTATTTTTTTTTTAAGATTTAATTTGCCTTTTTTTCTCAAAGCAATTACATATCTAACTAACTGAATACTTTATGAGGTCGATGATACCTCGTTCTGCCTGTTTCATTCATTACCACAAGATTGTTGTACCCTTTACACAGGGAATTTAAACAAAAACAAAATAAATTACCCCATGTTAATTACCACCTGAAGTTAGTAGGCAGCTGGAGGGGGAGGGGATAACTAATGCGACTAGGCGTGTTACACTTTTCAACTGCCAACATTTTGACGGTCAATTTTCACAGACACACGCACAAACAGTTAGTTAAGGCTATTTTTTATTTTTCTTTATTTTTTTTTGTTTTTTGGTTTTTATTTTGTTGTTTTTTTATTTTGACGACTTGCATTGTAATTAAAGCTGAAAATGTTGTTGGTCTTTAAGCTTTGTGGTCTTTTATAGTTAAAAGCACTTAAGTAACTGTATAACTGTACACTGAGAGGGCCAGTTGTGAGTTAAATACATAGTATAGCCATTAATTGAAATACATAAGAAGTTTGTGGGGCAACAAAATGTTGGCAAGTAACTTTGGCCAACATGCCAATTACATTGCGGGTTAATACCCTGTTAGCATTGAGAAAGTATAAAGAAAATTATTTATATTTAAATGAAGAACAAGAATTTTACCTTAAAATTATAGAGAAATAATATATTTAAATATTACATCTTTACTTTAATCCACTTCGAGTATCATAGACTTTTCCGAGTGTAAAAGAATATTATTCTAAACTTTTGAAATAAATTTTCATTAATCTAATTGAGTCTTTCTCTTCTTATTTTAGTTTTTTTAATAAAAATTTTATTCGACTGCTTCTATTGGTAATTAAATTAATTAATAAACTTCTGGTATGCTTTATTTTTTAGGTTTTCAATAAAAGGGACCAAGACCAATGCGATAGAAAGAAGGTCGCCACAACGATAGGTGCTATGCTCCCGTGGAGCGCTACAATGGGCGCCCTAAAGCCCAAGCTTTGGGTCACACAACTTGGACTGTAAGCAAACAAAACTAGGAGCTAAACTGTCATCTGATGTTTCTTGTTGTTGGTGTTGAGAGAACGAAACTTATTGGCAAAACAAATGAGGGTGCAACACGTAAGCAAGAAAGCAGCAGGTTGACCAACTAAACCAAACCACCAAGCAAGCACCAAAACCACCAAAGGTTTGCAAGCATCTTCTCCAGTGGAGTTGTAAACAGGCGATTTAAAAACCAACTCCAGGCAAAACAGAAAAAAACAATGTTACAAAACTCGAATGCAGCGGCAGCGGCAGCGACGCCAAGCACAGCAGCTGCTGCGGCAGCGGCAGCAAACAATGCGGCGATAGCTGCGTCATCCATACAACCAAAGCTGGTTGTCATACGAAGGCGTCCGAATCAGGGCTTCGGTTTTACGCTGCGTCACTTTATTGCCTATCCACCGGAAGATGATGCCGCCAGTTGGCCTCAGGTAAGAGACTTGCAAGTTTTTGAGGAGCAGGCAAAAAACAGATAGAGAGAGGGTGAGAGACAGAGAGGTAAAGAGAGTGAGAGAGAGAGAGAGCAAAAGCTACTGCGCAAGCGCGCAGATCAGTAGCTACTTACTTACATAGCCTGATGCCTGGTTGGCCTGGCTTCTTCAATTAGTCATCGACTGCCTTGCCACTTTTGCTTTTCGCGCTTTGCCATGGCCTCAGTCGCTGTGGAAGTCCAAGTCCAAATCCAAGTCGACGTCGACGCCGTTACGTGAGCGCAACACACGCGCCGCTTATTCAAATGTCCAATGCTGCTTTCTTTTTGCCCTTGTTCGGAGGAATTAAAGTATATTGAATGCATCATGCAATAAGCAACACAAATTAAAAACAAAAAAGGCTAATTCTGTACATTAATATAAGAATCATTTACTTTAATATCAAAACTTAAGTCTAATTGAAAAATGTATCTCTGAGATAAGAGTAACCTATATAATAGGAACTTTAATAATCGAGTCTCCATTGAAAATGATTTATATATATTAAGTCAGGTTGTATAGGACAATACAATCAGTAATACAATATTATCAGGAGCAATTTTAATATTTCTAAGAAAACCTTAAAGCGTTATATTTTTTGTGATCCAGTGTATATAACATATAACTATATATAGCAAACGGATCAGTCGAGCGATTTTTTGAGATATCTTAGAAAACAAGGATGTTTTTAGTACTATAACTTGAGACCAATTGTTCCTATGACAGCTTTATGCTATAGTGGTCCGATCCAAAAATATAAACAAACTTGATCTACGTATGCTATCCAGGAACATACCAAATTTAAGGTTTCTATTTTTTATAGTCATAAGACTATAAGGTGTTGTAGATGCAACAAAATAAACTTGATCTACATAAAACTTTAAATATATCTTAGGCTAATTTAATATATATTTTAGTACCATGATATATTTATTTCATCTTGATTATTGTAGGGTATCTCAAATTCGATGTGCTAAAAACACTTTTTTTGCACTAATTTGCGTTTTGCTCGCTTTACTTTTATTACACGCGACGTTTCGATTTGCTCTCTCTCGCTCTCTCTCTATCTCTCCTGCTCTCCCACTCTCCCATTCTCTTGTTTCTTGTTCTCTGGCAAACTGATTTTCTCTTGAGGCTCACGCTCTCTGAGCCGCTCTCCTTGTTGCCATTAATGTTATTGCCGTTGTCGTTTCACGTTTTTGTATATACATACATACAGATATATATATATTTTTGTTTCGTTTTTCGCTCTGCTGTGTAGGAAGCAACAAACATTGTCGGCGGCGGAGGAGGCGGTGGCGGTGTCAGCGGCAGCGGCGGTGTCGTCGGCTTGGAGCCAACGTCACCAACGTCGCTGCCGCCATACCAAGTGAAAGCGATGGAGACCATTTTCATCAAAGAGGTGCAAGCGAACGGACCGGCTCACTACGCAAACCTGCAGACGGGCGACCGGGTGCTAATGGTGAACAACACGCCGATCGCTGGCATCGCCTACAGCACCATTGTGTCGATGATTAAGCAAACGCCAGCGGTGCTCACGCTGCACGTTGTGCCCAAGGAGTGCGATGTGCTGCAGATGGTAAGATATATTTGTTGTTTTTTCTACTTTTGAAGTATCTTTTTTTTTGTTTTTTTTTTATCATTTCTCAACTCAACTCGCAAGCTGATCTAATTTACTCTTGTTCTATTTCCATTTTGCAGCATTATACGAGCATTGCTCATACGCCGGAATCGAATCGTTTAACGATGTCCGCCCAGGCGACGACACCATCGCAAACGCAATCGCAGTTGCCAAATGGCGCCGCTTCATCTGCCATTAAATCGACATTTCCACAGCAACAGTTGATCTCATATCCCGCTGTTGCCAACTCTACGTCGTCACCAGCATCATCCTCGGTATCGCCAGCGACACATGCACCGCCCCTTCATGGCGGCAGTCGCTCTGGCAGCATCACCAGCAATGCCAGCAACAATAGCCACCATCATCAGCAGCATCCGCATTCGCATTCGACTCCGCATCCGTCGCGTAATTCATCACTCACCGGCGGCAGCAACAGCATTGACTTTGGCGACATGGCCTATAGATTGCGCCAACAGCATCAGCAGCAACAGCATCAAGAGCATCAGCTGCATCAAGATCTTTACCATCCACATCAACTGCTGTCCAGCAGTTTTATGCGGTAAGTCTCTCTCAAGTATTCAACTCACAAGGTAGGGGTTGTGGAAAGGAGGTGGAAAGATGATAGTACTGTCAAGGAAGTCTGTTAATCTTATCAGTCCGACAGTCAGTCGGCCGGTTGTGATGGCGCTCTGCCCACTGGCGTTTCTCTTTTCCCAATCAGGCAAAATGACAGTGTTTACTGCAATTAGACAGACCAGCGACCAGCGATCATTGCCACCGGCAACACAGTGGAACAAACTAACAATATTGTCGACTAAAAAAAAAAATCAATTGCAAATCTTTTAACTATGCCCGATATGTTTTTGCCATGCGCACAGCGAGAAAGAATAGGCCATAACTCTTAATGAAACTCCAGCAGAAACGATCATTATAAATGGCCATCAAAAAGCTGCATAGCATTAGCCAATTTTTGCCCATTATATCTGCCAAGTACCAAAACCATTAGAATCTATCAGACGAATAGATTACTGTACTTACCTAATTTTTTGTGTTACGTAAAATTTGGATGAAATGAAATTTTCAAAAGGGTATTAAATCGAAGCTAACGAAAATATTTTTTATGATTTCGCTTGATTGCAAATTACACAAAACAGAAAAAGCAAAGAAACGCTGTGAGATCAAGGGAAACCCCTAATGATGATAGGAAAAATGGTGAATATTTCCTAAAAATAAGCATATTCATGATTGATTCATTTAAAAAGAATATATTCTTTAAGATGAATTGACAATAATACAGAACGTCAAGGAGAAAACTTTGTCGGCATTTATCTGATAAAGTTTATAACTCTTTCAGAGATATCACTCATTTTGCAAAAATGGAAACAGAAATAGTTCGAGATCTAAATATGTAACCATAGCGTTTTCAAATGCAAAAGAATTGAAATAAAGTTGGCAATGCTAACAAAAGACTTGTATTTAAAAATGTGTATTTATTAACATGTGCTCAGATGTTTAGTAAATTGTAAAGAATTATTTATCTCAGAAGCTCATAAACTCATAAACACACACATACACACACACAAAATGAATACATTTCACTCATTCAGACAGTCAAATTGACAGTTTACTGGCCAACAGCCTTTGGCGCCGTTTGCCGTTGGCGGTTTCAATGAACTTGATCACACTGTGCAGCATTTGATTTATGGTTGCATGAAAAGACTGCCTACCTTCACAAATGTGTGTGTGTGTGTGTGTGTGAGCCTGTATGTGTTTAGGTGTGTTGGTGTATATACATATGCTTATATTGTGCATTATTTCACTTTCATTCAAGAAACAAAACAAATAAACAAAATTCAAATCAAATTCAATGCCAATCGCTCAAATTGTCTGAAGCTCTAAGTTATCGAGCAATCGAATAATCGACTATGGTTGCAAATGTAATATGATATTTATGCTTGTAGGCAAATTAAGTGCATGCTCTAAATGTGACATTTACTAAACGCAATGACAACGACAACGACAACAATAATTAAAAACAATTGTAAATGAACTCTGTATACTAGAACTTATCCCCCTCTATAGAGGGAATGCCATTTATCTATCTGTAGGCTCTTCATAGCTATTAGCTAATGTCCAGCACGAGTTTTTCACATTTGTCGTACTCATTTCGCACATTCCTCGCCAGACTTTTCACTGCCATTAATTTGTACATGCAGACATATGTACACATAAATATGAGTATGTTTGCTTTTTCATTTTTTATGGATTTATGGTCATACTCGTATATGTATGTGTGCGTGCATCTATGTAGGCGCATGTTAATGATGATGAGTCCATACTTTGACCGACAACGGCCTATAAAATTATAGAACACCACAACACAGCAGCAACAGCAACAGCAGATAAATGTGCTTGTCGCTCTGACTACCAAGTGATGATTTCATCAACATTATCATTATCATCATTAACGTCACCGGCATCGTCATCATAATATTTAATTTTTCCCATTTATATCCATGTCTTATTGTCATTGTCGTGATGAATGAAAAGTGTGTTAAAAATTCGTATAATTTTATAATAATAATTACTAAAAATGTATTTGATATATTCTCTATCGAAACTTATTTTCTTAATTGTTTTAAAATCTGTAAAAGTATTGATTTTTATCAGTGAAGTAAGAGCTTTATACTTATACTCTATAATTATATTTATCAAATATCGTCATTTATTTTAAGAAACCTTATTAAAAAAATTAAATTAACTGATATTTTTTTTAGCTTGTTTGATACAAATCGACAATCGATAGATAAGTTTGATAATGTAAGTTAATTAATTTAAATAAGCCAGAATATGGGTATATTTTCTGCTATAATTTTCTTTATCTTGGATACACGTATATCGAATGTCGAAAGTATTGTGCTTTGCTTGTTGGAAAATGTAGTAAAAAGTTCGCTTTCCTTAACACGAGATTCGATCAGTCTTCGATCTGAACCGATTTGGCATCGTTTGTTTCCTATTTTCTCGGGTGATCATTTGTGTGTTGACTTTACGACTGCGTCTCGATTTGGCAATGACGACGAATGCATTTATTCATATTTCTCGTGTTTTTAAAAACAAAAATAAACACATGCATAAAAATGCCATTGGCCATTTGGGCGAACTTCCTCTTTTCTCTCACTCTCTCTCCCTCATTCTCTGTTTATACAAAATATGTGGAGCAATAGACAATTCCCAAGAGAGAGAGACAACGCAGATGCTGGAAGGCGATACTTTTGCGTATTTGTACAACTGCAATTGAACAAATATCGATACCCTGCTTCATTTCGAAAGTTTGCAAATCTTGACCCCATCCATATACACTTGTATTGACCACATTTTGAAGCTGTTAAATAAGCTTGCATAAATCAGACCATTAATCATATCAAAACTTAGTAAAATATAATATTATATTGGATTTTTAGGTTTTTTGCTGGTTGCTTTTTATTTAAAAATTGAGTTTAGCTCATTACTATTTGACAGATTTTGATAAAAATTCAATCGTTATATCATAAGAGAAATTTGAATAACAACGTTTCCAAGGGTATCTAAACATCGACGTTTTCTTGACATTCCATAAGTTAACTGCAAAAAAAAGAAAAACAAAAATGCAAACGCAATTTGCTTTCCATATGTTAGTTGTTAAATTTATCTGTAGGTTTCAAGCATGCGTATGACTTTGATATATTGCAAACTTCGGTTCGATCGATAACCTGACACAGTAGCTCCATTTTCTAAGCTGTAATATCGCATTACTGTTACAGATACTTGTATTTATTCATCTGGGTTGTTAATATTTTATGTCATGTAAATCAATTGAAAAATAAACTAACAATGTAATATGATTCACTTTGCTGATATATCGAACAACTGTTATCGATACACGTCAAATATTCGGAGTACTCGTATTAAATAAACAACGAAATGAAGTTGCAATAAAACAATTTTTATTTTAAAGTCTTAAGTATTTATAATACTACATACACACACTCGCACACACACACACACAGATTGAATGAAGAAATGATCGAGTCAAGAGCTCTCAAACATCATCTGACGTTTCAGTTGAATAGTTGATTCCAAGTTAACTGTTTGGCACGTGTCTTATTTTATTTATTTTTTTGTGTGTATATTTTATTCTTGTTTTTTATATTATTTTTTCTTTATTATTTTTTAAATTATTTTTGTTTAGCATTTATCGTTTCTAATTACGTGCTAGCAAAGTAGTTGGCTGCTTGTTGCGAGAAACTTTCGCATAAATGATAAGTGGCTAAGAAGTCAGTTGCGACACCACCCACTTAAATACACACACACACTCACAATTTAAAATTGTCTCTCATTTGGAATTGACTTTCTTTATGCTTATTAAATATATATGTGTGTGTGTATATTTTATATTATTCGCATTTCGTATTGTTTTATTTTGTTTTGTGACCCATAAAAGATGGCAATATCAGAAGAAGAAGCACAGACAATACAGTATCGAGAATTGTTGAAATTCAAATCACATTTCGAATTATTCAGTGTATATTGTGGACATTATGACGCCCACATTTCGACATCGACATCAGCACCGGGCGAACAAACAAACAATTGCGTATACGCAACGTTTGTCGCAGTCGTTATTGTTGTTGCCGTATGCCATGTAAATCATATTTCATATGTGTATGTCTACATATATGTATGTGCGTGTATGTGTGTGTGTGTTTAAATGGTAACAACGTCAACTCATTGACTAATCGAGCAATGACAAGAACAACTACTAAACCGCAAATGCAAAATCGCAATTGTATATATGTATTTGTACATATACATATGCATAATTTTACATACATGCATATGTATGTATGTACATATCTGTCTGTTTAAGCTGAGTGTAAATGAATAACAACAAAAGCAACTGCACACACGAATATTTGTTAATGCGCCATTGTTAAATGATTACGACAAATTTAATTGAATTTTGTACAACACACATACACTGATATACAATTCAAAAGTATGAAATGAAAAAAATAATATAAAAGTCAAGCGCAGTGAATGGCATTTCAATTCATTCGCCCTGTGTCACAAAACTAAACGCACTCAACTCGATAGGGTCCATGCTGCGCCGCCCCTGGCCACGCCCACCAGTTGCATACAAAAAAAAAAAAAAAAGTTGAGAGACACGCCACCTTATAGTGACAATGCCCAGGCAATCTTTCAGTTGGCTCAGTTACAGATTGAGATCTACTCTAAATGCAAACTGAAGATGAGTTTGAGACTCGGACTCGAACTCGAACTCAGATTAAGACTCAGACTCAGACACTGGCCTCTCAGTCTGAGAGCTTGAGATAATGATCATGATGGAAATGAAGATGGAGATGGAGATGAAGACGAGGATGATTATAAATTATTATTGGCTACTTGAGCCAATGCAGAGCTTGTAATTGTATAATGCGTTGGCTTCCATGCGGATGACAAGTGCGTGATTATCGTGCACATAGATACAGATACATATACAGATAAAGATACTGAGAGATTAGAGATACAGATATGTAGTATATCAAAAAAATACATAGAGATATAAGTAACTGCAGATAGATAGATAGATATACATATAGTTTGATTTGATTTGATATTGATATAATAAATACAAAGAAACATGGCGTAATACTTGAGTCCTTTCCCGCCCAATTGACCTTTTATTTCTATGCCTTCGACGCGTTTCGATTTTGTGTGTGCATTCGATTCTGACTCAAATGATTGATGGATAATGGAAGTGACAACGACAACGTTGTTGGCGTGAACACTGAAACAGAAATTATTAATATTAGACGTAGAAAAATCAATGCAGAAAAGCTAACAAATTTGGGAGATGATTGCAATTGAATATAATTTAACATAAGTAAATTATTTAATTTTTTGAATTATTTTACATTCTTTCTTGATATTGTCAACTTCTAAAATTCGTCATATTCAAATGTCAAACATGTTATTTATTTATTTTTCATCTTATTTCCTATAAGAAATAAAATGAATACTATATGTTTATAACAATTTTTTTCTCTTTCTTAAACATAAGTCTGAAATGAAATTAAAGATACCAGGCCGAACCTTTTTTTTTAATTTAAGAAATCGATGCGATATAAATATTTACCGAATGATTTTAATTTGAAATTAGAATTTCTTGAGAAGCAATTGATTTAATTAATTGCAAAGAATTAGAGATATCATTATAGTATCACATTGAATTTAGTTTATATGTTTCACTGTGCATATTTAAATTGTTTGATGGACTTTGTCTGACAACTACACCCAAAACACAGGGTAGTGAATGTTTGGTCATCTAGATGACTGATAGCGATATCGACTAGTGTTTGCCATCTCTGTCTCTACTGTTTACTCTGTCACTCTCTCTCTCTATTTCTAATAATTTGCTCCTGTCCCGTTTTTCGAATTAAATTTGTGCGTTTCCTTTTGAACAAATCCAACATATTGCATACGCTTTTTGGATATGTATGCATATGTGCTCATATATATGTACACTGTACACAGATGTATGTGGAGATTGGTATCCTAATTCCATCGTTGTCATTTCCCATTGCATCGCATCCATTTTGAAAATGTGTGTGTGCGTTGTGTATTGTGTATGTTGTGTGTACAATGAAATATTTTTGCGCTATGCGCGTGGCACAATTGGTTATAAAAAAAATTGAAAAATACAAAAAAAAAAAAATAAAAGAAAAAAAAATGAAAAAAAGAAGAGCGTCGTCAGTCGGTGGTTCGGTGGCTGGGTGGGTCGATGGGTCGTCGGTGGCTTGGTGGGTTTTACTTGTTCGACGGTTGCCCACTCAATAGCTGGGGGGCTCTTTTCAATTGGCGGCGGGGCCCTGCCTCGTTTCTGTCGCGAGCTTAATATGAATTTCATACATGCATACAAAGTGGATTTGTTGTTGTTGCTGCTGCTGTTGTTGTTGTTGTTGTTTTATTTGTATTTCAGTTTAGTCGCATGGACTTTGGGTTGTACTTTAGTTTAGTTGCTGATGGCGAGTGGAGCGCGTAGATTTCGTTTCGCAGACTGTGAGATTCGCACATAATAAAATCTTGATCAATGTGAGTTTTATAACCAAATGTTGCACAAATGTGTTTAATTTCAATTTTCATTGATTTTGAAATTCACTTATCATTGATATCGTGTAATAATTGTATGATTGCTTTTGATAACTCGTATCAAGTCATCAGAAAAGCACAAACACATTCTTTTCAATTGTTGTGCGGTTGCAAAGTGAGGGGAGAGGGGTGGGTGAAATGTGGGTGGTGTTGTTGTTGCAGAAACCTTGAAACATATTCGGTCACAGAGTTCAAGTATTTTCAATGAAAATATGAGTTAAAACAACAATCAAGTACTGTAAAAAGCAAGAGTTTGTCTTAAGATTTTCCAATGCGTTACAACAATAACAAGAAGAACAACAACAACTATGATATAGACAACAATGCGCGATTGTTTCGTTTTCTTAGTTATTTGTTGTTTTTATTTTTTTTTTGTGATTTTTGAATGCGTTCGTTTCCGTTACGTATGTTGCCCAAACAATGACACAAATGACAGCGCTGTCGACGTCAGCGTCACCGTCGCCGTCGACTTCGCTGTCGGTAGCAGCAGCGAAATCGATACCAAAATGCAATGCAAATTCCGCAAGTGAAGATGTCGCAGGAGACAGAGAGAGTGTGAGAGAGAGAGAGAGAGTGAGAGTGAGAGAAAGAGGCGGGAGTAAATGTTGTAACTATTTTGGGGGCATGGCATGCCAGTGTTGTGAACTGTTAACAGGTTCGCCCTGTAGCTTTTGTGGCTTATCAAATGTGTCAACATTTTTTTTATTTATGACTTGTTAATTGCAAAGAGGCAAAAGAGTTGGTAAAACGCAAATCAGACAGTAACCAGCAACCACAACAAAACAATAACAGCAACAACAGCAACAACAACAACAGCAGCAACAACAACTACAACAAAGGCAACAAATATAACAATGAACAGACAGTGCAAAAAATTACACTACAAGCAGACAATAAAGCGCGAAATTCCACACACACACACACATTTGTAATGTTGTATATGTGCATATATATATAGTACATATATACATCGTAAGTATATCTATGTCCCATAGATACAGTTCATTTATTTGGCTGGCATTTTATTGATAAGCAGCAGCAACAACAACGACAGCGACAACAACAATAACAAATCAGCACAATAGAGTCGCTATTCGTGTCGTGTGTGAAATCACTTGTGTCAATGGATCTATTTTATTTATTTATTATTTTTTTTTACAAAGCTTATGCATAGATAACAGTACGTTATATTCATATACATATATATATATATATATATGTATCTGTATCTTTGTATATTAGAAACACTCATATTTTGCCCCGTTTGCATATTTGCTTGCAATCAACATTTGCTTGCAACATTCCCCTTTCACTTCACCCCCTTCTCCCTTCCTCTCTAATGCCAATGCTTTAGCTGCATTTTATTAGCTTGATTTTCCCCTCCCGCATTTCATTTGGATGAAAAGTATTTCAGGGTCACTTCAACTTGCTGTGTTGTTCCTGGTTTTTTTTTCTTTTTTGCACTTGCACTGCTTTCAACCACTTGTTATCCATGATCAGTTCAGGTTCTGCTGTGTATCAGTATCATAACCTCCATGGTCACATTATTTACAGCATTACAGTCGAAGGTGTAGCCATTGTATTCATATTTACCATTCGTTACTTTAATCAACTGATTTGCAGTCACTTTAGTTTACAATGTCATGGTCATCTGATCACTTAAATTTCGTCCATGGTCACTTAAAATTAACGACAATTACACAGTTGAAGTTCTGTCAAGTTTCGTTTCAGTTAATTTCGTTTAACATATAACCTAATTTAGTTTAATCTCTAAAGCCTATATTGTTATGGTCACTTGCTTTATTATTTTTATGGCGATTCTCTTCTGATTTACATTCTTAAATTCATATTTTATAATTCAAGCAATAATTACATAGTTAAATTTTAGTTTGGTCTCTTTTGTTATTATTTGTTATTCTTTTTTAGTTTTTATATAGTTCTTGTATAGTTGCAGTTCAGTTTAATTTAAACATAATTTTAGAACACTTGTATTTTATATTCTTTATTTTCCTCCTTGATCACTACATATCTTCGTATGCTTATTTTTCCAACAATTTTCCATTCTTAGACCAACTAAATAGTAGTTCCTTTCACTCATTATTTTGTTTTGATTTATTTTTTTTTTACTTTATGTTGAGAACATGCATAGTTAGTGTTTATTCCGCTAGCTCTTGAACTTTTATTATCAATAATTTTTTCAAGGTTGTTAAAACGTCTTAGTAAATTAAGTAAAATATATTTTTCATCTAAAAAGTAGTCTTAATCTAATAGTTATTTAAAATGTAAATCCTCTTTGTCCGAAAGTTTATATTGCTTGCGAGCAATAATTCATTTAATATTTAAAAAGCACACAGAGCGAAAGTTGATTACTTTAGATAATTGCATCACTGCATTGGCCAACATGTCGACTACGCAATATTTATACAAAGATACGCTGCTTTCCTTTTGAAGCATGAAACTTGCAACTCAATCAGAATCAATGTTTGATTTAATAAAAGCATCCTAAGGCGTATATTGCTTGCACCTGCCTCACAAAGTAAACGTTGAGTGTCGGTTTTATTTGCTGACCTTTAAGATCCTTGTCAATTATGTGGCGTCTATTAAGTGGGGTTGGCAACTATTTATAACTAAGCACTTAGCGCAACAGCGCAATCTTTCAAAAGGGAAATCATGGTAATAACAAGGCTAATCTAATTGATACACATTCCAGGAACTTGCTGGCAACTCGCAACTGGCAACTGGAAACTGTTGCAAGTAGCAGTCGTTGTGTGGCAGGATGTATTTGAGTATACTCTTTTGCATGGTATATCCTTTTACTGCAAACTTGGATGCCTGCCTTTATTTAGATGCTGAGCAACAATCTAATTTGTGACTTCGATCAACTGTTGAGTGCACTTTGGTCTGTCTTTGTGAATCCCAACTACTGTGTATGTGTGTGTGTGTGTGTGTGTGTGTATGTGGGAGCATGTCATGGTCATGGTCATGGTCATTATGCCACCTGACAGGTTGACAGTCACAAATGTCAGTAGCAAATGCTGCATTGTTTGAGAATTGAGTATCTTCATGGAGTTGCAACTTCTTCTACCTTTCTCTCTCTCTCTTTTTCTCTCTCTCCCTCTCCCCCTCCCGTTGACCCGTTGTTTTTGGCCATTATTTATAGACGGGGCCAAGAGCACCTGTATACCAAGGCGACGACATAAAGATCTCGTATTGATCCGTTACATTTGAGATGCTTCAAACAAAAATTCTTAAGCAAATACAATCGTTTATAAACAAACAGTGCAATGAATAATAACATATTCACGAATGCAATGCGTTCCAGCATTCCAGCGGGGCGAAAGGGGCGTAAGGGGGCGTAGCTATTTGTTGTTTGGCCAAAATTGCGCAGCTTACTCGTATTTGGCAACAGTGTGTCGTTGTCAGTCATCGTGACCAGCGTACCCAATCAGCTGACGACGTCAAATCCGATCAACTCCCGATCTTTTCATGTGCCGTATAATCCACGGTGACGCCGACGTCGACGTCGACGGCACGCGCCAAATTGTCTCAATTCCAGCGATCAGCGACCAGCGACCTTATTCGGTATGGCAATCAGGTGCCAGCGTATTCCTATAAAATGCTTGGAATGAGTATTTTAGTATCATAGATAACACCACCTGGACAACCTCCGAGAAATATATTTAAATCACATAACAAAAAAAATATATATATATGAAAAGAAAAGAAAGAAATTTTACCTTTAAATCACTTTTATTTAATTAAAACATAACTTTGATGTAAAACTTAATATTTTCAAAATAATTAAAATTTAATATATTTATGTTTTACAAATCTCTAGAAATGTTGATTGCCAATTGCTTTTCAAAACAAACGAACGAAATGTCATTGTTACTAAAATAACATATCTTTCATCACTATTAACACATTTTCTCGAAAGCGATTTTCAGCTAATCTAACTCGACTATTTTTTTATGATCTTCAGATCATGGAAATTTATTTAAAGACTATCAATAGTAATTTTCCATAATTGTCCCACAATTTTAAAGCAGAATTGACATAAGGATTTCTGAACCACTTTGAAAATGCAATTTTCAATGAAAGATTAAGAACTTTTTTATGAAGAGAATGTTATTTCATAATTGAATTTTTTATTAATTTTTTTATACATAGTTCAACTTTGGAAATGCAATTTTAAATGAAAGATTAAGAACTTTTTTATGAAGAGAATGTTTGTTTTTATAATTGATTTTTTTATTAATTTATTTATACATAGTAAAATCTACATAAATGATTTAATTTATATTTGCAGCGCCAATCAGCCGCCAAATCAAACAGTATTAGGAAGCACAACAGCAACCACGCCCACCACGCGCCAACCGAAATCGGCAGTGGCCCTGAGTCAGGCACTGTACGCAGTGAATGCCAGCGGCACAGATAACAGCGACCTGATGATACGACTGCGCGAGTCCATTAAACAGAAGGAGGAGTTTCTCAAATCGCCGCTGCCCTCCGGTGTGTTATCCGCCTCTGCTTCGGTCGCCTCCGCCTCCTCCTCCTCCAACGGCAACGCCTCGCAATCGTCACCGCATCAGCAGCCAGTGCAACATTTCTTTCCATCGCACACACCACCAGGAGTCGGTGGTGGAAGTGGAGGAAGTGGAGTCACGGCACAACGAGTACGCCATCAAGTGCTGTTTAAACAGCAACAGCAACTGCAACATCACCCGCAACAACAGCAACAACAGCAGCAGCAGCAGGTTGTTCTTGGTTACGACATGTATAATAGCTATGCAGGCAGCAAACTTGTGGCACGTCCTCTAGGGGCTGTGCCGTCCCAGCAGCGACAGGTGTCGGTCAGCGTTGCCAACAACAATGCCAAGTATGCCAAGGAGTTGGACTACTTTGAGACGCTGCAAGAGACGGGCGTGACCAACAAAGTGTAAGTTTAATGACCTGTCCAAATTGTTCATTTGTTAATCATTTATGTTTTAATTGCAATACCATTGTTAGATTTGAGAGCAAACTGGTATCGCACATGTCCAAGGGCTTTGATCCCTTCAAGCCGTTGTCAATCAACACAAATGCCGCCACCGAATCGGCAATCGGCTCCATTGGAGTTGCCAAAAAGCAAAGTGTTCTCTATGAATCCCTGCAACAGCATCCGCTTCATCAGATGCAGGCCAAGTATCAGCAGAGCAACAACTCCAGCAGCAACAGCGCCGTCGATGGGCAGACCAGCAGTCGCATGGAACTGCACAAGGCGACGCTGGCAAATGCCACCATCGATTCCACACCGAGCAGTAAGTTTGAATATACCGCATTTAATCTCATAATCCTAATTGTTTTCTTAAATGCTTGCAGAGTATAGCAATATGCCAGAGCATCCGCAGACCTCCAGCAGTTCCTCACATACCGTTGCCACATTGGCGGATATAGCCGAGAGTAGCGGTAAGTTTAATCTGTACACTAGCGACAGTATTATTCTGACATTAAATTTTAATGCATTTTGTATACTGATTGATTGCAAAGCAAAAATAAATGCTAAACTATTGCTATTAATAAGTGAGCAATTTATAATTGGATAGCAGTGATGGTGTTGCGAAAGTATCGTTCAGACAATAATATTATCAATATATTATATTGTAGAAAATTTTGTCTACCGATTAATTTCAAATCAGTGAAAATTCTAAACTATTGAATTTTTATTGTATTTCTTTTATTTGAACGCCAAATTTCCAACAGTTAACTACCAAATTAAACACTAGTAACCAATAAATTATCTAATTTTTGGCAATACTTTCAATTTGTGAGAATATACTTGTACTCATACTTTTAAACCTGTTTTATAATAATATAAAAAAACTTGTCATTTTTTTTATTTATTTTTTTTTTGGCAGAGATAATCAATTTGTGATTAAATACTATCGATATTTTCAAAGACATAAATATTATTAAATGGTTTCTGTTTTCTATACTATACTTTAGAGTCATATAGTCTCCATCATTTGACAGTTTGCCATAACTTTTATTAGGAAAGAAAACAAACATAGCTGATAAATGTATTTAATTTTATATTTTTTAAAACGAACCGGCTCTAAAAAAGCGACAAGTGGTATGATATGAATATATTTTCTCAAATTCATTATTATCTCTTTCTTGACTATTACAGCCGCTGCCATTGTGGACACAACAGGCGGAACGGGGAGCGTTGTGCGCCGCTATAAGCCGCTGGCATCGAGCTCCTTTGACGAGGGTAAACCGATGCGTCGCATCTCGTATTTGCGTGCCACCAACAATGAGGCAGAGTATCATCCGGATCCAGCGGCGGACGGAACTCCAGCGAATGCAGCTGCTGCTGCCGCTGTTGTTGCCGTTGCAGCCGCGGCAGCAGCAGCTGCTGCTGTTGTTGAGCCGCACAAAACGAAGGCGCTGGTTGAAGAGCATCCCGATCCCACCTATGATGTGATTGGCGGCACTGGTGGTGGCCATGAGTTCATTGAAACACCCAATGGACTGGAAGATGTCCGTTTGTCCACCCACCACGGCAGTCGGCGCGCCTCCATGAACAGCGACATGCGCAGCAGGTAAGTCCTCTCAAGAAATTTCCATGTCGAGTTGCAGATCAATTGCAAAGATCACAATTGCAGCATTCACATTGATGCCGAGCTGAATGGCAAATATGTGCCCAATGAACTGGAGGCCTTTGAGACGGAGATTGAGATAAAATCATCGTGCATCAATGGCAAGGTAAGCTACCATTTAAAAAAAAAGCCAAAAAAACCATCATCAAATATTTCAATTCATCAGCGCATGTCCGAATATCGTTCGTGGCGTCAGGTGAAACTGGAGATCAAAGGAGATTCGCTTCGTATTTACTCTGGACGCCATGGCAAGTCGGAGCACAATGTAAGTACCCCAGTATATTGTGGCCAATTGTATTCACATACTAATCATTAATATCTTTTCTTTTGGAACAGGTGATAGAGCTTGATATTAGAAACTTTAAATTCTATGATGAGTCGCTGGACAAAAAGAAGTTCTTAATACGCATGCAATCGAAACCAAGTGCCAGCGGCGCCCATTTGGCCACATTGGGCAACGAACTTAATCTGGACGATGCCCACGACAAGCTGACCTCTTCGGGAAGCAGCAGCGCCGCCGAGCCACAAACGCCAGCGGCAACGGCTCCATCTTGCGGTCCGTATACGGAGATTCTCTTCAAGACCAAGAGCAGCAATGAGATGAAGCGTCTCTTTGGACTCTTGCAGTGGAAGGATAGCCTCAACTACGATGACAACGTGAGTTTTCTTCTATCCTTCTCATCAGTCCTTATTAAGTGTATATATCAGGGATCACAAATATAACTTAAAAAATTAATATTAAATCAAACTTAATATAAATATTGAAATAATATAACAACAATTAAATTTTATTTACTAATTTTTAAAATAACAATTGAGGTCCCTGGTACATGGTATATTTTTGATAAGCATCTGAATGAAAAAAAACAACTTAAAGTTTAATACTTCAGAATTTTAATTTAGAAAAGTTTTTTCAATTTTCAATTAATTTACATATATTTTATTCTTATATATTTTTTTGTACAGGAGCAACCGGCGGGTAAGCAGCTGGCGGAGCCACAGAAAACCGCTGCCACCTCCAGTTATTTAGATGATGTCGCTGGCGCTGCAGACAGCTCGCCACTGAGCTCGCACTCGGGCGGAGGAGGGTTGGTGGAGGGACCAGCAGCGGCGTCTATAGCTGCGGCTGCCACAAGTGATTCGATATCACCGGTTATGAAGTTACGCAAGCCATCGTCTCATAAGAATGTGCCAGAAAAGGATTTGGGCTCGCCCAAGTCCAAGAACTGGAAGGATCTATTGTTTCGACGGGGCGGTGGCAGTGGCGGTGGTGTCGCCCATGCAGACTTGGCCTCACCCTCGGGCTATGGCAATAAAACGGGCGGCTCCATTGGTCTGCCATTGCGTGCGTGTCCCATGGGCAAGAACAATGCATATGTGCCGCATCTGGTGGAGGTGTGCACCAATATTGTGGAAACAAAGGGACTGAGTGTGGTGGGCATTTATCGCATACCCGGCAACAAGGCGGCCATCTCCGAGCTGTCCGAGCTGGTCAACACAAAGGACTTTCAATTCGAGAGCTGTGCCACCGACGATCGATGGGAGGATGTCAATGTGGTCAGCAGTCTGTTGAAGCTATTCATACGTAGTCTGCCGGATGCCCTGATGCCAGCTAGTTTCTATATCAACTTCATTGAGGCGGACAAAAAGACGGGTCTGGAGCGCATTGTGCTGCTAAGGGAAATTGTGGAATCTTTGCCCCGCCATCCCTATGAAACAATGAAGCATCTCATTAGACATCTGTGCCGCGTCAGCGATAATTGCGAGGTGAATCGCATGGAGCCAAAGAATCTGGCCATTATCTTTGGGCCATCTATTATTCGTACACCGAACGATACCCTGGAAACGGCTGTCAAGGATATGAAGCATCAATGTCGCATTGTCGAGCTACTTGTGACACAGGTGGGTGAACAACCAAAATATCCATTTTTTATCTGAGGTCATTTGTTACCCTTCGAATTCATAGATATTTTGTTTAATTAATGTAACATTATAAAGTATAGATATTCTAGATCAGCATCAAGAGCCATGTTAGTTATTTTTTGGTCGTAAATAATTTCTGCTATTATCCAAAGGGGTTTATAAAACGCTAGTAAAAAAGAAAGCGCCTTAAAGTATGCATTAGTATTGATATCGCAGAATTGTATAATTCATTGATATGTTATTTATATATTTAAATTGAGCAGTGGGCATTTTTGTAATCAGGGACTCGACCATAATGTCTAATCTAATGAATCCCATCTTTATTTGCAGTATGAATACTTCTTTGAGGGCGGCAGTCTGCCGGATGTGACGGAGCTCAGCGGCAATGCGGCAGCACCAAGTCCAGCGCAGCCACAACAGACGCAAGAGGACCAGACGAGCATGTTGCTACACAATCTGTCAAAAATTGAACGCATCACGGAGCGAGAGACGCGCACGTCACGCTTTATTCCGCAGCTGCGACGACGCACACATGGCAAACGGAGTGCCGTCAGTGCCTCGGACACGTACTCCGGCGAGAGTGTTCTGGTAAGCGGCAGTAACCAAGACAATTCCCACTGCACCACCACCAATACCACCACCAATACCACCACAAATACCACCACCAATACCACCACCATTCGCACCAACAACCAACGACGAATGCAGCGTAAAGCTGTACAAAGCATTTGTGATTTTGGCTTAATCCTGCCCGCTGTTCACTTTCAGTCGCTGGACTACGCCAAGGTCTCGGCGAGCAGCACAACCAGCACCAGCAGCAGCTCCACATTGCATAGCAGCAAGACCAGCACCACGACCAAGTTGCTCGGCTCGGCAATTAGCTCATCCTCGTCCGCATCGGCATCGGCATCAACAACGGCGACCACAACAACAAAGGCAGCCACCGCGAGCACCAAGAAGCGCAGCACTGGCGGATTTTTATCTAGTTCTCGCAACGCACAGACACGCAAGGCCAGCCTTGATGAGAAGGATTCGGGTAGTGTGGATTCAACCGGCAGCATGGGCAAACAAGAACACCAGCAAAGGAGCAGCGTTGACATCTCCATACTCCTCACAGACGACGACTCCAGCAGTCGCTTGAGCGATACGGGTAAGTTTCAACCAAATCGCCAATAAAGTTTCTGAGATTTAGTCATGAAAAATTTTATTAAAATAAAAAAAAGAAAGATATTTCATTAAAAAATTAAAAGAAATCATATAATAATTTTAATTTAAGATATCTAAAAAAGAAAATGTTATGCAAATGTTATGCAATGTTATAAAATGTTCATTCGTTTTTTCAATACTTTTAAATTAAAAGAGAACTTTTATGTTGAATACTCGACAAACGAATTAGCGCAAAGTTCAATCGAATGGAGGCTAAAAATCGTTATATACTCATCAAGCACATTTCCTTGATCTCAGTGGCAGTTAAAGGCTGATTAAACAACCCTCGTATGTAATACAATGATGTAATTAAAGTTGCGACATGTGTAACTCAAATGAATTCCACAATTTCTTTTTATTTTTCCTCTGCTGTTGTTACACAGTAAACGTAAAGATAGTTTTTTCATTGGAAAAGCTCTGTATCTGTATATGTATCTATATTTGTAAGTGGAAGTGGAGAAAAAGCTTTCGTTGAGTTAAGAAACCCAGAGCCAAAAGGAACATAAATGTATTGATTTCACAATTTAACTTGAACTGTGTGAATACAATTAAAATTATAATTACAATTACAGGTTCCATGTCGCTGACAACCATTACGGATACGCTGGACAGCAAGTTGCGAAATCTGCGTAGCGGCTCCGAGTCGAATGATGAGAATGGTTCACCGGAGTTTCCCAAAAATCGTCGGCATACACTTGGCCAGCCTTTGCACTTGCACTCTGAAAACATTCCTTATGCGGATGAGTCGCCGGAGCGACTGTTCCACAACTTTTGTCCATTGGACGCACCACACTCGCTGCTGCTGAGTCGCTCCTGCACGGCCACCAACAGTTTAGGCGGCGATAGCAAGGAGGATAAACAGCAGCAGCAGATGATGATGAAGCCAACGTTGGCACCGCTGCCCGCCAGTTTGCTCAAGGCGGCGCACAAGTTGCAACACTCGGCCACAGCGCCCATACAGCTGCATCAGGGCAGCTCAACGGCGCCGGCAAGTGGCGCTGCCACGCCCACCGCTGGCACTGGCTCCAGCAGCGCATCGACACCGCTCGCCGGCACGCCCAGCTCCCAGACGGCCAGCACCGTGCAGCGTAACTCGTACAGCAGCAAGAATTTGCGCTTTAGCAGCTCGTTGGCCTATGAGCGTGGCATTGGCATTGGCGGTGGTGCCGGGTCTGAGGATGATTCCGAGGGCTCCACAACCAGTGATCCCAAGGAGAAACTGCTAATGGCCTCGCCATCGCCATCGCTTTTTCTCGAGCGCTACAATAAGAAGCGCAGGGATCATCGACTCTTTCGCAGCGCCAGCTTTAACTGTCGCAACTACTCAACGCGACACATGAGCAGCAGCTCGACAGCGGCAGCTGCTGCGGCGGCGGCTGCGGCAGCCGCTTGTTGTTCACCAACATCGTCGTCGTCATCGTCGTGGGCACATGCCGCAGCCGCACTCACCAAGGACGAAAAGACTGACATGAATCTGACCAAAAAGCGGCAGATACAAAACAAACAGAATCGCTCGATTAAACGACGTCACACGGTGGGTGGACCGCATGACTATGCGGCCAATGGTGCTAGTGGTGGTTCTACTGCTGCTGGCGGTGCTACTGCTGGTCACGATCTCGCAGCGATTAATTACAATCATCATAATCGGCATCATCAGCAGCAGTTGCTGAAATTGGGCGGTGCGGCTGCCGAGACAACAACCACAACGACAACAACCACCACAGTATTGCGTAGACTTGGCGCACCACCAGCCGGTGGCACCACCACAGCAACGGCAACGGCCAGTGCCAGTGTCAGTGGCGTGAATGAGGCCAATGTTGCACTGCCCGTCTCTGGATCCAATTCGAGCAACATTAGTAGTGCCACAACAACCACCACCACCAACAACAATAACAACAACAACAATTCACCGCTCAGTGATGGCAGCAATGGGAACAGTGCATGCTCTGGCGGTGCAGCTGGTGGTGGTGGTGCTGGTGCTGGCAATGGTGCAACAGCCAACAACAGCAGCGGCAGCAGCAGCTCGAATACCAGCAGCACCAGCAGCACTGGCGTTCCAGCTGGCGGCCTGGCAGCGGGTGACCAAGTGCTCGAAGTGGGCATCCGCATCAAGAATATCAATCGAGGTCGCTATTAAAGGTGAGTCTGAACAAAACAAACCATGGCTGCAAACAAACAAAATTATGGAAAACAAATAATATCATTTTTTTTCCTTTTAAAGTTATTTTAAAAACTGATTAAAATTGTTTTGAGAAAAAAAGTAACGAATTTTGTAAGAAATCAAGCTAAATTGTATAATTTAAATAACATATATTTTTAAGTCTCAAATCTACGTTTGCAGCCCTTGAAGATAACTTATAATTAAAGCTCAGAAAAATAATGAATTTTTTTGATACTTACAGCAGGAATCACCACAAAAAGAAAAGGAACAGAGAACTGTGTGACAGAGAAAGAGATGGCGACAGAGGAATTAACATACATAAAAAAACTAAAGATAAAAAAATACCTTAGTATTAACTTAGAGAACCTATACAAAACAAAGAATCCAACGTATATGTAGAATATGTTCAAGAGAAAGTATTTATTTGAAACAACAACCGATTGCAGCTCAAGCACAGCAACACTCATACACACACTCATACACACACACACACACACACTCACACAACGTGGGAACAAGGAAAGCGAGCAAACAATAGAGAGATAAAGTAAAAGTTGTGTAGAAAAGAGATTTATATTTATATATATAAATATATATAAAACCTATTTTGTAAAACGTATACACAGTACGGAGAATATGCTTACCCCATATATATATATTTGTAATATAATCATATTTATACACATATATTAAGGTATATATGCTTAGTATATATAAGTATAACTTGGCGCAAAAGTTGATATAACTATATAAAAATACATAGTATATGAACATAAAACTATATTTACAATATATAACCAAGCGATGTAGCCTGCTCCACCCAAAGCTTAAATAGGGACAAACGCTAGACAACGATAGAGATAGAGAGAGAGAGAGAAAGGGGATAACATCAGGCAGCTGTTTTCGTCCAGATATTTCGACTGTATGTTTAGTTTGTCGGTATTATGGGTAGCTTCTAATGCATAGATGGAACAGTTTCGGTGCCTTAATTGCTTTGCTTTAAAACTTGTTTAATGACATGATTTTGGGAACACTGTCAGGAGGGAAGCTTTCAAATTGGTTCTTAACTTATTGGTGCTCTCATGTCATTAGTTTAATAGTCGACCATGAATATTCTTTTTGATTTTGACTATCATCTTTTTGAGGCCTAAACCCATTTGAATTCAGCTGCCTGTTTTTGATGTTGATGTGTGGACAGGCGACAAAATCTGGTGCAGAGAATACGCAACAATCTTATAACATTTCGTTCAAATAATCAATCCCATTTTGACCATAAAATGCTGTATTTAAATAAGTATTGCATAAGCGGAACATAAAGAGCATAAAAACATTGCATATTTTTTTTAATATGCTTTGTTAAATATATAGATATCTATCAACTATAGTTGACGGCGAACCACATACAAGTACCCATAATAAATGATACATATATATATATACATATATATTCTTGTGTAATTGTATATTTTTGGTATTATTTTAAGTTGAATTCAACACATAAAGAATGGAAAAAAAAAACATACAAGAATATTATGCAAATATAATTATTAAGTGAATAATATAGCCTACTATTGTATGTAGTTTTATATATACACCCACACTTACGCACAAATGCATGCATATGAATTATATATACACGTATATAAGGATATGTATGCTTGCATACACACATACACACTCATGTATATGCATATTGTATAGAACTTTTCTTTGTATATACCATTTATCTTTTATCCTATCCTACTTTCGATTTGTTTTATTATGATTTTCCCCTACATTCTATGTATAGAATAAATATATTTTTTTTCAAAATCCGTACTTTTACTTATAAATTATATTATATTTTGTTATCGCAGAAACAGATAAAAACTTGTTGCAAAATGTTAGAAAACCAAGCGCGTAACGTTGCTATATATATTATATTATATATTATTACTATTTTTTGTTAGTTTTAGGTAGTTATTTTTTAAAATTGTATTTTTTTTTAATAAATGTGAATTTATAAAAGCTACAATGACGATACAATAAAAAAAAAAAAATAATAAGAATACTTGTAAAGCGAACATATAAGTTGTGTGTTTTTATTTAACCTTAACAAAAATGTATTAATCTACTTTTTAAAGGTACGCCTTATATTTCCAATCTTTTGCCCCACATTATTTTCTGTGAATTTTAATTTGTTTTAATATATGTATATTTAATAATTTGTTTACCATCTATAAATAACTAATGCAACAGAGCTTAATAATAATGATAACAATGATACGATAAGATATTTACAACAGCAATAAGTATTACAAAAACCGTTTAATAAATGCTCTTAAAGTTTAGCCTGTGGTCCTGTGCCCGATATTTTGTAGACGAAACGATGGGCCACATCATAGTGCGGATTGCAGGTTTGTCGCACGCGTTTTAGCCAGGCTCTTATTTTTGGATACTTGATACGCACATCATAATCGGCCATTCCTATGGAGGACAAAGGTCACAATATATAGTTAGATAACAAAATCAAATTTAATCTATGTATATATCTGATATACTCACGTGTCTGTTCGATTTCACAGGCTGCAAATATGTCGGCCACTGTGATCGAGGATCCGGTAAGGAACTCGCTCTTAGCCAGCCACACCTCCTCAATGATATCGAGATTGCGCTCCATATACATGCGCAACGTTTCAATTTTCGACTCCTTGGGAGTGCGTCCTGTCAGCAATGGATCTAGCCAGATGGTACGGAAGTAGAGGGCACAAGTGACCCGTAGGGTGGTATGCTGCCATTCCAGAAACTCATCGACGCGACCCTGATCCACAAAGTACTTGGGATATAGATGCTCGGGTATCTTGCCCTTTGCACTCAAGTAACGGATTATGGCCACACTCTCGGCCAGCTTATAGCCATTATCATTAATGCAGGGGACACGCTGAAATCGATTGATGTTCTGCTTAAACTCATCTGTCAAATGTTCACCTGCCAAGTGCACAAGGTGTGTGCAAAGTTCAAAGTCGTATTATAGATAATGGCCCAAATAAATCGATTAGATTAACCTATCACCTTACCATTGCGAAGTTCCACAACGCAGTCCTCGAACTGCAGGCCGCTCAACCGAAATATGATTAACAAGGCCCGCGAGGGCTGCGACATCAGATCGTAATAGAATCGCAACGAAGACATCTTCCTAGTATCCAGATTTGTCACCAGCCTATGGGTAACTGCAAGTTAAACTAGATTTATTTCTCTTACAAAACAATAGTGTCGCTACATGTAAACAAACTGTCCATTGTCAATGGTACAAAGATCACTTCGCACTAGTGCTGCCAGAATTTCAAGCATTAAAATATTTAATATGTAGCTTAAAAGGAGTTAAAAATAGTAAATAAAAAAATATCGAGAATACAAAAAAAAAATTAAGACTATATTTTTAAAAATTTGAAGTTAAGCTAATATTTTAAAGAAAAAAATACTTTTTACTATCTAATTTTTTATAGATAACAACGATCATCAACAGACTTAATTTTTGTCGCAAATATTTTCAAATATTTGTTTACAACCTAAAGACTACAGCAGTAGCGTCTAACGTTTTTAATGCATTTTATATACTTATTATTAGAATTAGAATCTAATTGTTAGAAAATAGCTAGAAAATATCTGAAAATGGCAGCACTGGTTCGCACAACCCACCTTAACTCAAACAACAACGATCGATCGCTCGATCATCCGACCTACTCAACACGACCTACTTGACACAAGCACAGCTCGCGAACGACTGTTATTGGCTGTTTGCGAGAATGAAAAAGCAAAAGCACAAAAGCTTCAGCACTGAGAGAGCGAGAGAACGAGACATCGAGAGAGCTTTTCAGCGAGAGAAAGCGGTTATCGGGTGAGCTTTGCATACTCCGTTTAACACTCTGCAGACAGCAAACAAACAAATGCTGCTATAAATTGAAGGCAACGTTATTGATACAAATATGTACATATGCATATCTTTTAAATTAAATTATGTATTATATTTCCTGCGCATAATCAACTCCTCGAAATCGTGGCATTAGCTTTTGTAAAGCTTTAGGACAGCTTGCTAATCAGTACTTTATCACTTTAATTAAGCAATATTGTGCTTTAGCGGGTTAAATTGTTGATTACTTAGCCCTCAACTGATTTGCACATAAAAGTGGATTACAAATATGTAAGTATGTTAGTAGAATCAGCAGTAGTGCACTGAGAGAAAGTGAATAATCTTTTAGGAAAATACTGAAATTAGTATGACACCATTTTAAACTTGAAAATTCTCTTTAATCGAATATTTTTGAAAATAATGAGTTCTTTCTTAAATCAAATTATAATCATTTAATATTATTTAATTTTAATTTAAAATTTTCATTAAATTTTAGCATTAGAAGTATTTTTTTTTATGAAGCAATTTATTTGCAAAAAATCTCCTAGTTCAATCAAAAGTGTTTCTTTTGGAATACTTGTATCACATTGTGATGTACTTGAGAGTGTTTACTACACATTGTTTATCAATTTTTACTACAGCCACTTCACTGTCACTTTACGAGTGAGTAGAATTCAATGCAATCAGGGAATGTGTTTACTACTTACTATTTACTAGTAGCAAAATAGTTTTATAGCACTGACCCTTCTCAAACTATTATTTTCATTTAAACGGAGCTCAAGAACTGAATTCATGCTTTAAAAAAACTTTAACGACTCATTCTAACTGTAAATTGTTTACTCACCACGTAATTCTCTGACCGGCTTTAGTGTAAGTAAAGGATTCTCATCATTGCTGAGTCCAAGTAAATCGGCCAAATGCGACGACATTTTCTGCTTAAGCTCAAAATTTAAAATTCAACCAAATCCATTGCAGCTCAACCTTTTTATACCACTTCAATTGGTCTACTAAGGTAAAAACTCATTGATCTGCCATCAGAAAAACAAAAATATAAACAAATGTCGTTGACTTTGCGTATATGTTTTTATACTACTTATATATATACATACGTATATATGGAAACTACCAGGTAAGATAATAATGAAATCAGCTTGGCGTTGGCAACTGCCACAGAACATTCATCTGTATATTTATTTAGACCTGGTTGTTATCGCTCGATTCTTCAATATGAATGTTTGTTTGTGCATATGCTTGGTTTCAACTTGTTTATGGACTGACTCTTGTAGGAGCTGGATCAGCTGATGGATTTTAAAAACATACCCACAAGTATTTATACAGAGCTCATACTCGAGCAAACCGACATAAGTTAGCTGATTAATAAGATTAGTTTGTATTGAAGGAAACGATTATAATAATTAGAGATTGGCTCAACTTGTTGTTTTTTCTATAGTGCAGAAGATACCAAATTCCCTCGATTATTTTCATAGTTGTTTTTACTTGTGACGCACTAATTCTAAGTATTTTTTTTTTTTGTGATCTTTGACGTATAAATGCTTACTATATTTCAAATCTTATATCTTTAATTATAATATACATAAATAGGAAGTTGAAATTTTAAATTGATAAATATTTTCTATTTTGTAGTATCTTCAATAAATTAAAATGTATTCAAGTGTCTATTTACTTCGGCCATTCATTTATACTTAGTTAAGTTATCTTTCGGGTATATTTATTAAACGTTGAACATTTTAAATATTCCAAATACGATTAGTTATGGAATTCCTAACTATAAGATAAGATGAGAAAGCTGTACGTTTATGACTTCTTAATTCCATTATCGTTCTAAGCTATATACTTACCTTTTTATCTGAGAGTGAGAGTTGACTCAGTCCGTTAAACTCTCACTGGAAAGTGGCATATATCATTAATATGTTTAAGAGCCCACCCAAAGACTTCAAAGTATTCACAATTTCATATTTATAATATAATATAATATAATATAAGCAAAGACAGTTAAGATATACATAATTATTATACAAACTTAGGTATGTGTATGTATGTGCATGTTTTCAAGAAGAAGATTAAGAAGATGAAAACAATAAGATAATAATATGTTAAAACCTAACGATACCGTTAAAACAATATTACTTAACAGCTTATAGACTTTGGTTTCTAACATTTCCATTCTCTATTTGTTTTAATTCTTTGTATTGATTGGGTAAACTTGTCGATTTTAAATCGGATTTTCGAGTGATGTTAACGGTTACGATCTCCATCCCTGATTTCAATGCACAACAGTATACAAAGGTACTTATTATTAACTGATTTTAGCAGTCAATTTTCCTTTTTTGATTAATCAATTTTGATCTTTTGTTGATAAAAGAGTTAAAATTGGTACAGATCTTTTAGATGAATTCTACGTTAGTTTGACTTTGATTGATTACATTTCATATGTCTATATTTATATGTATGTATTTGGTTGAACATTATATTCATATATTATATCATAATTTTCTCGCGATATATTTTAATTACATTGCACTCTAATTTCCTACATCAAATTCTGTGATTGTTTCCAGTTGGAAATAAAAAAAAAATTACACATCATTTTTTAATAATAGATAGTTACGATCTGAAAATCTGAAAAACAGTTTAACAGATTCACTTTGTAGTCTTTTAAGTTTTCGACCCCTGTTCTAAATTCTTTTGGGGAAAAGGGAATAACATTTATAAACATTTACATAAAGTATATGTATGTATAATAGTACAGTCACAGTTACAGTTATAGTTACAGTTACAGTTAGAGTTACAGTTAGAGTTTTACATAAATAAATAGGGTATTTGTGCCTCTTGGGAGAATCTGGGATTTTGGCAATCTACAATGACTACAATATATGGTGGACATAAACATTCTACAATATTTATATATATATGATTCTTCTTATAACTTAATCTACTTGTTCTCAATGATCATCTGTAGCTGCAGCACAAGACTCCGTGCCAGTTGAAGCACCGCCTGGGCATTATGACGCTCGGCCATTTCTGGAAAGGATTAGCATTAAATATATAGAATAGCTAGACTAGCAGGAAGAGTTAAACTTACCATTGAAGAACTTGATGACATCGGTAAAGTCCATGCTGTTGGACAAGATGATATCGCGATAGGTTTCGAGCAGCGCCAGCGCCAGGAAGAGCACAAAATGACCGGAGGCAATGTGCTTGGCCGCCCAGATGACCTCCCAGGTGGCAAAGACATCGTCATAGATGAGCTCACGCTTAAAGTCCAAGAGGAACCAGCGATAGCAGAAGTAGAAGTGCGTATAGTCCCCATTCGAGTCCATCAGATCGTACATCTCCGAGTCGAGTATTTGAATGAGCGAACTGTCGATCACAATGAGAAAAATGAGTAATTCCAAATCAAAGTAAATGCAGATACCCTACTCTTATACTCTACTTATACTATACTCTTATACTCTTACTACTCTTATACTCCACTCACCGCATGTTGGCAAAGTGCATGTAATTCCAAATCAAAGTAAATGCAGATACCCTACTCATATACTCTACTTATACTCTACTCTTATACTCTTACTACTCTTATACTCCACTCACCGCATGTTGGCAAAGTGCATGTAATTCCAAATCAAAGTAAATGCAGATACCCTACTCTTATACTCTACTTATACTCTACTCTTATACTCTTACTACTCTTATACTCCACTCACCGCATGTTGGCAAAGTGCATGTAATTCCAAATCAATTTAAATGCAGATACCTTACTCTTATACTCTACTTATACTGTACTCTTATACTCTTACTACTCTTATACTCTTATACTCCACTCACCGCATGTTGGCAAAGTGCATGTCCATGGCACCACCGCTGGGAAAGTTCTCGATCATGCGCTCCATGAGCTTGCAGAAGCAGCTGTAGCTGAGCGACTCATCATCGAAGATAACCAGGAGCGGAGCAACCAGATCGCACATGCCCTGCATGTAGCCAACGTCCAGGTGCTCCCACACATACGTGGATATCACATTGCGCAGCTTGTCCAGATTCTCGTTGGCAAAGTACCAATAGTTGCGATCACAACGCTGCACATCCTTCTCAATTCGATGCAGATTCAGGCCAAACTGTTCCAGCAGTTCGCTCTGATGAGGAATGGGGAATGTTAGTGGGTTAATGAGCACAGGTGAAGGCGTCTTATGACTTACACTATAGACACCGCCATTGGAGCTGGCTGGCGAGGCACAGGCAGACTTTGGCTGCTGCAGTGCATCCAGATTGGGTGCTGTGGCGGCATTCTCCAGCTGCTCTGTTAGCGGAGGCATCTGGCTGTTGGCTTCTGTCTTGGGACTACGCTCCCAGTTGGCAATGTCCACGGAGGCGTTTGTAATGATGACGGCTGCCTGTTGCGGCTTTGTGGCATCCTCGTCGTGGGGCAGCTGAGCCTGCAGATCATCGGCGCTGAGAAACTCGGGACTCAGTACGCCATGAGAATCGCCTGGCTGTGGAGCACCACCGACTGTTTCATAGGAGGATGCCGTGGAGGTTGAGCAACTTGGCTGTGGTTCCTTTTGCTTGGCCAAGACTGTTTCAGCAATAAAATGCTGTCGCTTCTTCTGCTGCTGCTGCTCCTCATCATCATCATTAGCATCCTCTTGCACCTGCTCTTCCTCTTCCTCGTCCAGCTCGTCAAGTCCCTCGTCTACATGTCCGGAATCTGTGCTGGTTTTCATTGCTCGTGGAATCGGCTTGACACTCAGATGTGAGGCACTAACCACAGATGCCTCCTGTTGCTGTTGCTGCTGCTGCTGTCGTTGCTCATCGTCAAACTCGAGATCTCCTGGATCGGATATATCCGATATATCCTCAAATACCTCATTCTCCAGCTCTCCACCCGCCTCGAGATCCGCCGCTCTCACCGTACGCTCATTGCCACTGTTGCTTCCGGAGCTGAGTTTGGCCACAGCCCGTGCCGTCTTCTCCTTCTCCCGCTGCTGGACAATTGCATCCACGGCAAGCCACTCGCTCATTGTCGTCTCATAGTAATGCTTGCAGGTCTCATCCTGCTTCTCTCTCTCCTCCCGCGTAGTGCCAAAGGCATAGTGACCCAGTAGATATGGCCAGACTTCTTTGCGCAACTCCGGCTGCACGCCTCCAAAGTAGATCAGGCGATAGAATTCCGTCGAGTTCTGCAGCATTCCGTCCGCATTTAGAAGCTCCCAGCGCTCCTTGGTCAGACCCTCCTCATCCGCTTTCACTGTAAAAAGAATCAACCAATAAGCATTGAGTATTGAATATATACAAAATGAATTAAAAGCGAATCAAATTATAAAAAAAAAAAATTATTAAAGCAAATATCCATTGATATTTCAAATTCATAATAATAAAAGTTTACTGGTAAAAGGTTCTATTTCAGTTTTTTCTTTTTGTATCAGTACCAGTACGTATTGGTACAACAAATCAGTCTCGAAACATTTTAAATTTTAAGATGTCGTTTTATAATAAATATGACATCAAAATAAACAGATGTAGGGCAAAAAATAATTTTTTTTTTTAAGTTAACAAAATTTAAATGCAGAATGCCAAACCATGATTAAAATGATATTCCGCTTGAAAATCGGTTTAGTTTTGACAAAGCTATGACGGTTTGAAGTTGGTCAAACTTTGGAGCTAGTCACTTTACAAGTCAAAATTTTTGTTCAATTTCACATGATTTTTTACAAAATAATGAAAGGTCTCAGAATCAAGTTTAAAGTGTTGTTTTATACTAATTACGATATAAGGAATTGATTAAAAGTGAAAACTTGAGATTTAAAGTTTTGAATTTTCAAAATTTCAAAGGGTCCCCCCTTAGCATAAAAATCGAATTTTGGTCGAAAATAATTAGATTTTCAAAATGAAAAAAATTTGAATGCAGAATAAATTAAGAGGCCAAATCATGATCAAAATGACATTCTACTTGAAAATCGGTTCAGTTTTGACCAAGTTATGACAGTTTGAAGTTGGTCAGACTGCGGATTAAGCCACTTTACAAGTCAAAATTTATGTTCAATTTCAGATGATTTTTTACAAAATAATGAAAGGTCTCAGAATCAAGTTTAAAGTGTTGTTTTATACTAATTACGATATAAGGAATTGATGTAAAGTGAAAACTTGAGATTTAAAATTTTGAATTTTCAAAATTTCCAAGGGTCCCCCCTTAGCATCAAAATCGAATTTTGGTCGAAAATAAATAAATTTTCAAAATAAATAAAATTTGAATGCAAAATGAATTAAGAGCCCAAATCACGAACAAAATGACATTCCACTTGAAAATCGGTTCAGTTTTGATGAAGTTATGACAGTTGGAAGTTGGACAACTCATACATAAATATGATATCATGCATAAATAAATGAAATAAAAAATAAATAACTTACTCTCTGGAGTAATGCGTCCATGGACGAGTCCGGATAAGTGCGTTCGCACCGTGGAGAGATGGCGACAGTAGGCCAACCAGCCGTAAAAGGCTCTCGAGATGATCTGGCGCCGCATTGTGGAGCAGACCATCTCAATGCTGGTGCTCTGATTGTGCTGCTGCAGCAGCGGCGACTCCAGTGGATATTGATCGATGGACAGGCTCTTGTTGGAGCAATCACTGCTGCCTGTCGTGGAGCAGCTGCTCAGTTGAGCCCGTCTCGGTGTGCTGCGGACAAAGTCCAAAATGGAGTGTGTGGCAGCTGTAAAAGGGAATTGGGGAATTACAAAAGGTCAACAGCTGCAGGCAATCGGAAAACTTACCAAATTCCTCGTGCCGACTCTTGCTGACAATGCGAAAGACATAGTCGATGGGTGTCTCGTCCACAGATTCCATCACCGAGGGCAGAATGCGACGACGCATGCTCTTGGGCCAGAGAAACATTTTGCCAATGCCACGCTGTGACCAGAGCGGCGGATCCAGCTGTCCGTGTGGCAACAGACCCGTCTCCAAACAGCTGAGAAACTGCTGCATGTGTCCGCCCTCGGGAAAGTGTATGGGAGGACGCTGAACGCCATCCTGACCGACAAGGATAACTGTGCCGCCGCTATCCTCGCCACGACTCTGATGGCAATGCACATAGACAATCTCATCCACATTGATATTGAGTGCATATGCCCAGTAGGCTTCCTTGTCAATGTCCTCCTCCTCCTCGGCCTCGTTGTAGCCATTCATCAGCTGATTGGGCGTCCATTTGATGGTCAATGTTTGTATATGCTGATGCAGGCTCAAATATCCAGGCATCAGCTCGGCAACATCCTTGGGTAGCACATGCACATTGTTCTTGCCATAAAGGAGCGTCGCCTTGGCATTCTGATGCAGTGACTCCACATAATCCTTGGCCACACTGGCCGACGCAATCGATTTAAACGAACAGCTGCTGGCATCATCCGAACTGGTGTTCAAACTCCGCTTGAAATTGATTATCGCCGGACGTGAACAAGTCGATGACGAACGACGACAACTAATACGATGACGTTGCACCTGAAAGAGCACACATTTAATATTATATAAGTATATATATTTATGTTGTAAAATAATTGAATTTACCAGCTCATCGGCATGCGGATCGGTCCAGTAATGATCAGCGGTCTTGGCACGCGTAAATTCCAGAGCACACGGACCCACGAGCAGGGAGCTGAGTATGGAGCCATAATCGGAATCGGCCACCAAGGAGTCACGATCGTAGTAGCTCTGTGCATTACTCACCAAATACTCAATGATCTTGGTCAGACGCTTCTCGTAAAGAGCCAGACGTATCCATAAATATCTTACATTGATCGCAAAAAAAATGTTGAGTTAGCATCATTTAACAAAAGAATACAATTAAACATAATAACGACCAAATAAGACAAATCAGATTAAATAAAACTCATAATCTGCAGTTTGGTAAAGATACGAGTATCTAGAAACCAAATTGGAAATATATACTGGATAATAATTAGTTTTATTTATTATTAAATTTATCGCACTGTAAATATAGTTAATCATTTATCGATTGCTATAAAGCGCCCTCTGGCGTAAATAAGAGTTAGCTTAAGAATGCAAGATTGTATTGGTAAATGCA
Organism: Drosophila falleni; assembly: GCA_035045575.1. Classification (NCBI taxonomy): domain Eukaryota; kingdom Metazoa; phylum Arthropoda; class Insecta; order Diptera; family Drosophilidae; genus Drosophila; species Drosophila falleni. The sequence goes on along the minus strand of JAWNOV010000185.1, from coordinate 2,442,651 downwards.
GCAAGCGTACTTTTTCCTTGACTTGTGCCTTAACCCTTACTCAAAAACTTCCAACTCTCATAACTTTGTCAAAACTTGACCAATTTTCATGCGGAATATCGTTTTGATCATTTTTTGGCCTTTATTTTGATTCTGCATCAAAATATTATTTATTTAAAAAATTCGATTATTTTCCCATTTCACTGTCCATTTAATCCTGACTTTCCCTTGCCTTACCCCTTGAACAATACTCGAAAACTTGCTACTCTCATAACTTTGCCGAAACTTGACCGATTTTCATTCGGAACATCGTTTTGATCATTTTTTGACCTCTACTTTGATTCTGCATCAACATATTATTTATTTTAAAAATTCGATTATTTTCCCCTATCACTGTCTATTTTATCCGTATTAAAGTTCCGCGTAGTATGGACAAAATGAAAAAGGAATAAATTAGAATAATTAAAATGACTCACTTCATGCTGGCCAGCGACATGCTGGAGTTGCTGGCGCTGACCGAAACGGATACGGATACGGAGGCGGATGCGGTTGCGGAACCGGTAACCGTCGATGTTGTGGCTGTTGTGGTGGACATGGAATTGGTGCTGCCCTTTTTGAGCATCGGTGGTCGATTGAAGCTGTCACTGCTCGAAGATGAACGCTTGTTTGGATCATTCGATTCAATCTCCTGTACCATTTTGCTAATGTGCTCCGCCTCGGCACAGGTCTTGGCAATCTTATGCAGCAGAGCTGTCGTCGATGATGTCTTAAACAGACCCAAAGCACGTCGACGCAGTCCCTGACTGAGACATGCCTCAACAGCGGCACAGAGCGAGGTCACCGAGCTGCTCTCCTCGTGCACATACTTCTTGGTGACCGCCTCCTCCATTAGCTGTTTCACCTCCTTCTTAACGCTCGCAATGAGCCGCTCCTTGTAGTCGACGCCATCTGTAAATGCCAGCCAAGAAAGAAACACATCATCATCAGTACAGTCAACATTCATGTTTTTTTTTGGCTCCCCAGTGTGCACGCCACGCGAATCTCATAAAAGCAAACCCCGCGGGGCCTTAAAAGCGAAATCACAGCATTACAGTCCGACCTACAATTCTCCATTTCTCCATTCTCATTTCTGTTCCGCTTGTCGCTCATTGTCACCGTTTCGCTCTGAAACTCAATATGTTCAACATGTGTTGACAGTCCGCCCCTTTTCAACCCTCCCCCTTTTCCAACCGCCTCTTCGTTTGAACATGAAATTAAAACATACACCCCCGTGTCGCCCAGTCGCTGACCAGGACACAAGACACATGCCACTCGCCACTCGGTACTCGCCACATGCCACATGCCACACCTACCGTCGGTTGGCGCCCAACGAATGCTAATGGCATTTGCACTCAAAATTCATGTTGATGGCTTCCGGCTACGTATAATTTCATTTTCATTAATTGTTTTCCATTGCCACCACAGCCAAATGGAAATGCGAGACAGTCTGATATAGATATAGAGTGACATATATGTGATGTACATACATACATATATACAGTTGAACTTCTCTCAATATAACTTCGATATACTCAAACTCTGCTTATTATTAATTTTAATTGTGTCTTGATCTTTCTATCATAAATTCATTAGTGTATCTTTATTATTATATAGGGAATAATTTCGAAACCGGTACCGAAACCGTTTTTTAAAACCCGATCCGGATCTACATTTTATTCTTAATTCATTCTGCAAAAATTCCAATTTTTAATCTCTAGTTTCACATTTTAATCATATCATCATCAGTATATCGAAGTTATATTAAGTGCAGTCGATCTTCACTAAATATAACTTCGATATACTCAAACTCCGCTTATTATTATTTTTTTTTGTGTCTTGATCTGGATTTTTATAAATTCATTTGTGTATCTATAATTTTATATAGGGAATAATTCCAAAACCGGTTCTGAAACCTTTAAACAAAACTAGCCGTTTCATTTTTAATACCGGAAGCGGATTTAGAATTTATTCTTAATTCATTCTGCATTTGAATTTCAGCAAAGTGTTTCCCCTTGTGTTTTTTCGAAAATTTTTTAATCTCTAGTCTTACATTTTAATCAAAATTATGATAGTATTCTTGATTTTCAAAAATAAAAATAAGCTCCTAAGTATTGTAGTAGATGAGTTTGTATTTTTCCTTATTTATAATTTGGTAAAAAAACATTGCCATTGAAAATATACCATAAGTGATAGTTCGATATCAAGCAAAATTCACTATAGGTAATTTCAACTGTACTCACAAATACCAATAAAAGATATGTAACGATAAAAGATGGCTGGCATGGCTGGACAGGTTGTAAGTCAGCGTAGTCTGGCCGAGAGTAGGGTCTAAACAGGGTGCTACACTGATAAAAAAAAGTAATAATACCAAGATTTTAGTCTCAAAAATAAGAATTTTGGTCTACAAAATGCGTCAAGAACATGAAATTTTTTATATAAGAAGAGAACACATCTTGGTTTTAAGAACATTTTAAATAAGACCATGTTCTTATTTTATGAATAAATGTTCTTAAAATTAAAATTAAAAAATTATAAAATAATCTTTTGTTTAAATTTTGACTTTTATCCATTTTAATCTGTTCTCGTTGTAATTTTATAAATGTTATTTTAATTTGTTACGAGTGGCACTCGAACCGGCGCCTACAAGCCAACAATTGTTTTATATAAAATAGTACATATTTATATTTTCCTAATAATTAAAGATCTATATTATTGCATTATAAACTTTGACTTTTTAGATATATGTTTTTGATATTAGTAATATGGTCTTAAAATGTTTTTATTTTAAAAACAAAATATTTAAGCTAAATGTTCTTGATTTGAAAAGTTAGTCTTTTTGTTGTCCAGTGTAGCTTCGGGAGTCTTTTCTTAATCTTACATGATTGTTCCCTTTGACATTAAATGTATAAAAGGAATCGCAGCATCACGAAAGCTAAATGAAATGTCATCCGGCATTTTCTGTAGAAAATTGTAGCAGACTTAAATGGGAAATGTGGCAAGTTGAAAGTGGGGCATGTGGCATGCAGCAAAAGTGACAATCACTTTGAAAGTCTTTAACTAACTTACCACAACTAATGCTAAACGGTCAACATTTTGCATACATTTGCCACTTTGCCACACATTTATGCAACAGACACAAACACACATACACACACACACACAAAGATACACAGACACGGTGTTAAAGCTGTCCCTGTGGCAGCCATGTGGAGACTGAGGACTGTGTGTGTGTGTGTGTGTGTGTGTAGACTGTGTGTGTGTAGACTGTGCAGCTGTTTGTCGCCCAGTCGCCCAGTTGCCCAGTTGGGTACTGAGGCCATTATGCGTCGGTCTGGCGACAATACGCTGTCTGGCACACAGTGCAGCGCCCAGCCCAGAGGCGGGACGAGGGGGCGTGGCAGGGCAGAGTCGGAATAGTGGGGAGATAGTGGGGCAGGCCACATGCCACATGCTGAAATGAAATGCGTAAACGAATGCCACGAATGCAACATGCTGCTAGCCGGGTGGCGTCACTTGCCATTAAAAAAACACAACGCAAAGCAAAATAGAATAAATAAAAGAAAAAAAAAATATAAGAAAAATAGAAAAAACCGAGGCAGGGAGTACGGGGAGCCACAGGATGTTAATGGTGCTGTTTAATTGCAGCTCCTTTGTAACGGCATTCGCATTTGCCACAGTGTTGTAAGACGCGTAATTAGTATTTAAATGTAGTGCGAAACAACCAGGAACAACAACAGCAACTAAGGACAACTGCAGGACAAAGTTTTAATAACTACATTTCATTTGAGAGACTGAAAAACTGAAAGAGCCAAGTAACAGAAGGATACACTCAGAAAAACCATGCAATCTTTAAATTTGTAGATTGCTGTGTACTCAAATTCTTAAATTAAGTATGAGTTTTGACCCAATATTCCTATAAAAGCTATATGGTAAAATAGTCAGATTTTAACAACACTAACTCTGAATGCAGAAGACAAAATTTATGAGTTTAATAGAATCGAAAAAATATCAAATTTTCTAGATGAAAAAAATTTAAATGCAGAATGAATTTAGAGACCAAACCATGATTAAAATGACATTCCGCTTAAAAATCGGTTTAGTTTTGACAAAGTTATGGCGAATTGAAGATGGTCAGACATTGGACTTAGCAACTATACAAGTCAAAATTTTTGTTCAATTTCACATGATTTTTTACAAAATAATGAAAGGTCTCAGAATCAAGTTTAAAGGGTTGTTTTATACTAATTACGATATAAGGAATTGATTAAAAGTGAAAATTTGAGATTTAAAATTTTGAATTTTCAAAATTTCAAAGGGTCCCCCCTTAGCACCAAAATCGAATTTTGGTCGAAAATAAAAAAATTTTCAAAATGAAAAAAAATTAAATGCAGAATTAATTAAGAGGCCAAATCATGATTAAAATGATATTCCGCTTGAAAATCGGTTCAGTTTTGATCAAGTTATGACAGCTGAAAGTCGTACTGGTTCAAACGTTTCGGAATTCGTTTCTTGACAGAGAATTTTCATTCGGTTACGATTTCAATTCCAGTACTAAAAATGAAACGTTTCTTTTTTTTGGCTTTTAATATCGTTTGTACTTGAACAAGGTATATATAAATAAATAATAAATTTAAATAAATACACCTTGTACTTGAATATGCCCTGATTAATTACACAAAACTTAATATATAGTTTTTTGAGTGTACATACTAACAGAGACTGAGAGAGAGAGAGAGAGAGAGAAAGAGAGAGAGAGAGGCAAATGCAAACACAAGTGCAGAGATCAGACTTTAGTTACATTTCACATTTCTCGGATTTATTTGCATATATTTTATTTTAGCTAACTGTTGACTGTTGAATGTTTACTGTTGAATGTTGACTGTTGAATGTTGCCTGTTGACTGTTCCCTGTTCCCTGTTGACTGTTTTGTTGTTTGGCATGTGGTGCTTTCATTTATTTATTTGCCTTCTGTTTATGCATCAGACAAATGTAAATATCAAATAGATAAGTGTCGTGTCATCTGCACAACTTTTTCATAAAAGTTCAAACTCGAAACATTTGCAAATCATTTTGTATGTGTTAAAGCAATGGCATTTAAGCCACAATGTTGGCCAACTTCAATGTCGGATATGGGAAATCGATTCTCTAGAGTCAAGCAGCCACGGGGCGTATGTGTAATACGACAGACATCAGATTAACAAAAAAAAAAGCACACATGAGTAAAGACAACATTTTACATATAGCCACAATCTGGGTTTTCAGATATTCCGATTTAACGTTTTGCAAAATTGCGCACTTTACAATTTTCCTCAATGGCCATTTAATTTGCCGTCACCGTCACCGTAAATTCATTAGGCCACAACACAAATGGCAAATTGATGGCTCAAATGGTTCAACACGATTTCAGCTACCCGTGGCGAGGAGCACTTTAATTACGGTTACCAGCATCCGTGTCAATTTTAAAATAAACCCGCATATTTCTATTTTAATGTGCCTCGTTTTTCATCTTTTTTTATGTTGTTTTTTTTTTGCCGTTGTTGCTGTTGTTGTTATTTGGATTTTTTTTGTTTTTATTTCGGGCTGTCGCTGCAAAATGATTTGACCCTTGAATGTCATGACCCTGCTTGACTGGCCAAGCTGAGGCGACACAGCAACAACAACACAGTACACTTTGCGCAAATTTGTTGATACAAACTCTAACTAACAATTAAGTTGATATACTTATGTATTTCGTCATGGATCGTCTAAGACTTTAATAGAGGTATGCGGAAATTGTATTGAAAATTCATTTTAAAAATTCCTCAACTTAGTTAAATATTAAGACCTTAAAATAAAAGCAAAACATTAAACATTTCATTCTATTATAAAACTTTCTTTTCTTTTGATATTATGTACAATTTACATTTATTTTATTACACAAAAAATTAGACAGCTCGCATAAGCAATTCATGATTTATTCTGTATAATCTGACATTATTCTTGGATTTGTTGAAATTTTCATTCTCCAGTAATTCTCCGTTTAATATAATCGAATTTTGTGAAAATCTAACTAGTACATATCCCATAAAGCTGAGGAAATCTGTAATTTTTTGTATTCAGTTTCTTTATGCTCTAACATACGTATTAAAAGCTTTGCAAAACAAAACTAAAGATCTGAAAAAAAATAATAATATTATATTTTTAATTTTCAATGTGATTGTTTCTCGCAGTTTTCTCGCAGTGCAGCAGCATATAAAAATCTATTTATGTTAATTCATATATAATATACATACTCTAGCCGTTATTTGTGTTTATTATTGTGTTTATATCTATGTGAGTAATATGTATGTGCCCATGAGTTTTATCGAAACGACAACAATTTTTACAGAATTAAGATAAAACACTTAATTAGGCAATGTAGGCACCGAGCATGGAATACGGGTATAGAAATATAGGAATTGAGTACGAGTCTGGGTTATTAAACATCTGTTGCTCTCCATTTCTCTATTTCTGTCTTTATCTCTATTTCGGTCTCTCTGTCTGTTATTGTTGTTATTGTTGTTGGTAATGTTATTGTTTGTATTACAGCAATGCGTTGCCAAATGAGTTTCTGCTTCCCAAAATGTTATCGCCAACAACGAAACCCGCATAGAAATTGCTAACTGACACACACATACATGTAAAGATAGGGCCTGTATGTGTGTGTGTGTGTTTGTGTGTGTGTGTGAGCTGCGCATTTAGCACATTAATTAGAGTCAAATTGTATTGTACATATTTTATGAAAATATCTAAATATATGTGCATTAGGGCGGGTCAATTTGTATGGGTGAGAAAAACGGGGATAATCGTACCCCAAAATCGGAAACTATGATGAATTCTAAGAATATTTCACCAAGAAACTATGGGTCCAAAATGATTTCCTATATCCCGCTGACAAGCATAAAGATTTTAGTATGGGGTATATCAATAAAATGCGATGTTTAAAAAAAAAAAAAAATAAAATACCATATTTTTCAATGATTATAAGCATAATTCTATTTCAGCGGTTTATAACGAATTTTATAAAATTATTTTTTTTTGGAAAAGTAAAAAAAAAATGTTTTTTTCGATAAATGAGCCGAATTAGCCATGCCCGTTTGTCTATATCTCATACCCCATACTAAAATCTTTATGCTTGTCAGCGGGATCTAGGAATTTATTTAAGACCCATAGTTTCTTGGTGAAATATTCTTAGAATTCATCATAGTTTCCGATTTTGGGGTACGATTTTCGACGAAAATATTTGACCCGCCCTAATGTGCATATATGTGTTTGTGTGGTTTGTAAGTGTTTGTAAGTGTGTGTAAGTGTGTGTGTGTAAGTGTGTGTGTTAACATGTTCTCGTATTTATAATCGTGTATGCTCTACACACAAACTGCATTAGCATTGCGCAAAATGGCCGACCGTAACATAGATGAAAGCGCAGAAGAAGAAGAAGAAGCAATGTAGAAGATGAAGGACAGCAAAAAAAAAACTGTTGCCTACATTTTAGGGCAGGCATTTTTGGTATTTTCTTTTGATAGTTTTGCAAAAAAGTGACAGCTGTTTTGAGCTAAAAGCTCAAAGGTCACATTCTCCGCATTTTTAACGGTCCAATGAAGCGTTAGCAAGTTGTGAATTGAATTGATTAAATTGCAAAACAACCCACACACATATTTTTCCGCTGCAATTCTCATTATTAATTTTGCACGGTTGTTTACATTGCATTTCGCATTTTGATTATTTGCTGGACTTAATTAGAAATTCAATCTGCTACGTTTTCTGCCACTTATTCAACTCCCTCTCTCTTTCTCTCTCTCTCTCTCTCTCTCTCTCTGTGTTTGTGTTTGTTTGTGCAAATTGCATTTACAATTTCAATTGCAATGCGAACTTTGTTAAATCTGTCATGAGATTTGTTGTATATAACATTCTGTGCAGCTGCACGGGATTAAGCTCGAATAAATTGTGTAGCCGTAAATCCAAGAACTGGGTAGACTTGATCCTACCTTTTAATTTTAATGGACGTGCCAGTGAAATTGTTTTCCTGCTTCGCTTGCTAATTGAAGTTCATAGGTCACAGCTTAACAGTAATTTCAATTTAGCGGAAAATTGTTATGCAATTACAAGAGCAGAAATTCTGATAAAAAATACGATTACACTGCGATTTGATGTTGCGTTCGTGAATTGCTGATATAATTGCATTCCCAATTCAAATAAAAAATAATTGTCATCTTGATTAAATGACATTTCTGGCCAAGCTCAGTCTTATTGGCATCGATTTCTCATACTCCTACACAGATACAAGTAATATTTTATAAAGAATTTAATTTCAAGTATACTATGTAAGTCTTAAATATGAAAAAAAAAAAACAAATCAAGATGTTTTCTTTATTTTTAAGAACTAAATGCTCTCGAGGCATTCTCAATCGATATTTCTTATTACTATTATTTCTTATTTACATTTATTTTTTTTTTTTGTATTACACAAAAAAATAGACAGCAAGTAATGTTTTATAAAGAATTTAATTTCAAGTATACTATGTAAGTCTTAAATATGAATAAAAAAAAAAAACAAATCAAGATGTTTTCTCTATTTTTAAGAACTAAAAGCTCTCGAGGCATTTTCAGTCGATATTTTTTATTACTATTATTTCTTATATTATATCTACGAGACATCCATATTCATTTTACACATTTTTCTCTTAGTGTATTCGTATTGAATCAAACTGATTGAACAACAAAAATTTATTTCGCTTTGATTTTGATTTGATCCAATTTAGAACTTGAAAGAGAAATAACTAAAATGGCTGAAATGGCATAAAAAGATAAAAGGTTCTGTCTCTCTGCCTCTTCCAAAGGGATTGTTTGCTCTTTTTATACCCTACAACCATAAAATGCTTGTCCAGGCTAATGGAAAGTTGTGTGTGTCAACCCGAGAGCTCTAGTGAAGACATATATATACATATAAATATAAAATTTTTTTTGTCCTAACAGTCACGTCCATAAATATTCGTTAGACACACTAACGCTTTGATATATATAAAATATATATATATAAATTTTGCTGAATATTTCTGAGATGCGTTATTTGTTGCGCTGTTGTCTGATGAACGTTAAATTAATGATGGCCAGACGGTGGATTTGTTGTTGCTAATTTTAAATGGCTTAATGCTTAAGTGTCTTCATTTGAAATATCGTCAGAGACGACATGTGAAGACATGTGAGTCTGACACGCATATTTTGAAGCATTTTATGGACTGTTAGACGCACACACGCAGTCGAAAACGTGCCAAAGTCGGAAAATTCTTTGCACTCGCCCCTCAAAGTATGCAATGCGTATGTTTTGCGAGGCACGCATTTGTCTCACTCTCCGCAATCTTAATCTCTCTCTCTCTCTCTCTCTCCCTCTCTTCCTGGAATGTTGCATGAATACACAGCTGGAGCCAAACTCAAGTTTAGTCGTCTAAGCGACATGTGCTGACTGCACTGAGAGAAAAACTCTATATACATAATTTATGTTTGAATGATCTCAAAATTTATATTTGATATATTTACATAAATACTGAAAATATGCATAAAATTGCTTAAATAAAGTACCTACAATTTGAATATAAGAAAAATTATTCTTAAATCAAGACAAACAGTAGAGTAACTAGAAATAAGCTTGACAGAACAAGCTCGTAAATTTAAAACTAAGTTTTTAAAAACTTAAATCAAGCTTTTATATGCTTTAATCAAGGTTTTTAAATCTTAAATATTGTTAATTTCTTTCTTTTACACTAACTTTAAGTAAATCTAAGACTACAAATTATGATTACTAAATTTGGCTTTAAGTCTGCAGTATTCATAGATCAAGCTCTTATTTTAAGATGACCTTATGCTTACTAACAGAGTTTATGGAATTTGGACAAAATATGATAAGCATTTAAATCATTCCTTCAAGTTCTAAGCTAAACTGTTAAGTGGTAAAATTACAAATTGTTAAACTTGAGAAAATTTAATTTAAAATAAAATCGAGAATTTCGACTTTAGTTATTTCATTCCTAATATAAAATTATGTTTGAGTACGAAGTACTTGAATATTTCAAATATATACAAATTAGATATTACGAATATCATTGTGTAGTAATATTTAGCACACGTAGTCATAAGTAGTATGTAAGACTGTATTAGATTGTAAATAGTGTTATTTATTAATTATATTTATCGCACTGTAAATATAATTAATCATTTATCGATTACTATAAAGCGCCCTCTGGCGTGAATAAGAGTTAGCTTGAAAATGTATGATTGGATTGGTAAATGCAGCAAGCGTGACTTTTTAAAACGACGCCGCCCACTTAAGACTGAATAAGAAATAAAAGATCGGAAATAATATATACGAATATATATATAATATATTACAAATTATCAAACCTGAGAAATTTTATTTATCATAAAATCGAGAATTTCGACTTTAGTTATATCATTCTCAATATTAAATTATGTTTGAGTACGAAGTACTTGAATATTTCAAATATATACAAATTATATATTACAAATATCATATATTACAAATTAACAAACCTGAGAATTTCGACTTTAGTTATTTCATACCTAATATTAGATTATGTTTGAATGCGAAATCCACGTACTTGAATATTTCGCTCAGTGTATGCATGTGTATTCGTGCTGCAGACCACTGTGCAACGCCAATGGGGCAACCATTAAGTGCTTGCGTGTGCAATTTTGCCATTGTGCTATTGACGGGCACAAAGAGATGTCAATTTTTTTTTTTGTTTTTTTTTGGGTGGGAGGGAATAACATTTATGTGTGCAAATACCTAAAGACTTTGGCGTAATTGAAATGGAGTACCCCCCGCCAAGGCCAACTGCAACTGTATGGCGGCATTGTTGTGTATGTGGCAGGCAGCCGGCTTCTTGACGCTCTTGTGGCAACGCCCACGAATTTGTGAGCTGCGAGTTGCGAGTTTAGTGGCAACATAAACAAACGCCCACACATGCAATGTTTATATCGTATTTGCGCTCACAATTGGCTTTTCATTCATAAATGCTTTACGTGCTCAGGATTTAATACTCGACATTTTTATAGTTTTAATGCCCACGTAATCAAAGTTAGCTATGTTTGCGAATACTTTAATCAATGCCAAGAAACGTTATTAAAGTGCAACTAATAGATTAGCCAAGTTTTAAGCCTTTACATAAAAATATTAAACAGTGGTGTCCATTTAATTGTGACTGCTACGCTTGCAGCCATGACTTATATTAGAGACGTGATTGTGCCAAAGCTTAGCTTAAATGTACACAGACATAACAATCAAGTTTTAAGCTGCTTACAGCTGCAGCTGTTGCCATTACTTTTACAGTTACAGTTGCAGTTACTTTTACTGTTAGTGCTGGTGTTAGTGTTGTTGTTGCAACTACTGTTGTTGTTGCAACTACTGTTGCTATTGTGTAAACTGAAAGCTAATCAAAAATAACGTTGCATTCGTGTAGTTGCAGGCATTTCTTAGAATTCCCATTGAATATCCAAAGCGTATTAAATTGGCTTCTTCTTTTGCTGTTGCTGTTGCCAATTTGAATTGGATCGAAACAATTGCCAATTACTTAGGAATTATTGCAGGAATTGTGCACTGATTGTGCACTGATTTTCATTTTTAATTGCCTTGGAAAAGTCAAGTTTCAAGCAACTAGTTAAGTCTGATTATACCGTCTGAGCCGTAATTAATAAGAACAATTTTAAATGTGTATAGCTGCAACTGACTTATTCTACTCTATCGGAATTAGGCTTATCTCAAACATATTTTCCCTCGAAAAATATATATTTAAACGTGTTCTTAGAATCTCTGGCAAACCCAAAACCACAGAAACACACATTGTCAGTGTTGCTGCAACTGTTTTAAATTGTATTTGCTTTCAAATGTCAAATTCAGATGTGCTCTACAGTTTTTCATAACAATTGCTTTCAAAAATAGCCAATCGAAATGTTAAAGCTCCTCAAATGTCAAAGGTTTTAATATTTTTTTTTTTCATAAAAATTCTTTGCTCTAAATGTTTTTCAATAAATATATTAATTTGAGTCTACGCAATCTGAAAAAAATTAGCTTAATTAATATAAAAGTTGGTCATAAATACTTTTGCATTGGATTTTTGTTTTTAGAAATTTTTGTGAAAAATGCAAGATAATTTTTTTTTTAATACTTTTCATAAATTTTTATCCTGTGATAAATATATTTAAATTATATATATATAAATATATAAATAATATATTAAGGAGCCAAAAATCATTTATCATTTCAAATAAAGTATTGCAGAAAATATGACAACTATTTATAATTAAGTGCAAATTTTTTTATAAACTGATGGTGTTGACTTTGTAAGGCGATTTTTGTCCTAAAAATTAAATCTCTCACATTTCAGAAAAGCCGAAATTTTATCTAATTATTTTCAAATGCAATTATCATAAAAATCTTTATAGATGTTAAAAGTACAAGTCAGTCCCGTCATTTAATTTACTTTATCTAAATGTGTTATTATTGAATAAAATAATGTGCTTAGATTTCAGTTAAAATTAAAAGTAAGGAATGATGATGAAGTCTTGAATACAAAAATCAAACTCAAAACTTGAGACATGTTCAATTTATTAACTGGGAAACGAATTCGCGTGCCAGATATTATATTTAAATGGATACTTAGCTACGTATGTGAATGATGTGAATGTGAATGTGAATATGAATACAATGTAACATAGGAGCATGCGAGTAACTTGATAAAGTATGTTACCTGATGTTGTTTGCACCATTTTGTCTGCCTCAAAGCTGTGAAGCTTTTAACGTTTACACAAGCGCGCGTAAAATATATATATATATATATATATGTATGTGTCTGTGTTTATATATATATCTGTGTGTGTATGTATAAGTATGTACTTTATAATCTGTCTGATTTGGTTGTTGTTGTTGTTGTTTTACACTTTGCTTTGCGTTTATTTCCGCATACTACGTTGCGTATGAGTAATTTTTTTTTGTAACGTTCTTCGTCGTGGTTTAAAAACAAACAAACAAAAAATACACACAAACAAACACTGTGCTGTGAGCCCTTTTGCTAACACTTTCACTTAGCCAAGTTTGCCTGGGACTAGCTCTAGTTTATTTACTAGTTGCTGGCCGACTGCGTTTTATAAATAATTTGTCATGTTGCCGCTGGGGAGCAACGCTCGCTGTCGTTGTTGTAATTGTTGCTGTTGCTGTTGCTCTCAGTGTTGCTGTTGCTGTTGATGTTATTGCCATTGCCAGTGCAAAGAGATTTGGCAACAGACAGAGACGCAAAGCAAGCGAAAGTGACGGCAACTATATGAACCAGTATAAAACAGCTTCCAAATATTACTTAAAAATGTTCATGTGTGTGTGTATGTTTTTTGTGTATGTGAATTTTTTTATATATATATTTTTTTTATTTAAATTTTATTTTATTTTTTCTGTTTTATTTTTTTTTTTGTTGGTATTTTTGGGTCGTTAAGCAAAACGCATAACGTCCGCACGCGAGCAGCTCAAAAGTAAAACTGAAAGCAAGCAACGAGGTTCGTAAACGACAAAGCTGTTGCTGCTGCTGGTGTGTGGCAGTGTGGCAAGTTGCCTGCTTGCACCTATCCACATGCCGCACTTGCCCCGCCGTCTCTTGTCTCTCTTCTCTCTCTTCTCTCTCTTCTCTGGCCCTTCTGGCTTGTGTCACTTTCAACATTCAACGCTTTTCAGAAGCTTTTCGCTATCGTTGCCCTTTGGCCATTGCCGTCTCGCTCTCACGCCTGCCACACCATTACTTTTTTGCGTGTGTGTGTGTGTGTGCGTGTGTGTATCTATGTGCGTGCGCTGTATGTGTGTGTGTGTGCGATGCTGACGTCGAACGCTGTATGGCAAATCTTGCCACAAGCAACAGGACAAAGCTACCCGGCTCCGGCTTTGGACTCCGGCCCCCGACTCCGGCTCCGGCCCCGACTCCGGCAACAGCCCCAAATTCGCTGCCTGCCCCAAATTCGGCAGCTGCCGCCGTTGTTGTTGTTGCTGTTGTTGTTGTTGTAAATGTTGCTCTTGCTTCGAATTTTTGTGAGTTTGCGCGCTACGCTTCATCCGCAACCCGCTATATTCCCACAACACACTCCACACACACTCCATCTATAAGTACGTCTGGCGTCACTGGCCCCAGATGCCTAACCTGCACACTTTCAATTTGTGTGTGTACCAAAAAAAATATTGTGTGTTGAGGCTTGACGTCTGCCAGAGACTAACCAGAGTTGTCATCATCTGCAACATTCACATCATCATCATCATCATTCTCATCATTATCGACATCATCGACATTATCAACATCATCGGCATCTAAGCTGTCAGTAAGCTGTTGCACAGTTCGATTTAACAAAACGAGCAGACAAGCGTTTTAGATTCTTGGAAAAATCTATGTTTTTAAGCCCAACAGCCAGTTCCTAGAAAAATATTAGAAGCGTACCCGGTGTACTCTTTTGCAAAAAAAAAAAAAAACATTTACAAAAAAAAAAACATAAAGCAATCACAGTAGAACTTTTCTAGCTCGCACAAAATTGCACGTTTACTCAGCTAATTACATGCAAAATTCCACTTCCGTAACGCGAATTTCTCCATAAATCGAACAAAAATATTGACATGAGCTTTGAATTTTTCGGGGAAAACACCAAAATATATTGCGTTTTATTTTCGTTGCTGTTTTAGCTTGAAGAATAATAGAAAATTTTAAAGTTAAAGCATAGTAAAGTAAAAGAGAAAAGCAAACCGAAGTTCAGAAATTTTTTTCAGTTTTCCTGGAATTTTTAAGAAACAATATGTTCCTTATTGAAAAATTAATAGCTCTAAAACAACTGGTTTTAATCTTAGACTGTGTATGGATGAATTACAGATATATTCATTAGCTTTCAGAAAAAGTAAAGCTTTTGAGTTTCGGTTTTGACATTCTCAAATAATGATGATAAAAGTGGGAGCACCTCTAAAAATCGGCAAGAAAAAAAAGCCAAACAATTATACTCCATTAAAAAATGGATTTTTACGTTTGTTATTTTGTAAAAAAGCCAAATTTTAAAAAGTTCTAAAAAAAAACTCTGCCATAGAAAAAAAAATGTTTTCTGTTAAAAATTGTGCATAGTTTTCGGATTATTTTAATATCTAGATCTAAGAAGTGTTATATAGTATGCTCATATTTTAATATATATAAGCATGTTCTAAAAGTCTCCAACAACTCGAAGCAACTGCCTGTCTTTTTTTGTACATTTTAGCGACTTTAAAAATATGTGTGAAAAATAAAATTGCTAAAAAAATGTCCATAGATTTTTTAAACACACCTTTAAATTCACTATAGAAAAGTTTGACTATGATTAATAAACTCGACGGCGTAGTTAATTAATCTGCAAGAAAAAAAAATGTTTTTCAGGGTATTAAAAGTTTTTTCACTTGGGTCGCCCACACTTCAATTTTGAAATGGGACGTAAAAAAAAGCAGAGGCAGAGTATTAAGCGAACTTTCAGGAAATGCTTCTATTTTAGTTTCTGAGATGTTTTAGCAAATATAAGTACAAAAAAGTGTGGGTGTCAAGGGATTTGTTAGCACTTAACGACTTTACTTACCCTCTAATACGAGTAGTTCGCAAGCTGATCTATTTAGGATGCATAGGACTTGGCTTTGATAAATAGTTTATTATTATATAGTATGCGACTCACTCCTTTTTTTCCAAATTAACACAATGTTTTTTTTTGTTTTGTGGTGTTTGTAAACAATTTTGCATATTTCACATTTATTTGTATAATTTTTCATTTAAATATATGTATATATACTTATTTATGCATGTCTATTTATGTATATTTAGTATGAATGTGTGTATGTAAATATGTATACATTTTATGTACTCACAAAAAAAACCTATGTGTATTATTTAAGTATCTACGAGTAAATGCTCAGCTTTAAGACTTGTTCCGTATTTCATTTTCGCCCCGAAACCTCACAAATATACATAGCATACCTTATGGAGTAGTTTTAAATTTTTGAGGCAAAAGCGGATCTTGAATACATGCCATTATTCTTGACTATATTAGCATTTAACTTACATTGTTTATTAACAATCATTAACATTTAAATTTTAGGATGAATTCCACAGAATTGCTTAAAGCATACATTTCGAAATTATTAAGAATTAAGAAACTTTGGACTTTTGTACTTTTATTTAATTGTTAGTTGATCCTGAAAATATACTCAACGTAAGTCTGTGAAATGTAAGCGAATGTGGAATTCGGAACAACATTCCAAGCTTCGACTCGTTGCAACGAAGTTTGTGTATATATAGGTGAATGTGTGTGTGTGTGTGTGATTATCAACAAAATATACATTTTAATATGTAAGTATGTGTATATATATTTATTTATCTATAATATGTATATCGTTTTATCGCCTTATACACAATTTCTTTAGCGCTTACAAAAATATCAATATTCAAAGAAGCAACAAGAAATCACATGAATTTTTCTTTTTTTTTATTTTACTTAATTGTTTTTTTTTGTTTTTGTTTTTGTTTTTGCTTGGGGTGTTTCTATACACAAAAAGCGTGCTACTCGCGTTTATTTATTAATTTTCTTTTTGTTTATGTATATATTTATATGTATATGTTTGTATATGTATACGTATGCACTACATATGTATGTATGTACTATATGTGTGTAAACAACAAACCTTTAGCCCAGTGGAGGGATTTTTTGGTGCGCCTGCACTTACCAAAAAAAACCAATAATACCCACAAAATCAACAAATAAATGTGCTCAAGTCGAGTCCGCTCGACCAGCAGATACCCGGTACCAAATACCAAAGCTATATATATTTTACTAAGCGAAAATCTTTACAATAGTCGGACGAACAACAGAATCAAATCTTCCCTGTCTTTTCCATGCATTATTCGTTCATTTGTTGGGTAAAGGGTATCAAAATGCCTGAGAGTATTTCCATCGAAATCGGCGGAAAGAATTTCGAATTTTCTTTTTCTTTTTGGTTTTTTTTTTTTTTTTGGTTTTCTGCTTCTTTTTTTTTTTGGTTATAACAAATACACATGCAAATACATATATGTATGGTATGGTATATAGTATATGTCTATATGTATGTATATATAATATATGGTATATTTAATCGATCGTTCAATTGACCGAATCATCATTCGATATTGTAACTAGCAAACAACATTATATCATTTTTATAACATTTCGTATAGTACTTATGCTTATGTATATATATGTTTAATATATATTCAACTAATCTGGTTCGATCTAATAGTGCTGGAACTATCAGATCTGGTCATTATCTGGAGATCTTTTTTGATCAAAGTTAACTGCGGCCCGAAAACTCCGATGTCAAGTACAAAAGTTCAGCACCAAACAAATTAATTGCCTTGCCACATAAAAAAAATAATTGCAACATTTAGTACTCGTTGTCGTTATGTTTGTGTAGGTGTGCCTATGTCTGTGTGTGCGTGTGCGTGTGTGTGTATGTGTGTGTATGGCATAACATAACATTAACAATTATGAAAACAGTTGCTGTTTCATTTTAAAATTTTCCCCCGTAAAACACAGCACAGCATTGCAGTTAGTGCATACATGTATAAATATATATGTATGTATATGTGTGTATATATATGTATATGTAAATGTATATGGATGTATATAATACAATATTCTCATCTCTGAATATACAAAAAGTATAAATATTATGCATCTGCATTGGTAATATCCTCTAAATAGGTATATACTTAGTATGTATGTATAGAATGCATGTATATGTTTGTTTATGTATAAATACTATAATTTTTTTTTCTATATTTTTAAGTGTTTCTCAGTGTGTTTAGTGGTTTGGTTTTGTTTTTTTTTTTTTTTGCTTTTCAGGTCACTACATTTCGTTACGGCTTAGTTACATTTTTGACTTAATCGGATATTTTTTCACATTTCCGTTATATTTTCATCTAATTTTCATATATATTTCTTATTGTTAGCAACGTGCCAAGTTAATGCGCCATTTAAAACGTTTCCCAGCCGTTTATTTCAAAATTGCAAAATAGCCCGTTGAGTGGGCAACACTAAGTCGATAACACGATAACTCGATAATCGATAACTTACTAACAACTGCTCTAACTCTCACTAGCTCTCTTTTTCTCTAACGGTGCATTCTAATTTAATTTTATTGGCTGATTCTCCCAGAAGCACACACACACACGCACACACACAACCAGACACACATATATATAAACATATATGATGTGAATGCGTATTTGTGTGTGTGTGTGAATGTAAATATGTAAATATTAAGTACGTATGTATGTATGTGCTGTCTCTAACATACATATCTCCAATACTGATTAGGAAGTACGAATGCTATTTATTGCATGTGAACTAACTCCGTTTAGTTAGTTGAGCCTTCTAAGTGCTAGTTAATAACTGCTCTACACACTACTCTCAAACAAACACACACACACCCACAAGCACACACACACAAAGACTCACACAGATTCAAGAACTACACACACATATGCAAGCAAATTACACACACACAGATACAGATGCAACCAAATGAGCTTCACTTTCATTTTGCCAACCACTGTTAGTTCCAGTTCCAGTTCCCGTTCCAGTTCCAGTTTCGTGCTCAGCTCCATTTGCATTTAAAATCTGCTTGCCGTTGGGATTTTTCATGAAACTTATTTGTTTTCAATTATTGTCTGCAATTGCAGGACGAGACTGCGCGACAGCTGCAGGATCGATTGGGCATTATGACGCTCGGCCATTTCTGGAAAGGATTAGCATTGAATATAGAATAGAGAATAGACTTGCAGGAAGAGTTAATCTTACCATTGAAGAACTTGATGACATCGGTAAAGTCCATGCTGTTGGACAAGATGATATCGCGATAGGTTTCGAGCAGCGCCAGCGCCAGGAAGAGCACAAAATGACCGGAGGCAATGTGCTTGGCCGCCCAGATGACCTCCCAGGTGGCAAAGACATCGTCATAGATGAGCTCACGCTTAAAGTCCAAGAGGAACCAGCGATAGCAGAAGTAGAAGTGCGTATAGTCCCCATTCGAGTCCATCAGATCGTACATCTCCGAGTCGAGTATTTGAATGAGCGAACTGTCGATCACAAAATGAGAAAAATGAGTAATTCCAAATCAAAGTAAATGCAGATACCCTACTCTTATACTCTACTTATACTGTACTCTTATACTCTTACTACTCTTATACTCCACTCACCGCATGTTGGCAAAGTGCATGTCCATGGCACCACCGCTGGGAAAGTTCTCGATCATGCGCTCCATGAGCTTGCAGAAGCAGCTGTAGCTGAGCGACTCATCATCGAAGATAACCAGGAGCGGAGCAACCAGATCGCACATGCCCTGCATGTAGCCAACGTCCAGGTGCTCCCACACATACGTGGATATCACATTGCGCAGCTTGTCCAGATTCTCGTTGGCAAAGTACCAATAGTTGCGATCACAACGCTGCACATCCTTCTCAATTCGATGCAGATTCAGGCCAAACTGTTCCAGCAGCTCAACGCTGTAGACGCCGCCATTGGAGCTGGCTGGTGAGACGCAGGCGGACTTTGGCTCCTGCAAAGCATCCAAGGAGGCCACCACAGTGATGTCCTCGTTCAGGGGCGACATGAGACTCGTTTTGCGTGAGGTAAACTCCTCGGTGGGCTCGTCGTCATTGCATTGTATATCGAGATCATCTAGAGATGCTGCCTCTGTGATAATGACAGCCGTGGCAGGATGCTCCTCATCATGACGCACATCGTCAGCGCTGTGAAATTTGCTAAGCTGACCAAATAGTTCCGTTTCACCTTCGCCTTCTTCTACTTCATCATCCTCTGCTTCGGCCTTAGCCTCTGCCAGATCGGCAAATTCATTGCCCACCGTCTCGTAGCTGCTGGTGGAAGGTGAACTCTTGATGCTTAACATCAATATATTGCCACTACCGTCCAGTGCTAAGCCCAGATCGCCTTCAATTTCCGCGTCAGCAAAGCAATTCTCCTGCAAACGCAGCGGTTCCATGTCATCGATGTTTTGGAACTCCAGGACCAACTGCTCGTTAAGTTGTGGTATCACTTGAACCACCTGTTCCACCTGTTCTGCCTCTTTTTGTGGATTATATTCCTCGGCCAAAGGCTGCTCATCGAACTCTTCACCTGGATCGGAAATGTCCGAGAAATCGTTGTCATCGAATACATCATTCTCTCCCTCAATCAAGTCATCATCATTCGCCTCGACATGATCCAACTGCCTGTTGTCATTGGTTGGCAGTGCCTGTTGGTAACTGTTGGCATTCGTCTTGACGGCAAGTCTTGACTGCTGCTCAGCGCCCAGTTTGGCCACAGCCAATGCTGTCTTCTCCTTCTCCCGCTGTC
The DNA here is from genome assembly GCA_035045575.1 of Drosophila falleni. Classification (NCBI taxonomy): domain Eukaryota; kingdom Metazoa; phylum Arthropoda; class Insecta; order Diptera; family Drosophilidae; genus Drosophila; species Drosophila falleni. The sequence goes on along the minus strand of JAWNOV010000185.1, from coordinate 2,422,188 downwards.
GAACAATCGCCTCCACGGCGAGCCATTCGCTCATTGTGGTCTCATAGTAATGCTTGCAGGTCTCGTCCTGCTTTTGACGCTCCTCCGGTGTAGAGCCGAAGGCATAGTGTCCCAGTAGATATGGCCAGACCTCTTTGCGCAGCTCGTGCTCGACGCCACCAAAGTAAACCAGACGATAGAGCTCTAGTTCGCCGGAAACAACGCCATCCACATGCATCTCCTGCCACTTTTGCCTGGACAGACCCTCCTCATCGGCAGCCACTGTGACAATAGAATTATTTTTATCAATTACTCTTTTATATAAGCCCAACACTTACAATCTGGTGTGATGCGACCGTTGACCAGGCCGGAGAGATGGGTTCGCACCGTGGAGAGATGGCGACAGTAGGCCAACCAGCCGTAGAAGGCTCTCGAGATGATCTGGCGCCGCATCGTGGAGCAGACCAGCTCAATGCTGGCAGTTTGACTGGCCTGTATCAATGGAGGATCCGGATTGCTGCTTTGATCAATCGACAGACTTTTGCTGGAGCAATCGCTGCTGCCGGTGGTCGAACAGCTGCCCAGATGCTTGCGACGCGGACTCGAACGTCCCAGCTCCAAGATAGGATGTGTGGCCACTAGAAGAGAAGACAGCCAATAAAAATCAAGCCTGATTTTCGACCGAGCATTTCTATGGCATCTTTATGGTAAAGTATACAACATTTGAAGACTCTAGCTCTTATAGCTTCTGAGATTGATGCGTTCAGTCAGACGGACAGGTGAAGAGGTCTAAACCGACTCGGTTGTTCATACTGATCAAGAATTCTCCCATTCGTATTATAATGATTTTTTGACGATATCTTTCTTTTAGGAACAAAAAATTAATGAAAATACAAAGAAATCACTTCAATTCTAGCGTTCTAAAAAAGCTTGTTAGAGACTTATAGCCTATTTCCACGACAGCACATTTGGCTCATTCGACGCCATTTACATCATTTGGCTCGAATGTGGACTTCATTTCAGTACAAAATCCGAATGATCATTTTGGCTCATTCATATTGAATGAGCCGATTTCTTGCCATACGCCCCTGCGAATTTAAGTATTTTTCCATCGAACACGCGATGTTTATCGATAATTTCGTAAAAAAAGCAATTATCATGTTAACCAGCTGTTTTTTTTTTTTTCAAAAATGAGCCACATTCAAATGTGACCAAATGAGCCAAATGGGGGTGGTCGTGGAAATGGGCTATTCAAAAGTTAGAATATATAATTCATACTAAGTAGTAGAGAGAGAGAGTCGGATAAACCGCCTTATTCCTCTTACATTTCCACAACACCAATATACCCATTTAAATAGGCTTAGAGAATAATACATTGAACTATGGGAATAATTTTTGGATGTACTTACAGAACTCCTCGTGCTGACTCTTGCTGACCACACGAAAGACATAGTCGATGGGCGTCTCATCGCTGGATGACTCCATGACCGAGGGCAGGATGTGACGACGCACACTCTTGGGCCAGGGGAAGAGTTTGCCAATGCCACGCTGTGACCAGAGCGGCGGATCCAGCTGTCCGTGTGGCAACAGACCCGTCTCCAGGCAGCTGAGAAACGCTTGGAGATGTCCGCCCTCGGGGAAGTGAATGGGAGGACGTTGAACGCCATCCTGACCGACAAGAATGATAATGCCACCGGTGTCACCGCCACGATTCTGATGGCAATGCACATAGACAATCTCATCCACATTGATGTTGAGTGCATAGCCCCAATAGAAGTTTTTGTCGGTGCCATCAGTGTCGTTGTAGCCATTCATCAATTGATTTGGCGTCCATTTGATGGTCAGCGACTGGACACTCTGATGGAGACTGAGGTAACCCGGCATCGGTTCAGCCACATCCTTGGGCAGAACGAGAACATTGTTCTTGCCATAGAGAAGAGTAGTGCGTGAATTCTGATGCAGTGACTCCACATAATCCTTGGCCACGCTCGCCGGCGAGCAGGCCTTGAAGCTGCCGCTGCTCGTGTCCTCCGAGCTCGTGTGCAGGCTACGCTTAAAGTTAATAATGGGCCGATGACAGGTGGGCGGCGTCCGATTGCCAGAGCTGATGCGATGACGCTGCACCTGCAATCGATATGTGATTAAATCATCAGGCAACTGATGATATAGTAAAGTGGTAACTTACCAGCTCATCAGCATGCGGATCGGTCCAGTAATGATCAGCAGTCTTGGCGCGCGTAAACTCCAGAGCACAGGGACCCACAAGCAGGGAGCTAAGTATGGAACCATAATCGGGATCGGCGACCAGCGCCTCGCGATCATAATAGCTCTGAGCATTGCTCACCAGGTGTTCAATGATCTTGGCCAGACGTTTCTCATATAGAGCCAGACGTATCCACAGATACTTGCCCAGCGGTGCAGCAGCTCCATTCGCTCCCGATGAGGAGGAGACAACTGAATTGATGGCGGTCACCGAGTTGCTGCTGCCGCTGCCCTTGCTCAGTAGCTTGGGTTTGATGATGCTGTCGCTGCTCGAGGATGAACGCTTGCCGCTAACCGCATGACTTTCCTGGGCCAACTCCAGCTCCAAGAGGCGTCGACTCACATAGTCCGCCTCGGGACAAATCTTGGCTATCTTCTGTATCAATGCCGTTGTCGACGAAGTCTTAAACAGACCCAATGCACGCCGGCGTAGTCCATGACTGAGACATGCCTCGACGGCGCCACAAAGCGAGGTCACCGAGCTGCTCTCCTCGTGCACGTACTTCTTGGTGACCGCCTCCTCCATTAGCTGTTTCACCTCCTTCTTAACGCTCGCAATGAGCCGCTCCTTCAGCTCGGTATCTGCATGGGAACAAGGACAGTATATGAAATATTTGTGAAAATGTGCCCCAAAAATGCCATAAAAATACCTAATCCTAAGCCCAAATGCCCTTTACAAATCTTCTATTTTCTACCTTTTACACTTATAAAAAAAAAGTTCTAAAATCAAGAGAACATAAAATTGTTAGACTAAGAAAACACGTCTTAGTTTTGAGAACATTTTAAATAAGATCAAGTTCTTATTTTAAAATTAAATGGTTTTTAAATTAAATTCGTAATTTCTTAAATGTAATTTTAATTTCTTTTTAATGAAATAGTACATATTTATACTTTCCTAACAATTCAAGAGTTTTATTCTTGTATCAAAAACTTTGCTTTATTAGATTAATATTCTAAGTATAGATAAATATCTAAGTATATATAATATTCTAAGCATATAGTGTTGCCTACTTATATGGGCAAAAATATTTTTGCCTACTTATATGGGCAAAAATAGTGTTGCCTACTTATATGGGCAACAAATATTTATACTTTCCTAACAATTCAAGATTTTTATTCTTGTATCAAAAACTTTGCTTTTTTAGATTAATATTCTAAGTATTAGTAATATGGTGTTAAAATGTTTTTATTTTAGGAACAAAATACTTCAGAAGCATATTCTTTATTTAAGAAGTTGGTCTTTTTTTCAGTGTAGGCTAATGACTGACATGTGACAGGCGAAAAGTTTCTCTTCCATATGCAGCTTCTGTTTTACCTCAGACCCGGCCGTGGTCAGGCTTGATTGATGTCACAGTTCCTGCCTTTCAGCTGAGATTGCGTTTGCTCTAAAGTCCACACCGACCTCAATCATTTTGTACCCACTGTCAATTTCCCTAACTCTCGATTTGTTTCTTTCGCTTTGCACAAATCGTCCATATCAACGAGTACTTATGTATGCTATACATATATTCATAGGCAATACATCCATGAGACCCTATGTAAATATGTATCCACAAGTATGCTAATATCATACAAAAAGGCTCAGCGAAAAGAATGAGCCCAAAAGGCGCGCGCGCTTCTAATTAGAATGGAAATAGGATGGAAAGGATTTCAGATTGCGACTACGTGACATCGCAACCCAATCGAGTATTCGATTTATTCATAAATCTCAACAATGCCTTTCCCCTTAAGCCGCAACACAAATAATAAAAATTGTCACTTAAACATAACCTTAAAGGCTCCTTCAGAATCATTTTGTTTTTCCTATACTGGTTTCGACTTGAAAATTATAAAAATTTGAAATGTTCTTAAAACCAAAATAGTGTTGCCCACTTATATGGGCAATAATAATGTTGCCTACTACTAAGCGTAAGCTATAAATGCATTTTTATACCCTGGTCTCAGGGTAGCCTACTGTCGAGCGTGCTCGACTGTAACCGCCCACTTGTTATCGTTGATTCTTCAATTAGTTGATCTTTTTACGCGATTTAGACAATGAAGCAGAATTAATTTTTGTCAGGGGTGTTCCAAAAATGTTTAACGACCGAAACCCAACCAAACATTTTTTGGAGGTATTAGCACTTACAATGTAAATGTAACCCTAAATTGGTTTGCAGTTCAGAAACTATAAATAAAGCAATAAAAGTACTTTCATTCTGGGGTCAACTAGTGTACAAATCGATATTGATAATTGTTCTCTCTCAAACTATCAATCTTTTATCGTCTTTCATTCCTAAAAGGCCCAACTTCAACAAGAATAAACGTATTTTATGCTTTTTCGCAAATACAAAGCAAGATAAAATTTTTTTTTAAGATAGGTAATTTTTATACGGACTTTAGACTGTTCTTATATAAGTCTGGAAATATTTTGCGTATTGAATTCACTTTGAGTTGTTGAATTTAAGTCCAATAAAGTGATAAAATATAATTTTAAAATGTTAAGCGCAAATGGAATGTGGAAGACTACATTTTCTTAAATCTGATAAAATAGGAAGTGAAAACCGGAATAGGCCTGTATATTTTAACAGCTATTAAGCTATTGCTTTATATATTTTCCGAATCAATAGTAAACAAAAAGATTATTATATTCTTTTAAGTTCCCCCAAAACTAATAAGCTCTTTTATATGTTAAGAAAGTCAGTTTGGAATTTATTTTTAAAAATTTCTTCAAATAACATTTAAAGTATTTTAAAATTTAATATTTTTCCTACTTTTTATTTCTTAACTTCATGGAATTGTCAATCAAGTTAATTCGAAGCTTAATAAGAAACAAGTTAAGGAAAGCATTCGAAAAATGCCAAGATTTTAATGGTCTTCGCTTTATCAAAAGGGATTAATCACTTAAATGCTGCCCAGCTTAAACCCATTTGAGGAATTTCAAATAGTTCAATTAACAAGAATGCAAGAAACAACCGCTAGATGGGGGTAAGCAACCCATTAGGGGGTCTTGTAACCTTGACTCACCGATGGCGAAGGCGTTGCGAAAAATAAAAATAAAAAATGGGAAAACAGAGGAAAAGAAAAAATAAAAGCTTTTCCTGAATCGTAAACTAGACAATGTGTGTACCTAGCGTAGGGTGTGTGAGTTGAGGGAGGGTAGCTTGGACTGCGGGTGGTGTGTGGTGATGTGGTGATGTGGTTGTGCGTTGGCAAGGAATGTGCGGGTGTTAGTTACACCTGCGACGCACACACTCTTGACCCTGAACAACATAAAACAGCTGATGACAGGCAGACGCAGTGCGAGCGAGACGGCGACTTTTTTTTACACCCCAACGAGAGCCCGAGGCGTAAGAGCGAGACAAAGAGACGCATTCCATGCGTGAAAGAACGGAACACAGAGCAATAGAGAGAGAGAGAGAGAGGTGGGTTGAGAAGGATGCAAAATATTAACAGTGTTGCTTTTGCTTCGCTCATGTTGCCTTAATTCGCTGTCAGTTTCATGCCCACAACCCACCCCCCCCCCCCACTCCATCCCCCTTGTGTCCAGTGGCCTCTCATTCCGCTTGACAGCACCATATTGAAAATGGAAGCTGGACACAAACATATGTTTGCCACCCCCAATACACCCAATACACACAGCAGCTAGTGTTTGGCATTTACCTTGGCCATGGCCAAGCGAGCATGCGGCTCAGATTACTTAAAGTGCAATTCAATTTGATAAATATCAAATGCAGCCAGAGCAACAGCAACAGCAACATTGAAATTGATTGAAACATTTTAAAGCATGCCAGCGCCAGCGTAACGTAAATTCAATTACCGGTCCGGGTACCTGCCATTAAAAGCCGATATAAGCTCAATTAGCCTAACAAAGGCACGTGGCCAGGACAGCACAGGACTTACGGACTGACGAACTGACGGACTGAAGCTCAACAGGCCACGAGCCACAAGCGAACGTGCAAATGATGAATGCAAATTTCTCTGACTCTGGCCCTGAACTTTTGCATTTTGCATGGAGCGCAACAAGCTGGTACGCCAGGTCGTATGTGTAATTTAATTGGCTGCAACTCTGAGTGGCCACGTAAAGCAAAATAAATAAAGTAAGCTACTTTACCTTAAAAGGGCATACACAAGTAATCGATGCCAATTAGTAGCATATGCGGATGCCTGGCAAAATTTCGCAAATTTCAAGGGCACCGCAATTAAGCAAACAACCACAACAAACAATTAAGGGGCAATTATACCTGTTGCATTTTTAATAATGTCTTAAACGTATTGGATAGTAATTAAAAAAACCAAATTTCCCCTTTTCCTTTTCAATTTCTTAAAGATAGTTTTTAAAGAAGTTTTACCAAGTATACGAACATACGAAATTTAAGATAATTCTAAACTCTCTACAGAAAATGCCTTATTTAACAAATTAGATAATACTTATTAGGAATTGTACATTATTAAATATAATCTGCTTACTACTTCTAAAAAATCTTAACTGTATTGCATTTTGGCTGATTAAATTGCAGTTTGTGGCTATCTATTATATCTGTCGTATTCGAGTTTATTGTGAAATGCATTTTTTACACAATCAAATACGAAACTAAAAATAATGAAGTCAACATTTTTAATTAAGTAAACGATCATCCAGGCATTTCTAGAATTTCAACTCTTTTTTTTGCAACTAATATTTCATGATGTCAATTAAATTAATTTTTTAAAATTATCTCCTCCATTAACATAACAATCATCTAATGTACATTTTTAATCATGACAACAGTCGGCAACTAATGTGTATTTGTAAAATAAAAGTACATATTTACGAGAAATTCATGTTTCAAAATGTCAATCAAATCAATTTTTCGAACTTATCTGCTTTATTATTATAAAAATAATCAAGTTAGCATGAAATCAAAATAAATTTTTACATTGCTCTAAAAAGTATGCTTCAAAAAAGTAACCGGTATTAAATTTGGACTGTAGATACACACGGGCATCAACACTCTCCATATAATCGAAGCACACACCACACCATACCCCATCGCACACACACACATACACACACATAAGTTACAAAAGTGGCGTTCCGAAAGTTTCGATATACTCGCATTTGTCTTTCAGGACGCAAAATCATTTCGTTTTCTCACCTTCACCTGCTACGCTTTCTAATCATCAACAACACACACACACACAGACACACACACACACAGACACACACACACACAGAGAGAGGTACACACATACATTGTAAGCTCAGAGCTATATAATACAGCAAATACATACTTATGTGTTTCTCTCTTGTTGTCATTGTTGCTGTTCGACAAAAGTGAAATGCAAAAACAAAAAAGCCCTAGTAGGCTACAGTAGATCGAACTCGACTGTCAGAGACCCGGTACTTTAAAGCGTTAGTATGATCATCTGTTTTAATTGCCCAGCAGCGTCATTTCATTTTATTCATGCAAGTTTGATATCCGATCGTGATTAAGTTTTCAATAATTTAAACCCTGATATGTGGTCGTATATAATCTATCATAGCTAATTAAACGCGGTTTTTTAATCAATGATAAATAAGAACTCAACCTATTATCATCAAAAACTTCATATTGAAATCTTGCATCTTCTACCCGTAAGAATTAAAAAAAATTATTTTCACACAGAAAAGTCTGAAGAATTGGTTACGAATTAACTTACGAGATTATTATCCGATGAAATTTTCTTGATAGTACCGAACTACAGTATATATTGTATTTGTATTATAACATTATATGAGGTCATTTAATTAATTTTTTCGATTTGCGGGTGTGAAAGGGTGTGCGAAAATAAGTACGAAAGCCTACACATAAAAAAAATGTATTATAACTTAAATTAGTTTATAGTTTTAGATTGTGTCATGTATTTTTTAGGTGTGTATTCAGAATATTATTGTTAAATTAAGAAAAAATTCGGATAAAATGGTAAAGATTCAACATTAAAATAATCTAATAATGCTAAACTATTTTATGTGACTAAAAAAAAATCGTGCACAGCCCCGAAATCAAAATATTGTTGAGCAAAATCGTGCTTGAATCAATTTTTTTTTTGTACTTCTGACACCGTATTGGTTTAATTTTATCCTGGAACTCCGAGTTTTTTATGTCTGTGCTCCTAAGAAGTTGAATGCCGTTAGTTCTTATAAATTTATATTCATTTATCTTTTGTCAAACTTTATAGACCTTCGGTGCTTTGTAACTACAGAGTCTAAAAACGTGAAAAAGTTTCTCTCACTCACCGCTGGTGGCATCGCCTGCGGCATTGGAAGCGCCACCGCTGCTGAAACTGTGTAGCATATTCATTTTTGTTGTTGGTGTTGGTCGTGGTACGTGCCAGTCTCCCAATTGCTCCTCTTTTTCTTCTCCTGCTTTTTCTTGCCTTCTTATTCGCTTTCGTTTTGCGCTTTGCTTTTTTGGGGTATAATGTAATTCTTTGGGCAAATATTTTCAGTTTCGGTTTTGTTTATGCGTCGTCGTTGTTAGTTTTCTCTCTCACTCTCTCTTTGTATCGCTCTCTAACTTACAACACTTGCTTTTTTGCCTTCTCTCTCTTTCTCTCTCTCTCTTTCGTTTGCTCTTTTTCGTTGTGCACAGCTGCTGCTGGTTTTTATTATTATTGTTGTACTTCGTTAGCTTTAGTAACTTTTTTTAAATTGTAGTATTTTTGATTTTTCATGCAGAAAATAAAATTGTATAAAAATTTATATTCGTTGTATTTGTTGACGACATAAAGTTCTTTTGTCGTTTATTGTATGTATGCATGTGTAAGTACTACGCACACACACACACACACAGGCACACGCACACACACACAAGAGGTCGCCGTGTGTCACTGTTGCTGTTGCTGCTGCTGCTGACTTTGTTGCTTTTGTTATTATTGTTGTGGTTTTAAAAGCTTTTTTACAAAAATAATTACGTATTTTGGCAAATGTATATACAATTATACAAATGTATGTACTTGCACACACACATATGTATGCATATGTAACAACGTTTAAATCTGACGTTTCACATTGTTGTTGTTGTTATTGTTGTTGATGTTGTCGCTCTTCAAATTATTGTTGCCAAATAAAGGGACGAATGGTATTTGGCCGTCTCTCCTTTTATGCTCTGTTCTTTGTTTTGCATACTTTTATGGGCGCTCTCTCTCTCTCTCTCTATCGCTCACACCATTATGCTGCACACTGTGTGTGCGTGTGTGTGTCCGTGTCCGTTTCCGCTTGCTTCACCGTCCTCGTTTTTAGTCGTCGTTGTTCGTCCGTTCGCCAGCAGCGTCGTTTGTTAACTAACGGCACTTTACTCACAGGCAATGCTTAAAGGCGCCGCAACTGTCGCTGCCACACAAACATCACGATATACACACAAGCAGGCTCGCTTATCGACAACATATCGATACATTTATTTAAATTACCGGTCAATCGTTGCAACTATAAAAAGAAGCCTATTTATCTGGGAATTATTTTTAAATCTTATTCAAATATCTCTTTGAGTGTTATCAGGCAACTGTTACATAAAATAACTCAAATTAACTTAATTACATTGAATTCTATGCATTTTATGAAAGTATTTATTTTAGATAACCTAGCAAGAAAGAATGGACACTCGAAAGAGAAAGAGTAACGAACATTTTAGGACCTAAATCGTTATAAAGCTATTAAACTGATCCCAGCATAAAGCTGATTGACAAAGAACGTCCCTTTTCATTTATAGGATCGAAAATGCCTCCGTCTGCTTGTTACTAAAATTTCGCCACAGACAAACTTAAAAGAACTGTTTTACTTACTATGCACAGGTTCTTAAAATATAAGATTCAAATCTTTAAAAAAAAGAATCTATTTTCTTAAATTAATAAGATAAACAAAAATTGTATGTCTGAGATACATTCACTACAAATTTCGAAATTTCAAAATAAATTGATTAAAAATTAAACTATAAGATTATTTGAAATTAAATTATTGTGACACAATTAAATACATGCCTTGTGATATATACTTATTTTTTGCTGACTTAATGTTGAATGACATTAATACAGTGTAATCTAGAACAATTTATTACTATAATTAAAATGAGGGTCGGTCGCGTTGTGAAATGTTTGCTAATAATGCAAGTCACTTGTAAACAAACAACATTTGCGATTAGAAGTGATGGTCTTTTGTTTTTATTTTGTGAAACACATGGTTTGGTATACATGATACTGGCAAGTACTCAAAAGGCATACAGTTTACAATTGTATTTTAGCTAAACAAATCTAGAAGATTCATATGTACATACAGATTAGTTCTAGGAATGTCAAGTGATGTTTGTAAATAGATCTAACTGTAGAACTATTATTATTTTAATGACTAACTAATTACAATTGGATCGCCACAGGACAGTTGTTGTTGTTGCTTTTCATTGTCTGACGTTTCATGTTGGACACGAGAAACATAAATCCCAAACCGCATCTTGCCGCTCTGCATGCGGGCAATGGTTGTAAGCGTCTCCGGAGAACGTTGTCCGGTACGCTGATTGATGCATATCATGTCACAGCGCTGACAGGGACCATCCACCTGAAAGTGAACATCGCCAATGCGCAGTCGAGTGTAGGACAGCTCCTCGAAAGGCACATCCGTCTCCATAATGATGTTGGCACGAAAACGATCGACGGTCTCGTCCAGCGGCTCCTCGAATTCCAGCGAACGCACTGAGCTGCGATTGACAAGCAGAAACTGCGCCTGATTCACCAAACTGAGCTTCTGCTGCTGCTGTCCACCTGGTGCACTACGTTGTGCGGATTGACGCAGCAGACGCAGTCCCTCCATGCCCAGTTGCTGGCTCAGCCAATTGGACACATCATCGCCACAGTCATAGCCTTCAATTGGCTGGCGACACACTTTGCTGCGACAACGTGCTGAGTTCTCAGCCTGAGCACTGAGCGAAAGTGGCACGCAGACAAAGGACGAGGACGAAGTATCCTTGCTGTTGAAATGCAGCTGCAGTTCATCCTCAACAATCATTGGCTGCAATAGACAGAGATCCGTACAGCGTTTCTGGGTGAGTGCCATGCCATTCATATCCACAATCATCCATTCCCGATCATACTGTAGTCCCTGCTCCGTCAGTGGCCAACTTGTCCCATCTTGCTGGGTAATCTTAAAGGCGGCACAAGACTTAACTGGATAGATGGCCAACTGCAGCAAGCGTGGACGCAAACGCTGAGCTCGTTGCTGCAGTACCTTGGGCAGATACTCCGCCTGATCCTCAATGAAGCTGAGACGCTGCTGCGGCTTCACATTAAGATAGCTGGCACGTAGCATGTGCAGCAAGCGATCAATGTCTTCAATGCGCGTCATGTATCCAAAGGATACACGCACTGCGCCCGTGGGTTGGCCATCCAGCAGATCATAGTAATCGCCACAAATGCGTCCAGCACGCTTGTAAATTGCATCCATGGTGTCATCCGTCAGCTTCAAGTGACGTTGACAAGCGCCGATATTGCAGAAGCAACCGGTACGCAACAGAATCCGATGCAGTGCAGCCACACAGGCCACCTCGCCAAAGCCCACATAGCCGCCGGAGTCGGTAAGCAGATTGAAGGCAACAACGCCGCCCTGCTTGGAGCGATCCTCGTAGCCGGCATGGTTGTACAGCGTGATGAGCGGTGCTCCATTGGAATGCTTCAGCTGCAGCAATTGCTGCTCACAGTAGCGTGCCAGGGAATGAACATGTCGCGAGATGCGCTCCATGCTGTGCCCAGGCACTAGGCGTTCCAGCGTGCGAAATCCTTGGAGCAGCTCCACAATGGAAAGAAATGGCAGTGTGCCATCCTCGAAGCGTTGATGGAACTCATCGCGCAACTGATGATCCATGGTATGGGGATAAGCGTAGTTGATGGTGCCGCCGCCATAGAAACGCTTGTGCAGCACTTCAGCTCCACGCCGGCTAACTAACAATGCACCCACTCCAGTGGGATAGCCGAAGATCTTGTAGAAACTGATGCTCACATAATCAGGGCGATAGCGTTGCAAATCCAACGGACTGCTGGCTGCAAATGATGCCGCATCCAAGCACACATAGTAATTGTTGTTGTGAGCAGGATTCTCAGGATTCTCTGGCTGCTCCTTGCTCCACACGCATTTACCAGGTTGCTGCAAGCCGTGTCTATGCATCTTATCAATGACCGTTAAGGGCAACTTGTAGCCACTGAAGTTGCATTGAGCGGAGAATGTTATCAGGGAATTGCCAGACTTGACAGAGTTGTCATTGTCCGTTGACAATGTGGAATGCGAGTTCATGTCCACATCGTTGAGCTGAATCTGCTCCGGGGTGAGCATATAAATACCGTTGGGCCGCACCAGCTGACGCATGCCCAGCACTGAGGTGTGATTCTCCTGGCAGTAATGAAAGTTGCCATCCTTGGAGAAATCAAAGTGCTCAGCCACAAGACGCAGTGCAGCCGTTGCATTTGCCGTAAACACAACATGATAATCATCGGCATTGGTATTGAAGAACTCCAAGATTCTGTAGATATATATGTGCATAATTACTACAGTTATCTCTTATCATTTATTCCACAATAACTTACTTGTAGCGCACCTGATCCACATAGTCGCCGGTGGCGCGACAGGTGTGTGGATTGCAGATGACATCACGTTGCAACTGCTGTGCGGCGGCTGTCACTTGAGTCTGGGCGTAGAGCGTTGTGCCCGCATGATCCAGGTAGGTGTTATCTGGTTAAGTATTTCGATTCTTATCAGTTACAAGTATCAATCGCTAATTTCGCCACATCAAACACAAACACAACAACAACAACAGCAACACGGCGTCTTCTCTTACCCGCAAGTCTAGAAAATTCTTTGTCGATTAGCGTCTGCTCCGCAGCACTGAACTCCACCGTATACTCGCTCATTATTGCGCATTTGCAAACAACTTTGGCTTTATTTATACCTGCAACTTGAAAAGCAAACCGGCAATTAAAATTCTTTCATATCGATAGACCTTGACTAGACTTATCGATAGATCGATATGGAACGTATCCAGTGCTGCCAGACTAAATTAAAAAAAATTCCTAAAAACTGCTAAAAAAAAATACTACAATGGCTAATTTTTAACTAACAGATTTATGACTATCGATTAATACGCAAATTAAACATAAAAGGTTTTTTTAATCATTTTATTTAAACAATAATATTTTGATATCCTCAACAATATAATTATGTTTTTCGGGTTCTGAAATTTGAAATCAGACCTCCGTGTACCCCAAAAAGACCTCTGCCCAAAACATTGTGCTGTCTAAATACAATAATTAAGCAGCGTAATACCCGTAATGTTTGGCTCTCTCAACAATCGATTACGAGCAGCTGTTTGCGATTTATTGATATCGAACATTTCTTCACACATTTGTCGGGCATTGTTTTTTTGTTATTATTTTCTGCAAACGTTTAAAAGTTGTAATTAGAATGCCGAAGGAGAAATCGCGACGCCGTAGTCGCAGTCGCAGTCGCAGTCGTGACAGGAAGACCACAAGGAGAGATAGTTCCGATCGCAGGCACAACAAACACGACAAACGTCGGGACACATCTGAGCAGGAACGAGAGCGGGAGCGGGAGCGGGATAGAGATAGACATCGACACAGGCGAAAGGAAGAGGAGCGCAGCAGTAGCCGTAACCGGCAAAGAGAGCGGGAGAGGGAGAAGGAAAAGGAGAAGCCAAGACGTAAAGAGCAACGTGGTCGCTCCTCTTCATCCTCCAGTTCATCTTCGACGTCGTCGTCGTCATCATCATCATCATCGTCGCCATCAACGTCACAAGGACGCAGCACAAAAGGAGCAGGAAATAAGCGAAGTCCCGAAATGAGCTCGATTAAACTGCTGCAAACGCTGGAGGAGCGACGTTTGCGGGAGCAGCAGGAGCGTCAGCGTATCAAGGATCAACTAAAGGCCAAGGAGACGCCCGAGGAGAAACGCTCGCGCCGACTGCGTGAGAAGCAGGCCAAGGAGCAAAGGAGACGTCAACGCATGGGCTGGGACAATGAATACCAGACATATTCCAACGAGGACAATCCCTTTGGTGACTCCAATCTGACCTCCACGTTCCACTGGGGCAAGAAACTGGAGGTCGAGGGACTCTCTAATCTCTCCAGCAAGACGGTCGAGGTGCTGTCCCTGCAAAAGCAGCTGGAGAATCGTCGCGAGCTGGAGAAGGTGAAGAAGCGACGTCAGGAGCGTGAACTGGAGCGTCAGGCACGCGAGGATGATGCAATGCAGCAACAGCGCGCCAAGGAAGCGGTTCAGTTCCGCGAATGGCAGCGCCAGGAGGATCAGTTCCATCTGGAGCAGGCGCGTCTGCGCAGTGAGATTCGCATACGAGATGGACGCGCCAAGCCGATAGATCTGCTGGCACAGTACGTATCCGCTGGCAGCACGGAGACAGCTCTCGAGGATGCACTGGAGATGCAGATGCATGAGCCGTACATGCTGCTTCATGGTCTGCATATGGACGAGCTGGAGGATCTGCTGGTGGACATAAAGGTGTACGAGGAGCTGGAGCAGGGCAAGCACATGGACTTCTGGAACGACATGATCACCATTGTCCAGGATGAGCTGCAGAAGCAGCTGAAACTGCAACAGAGCGAGGCGAACGCGCTGAACCAGCGACGCGATGGCATCCACCAGAGTGTGGTCAAGGATGTGGCCGACATCTTTCGGGGCAAGAATGCCAAGCAGCTGGAGGAGATGCGCACCCGCATCGAGGCCAAGATCAGCGGTCGTGCCGATGGCGTCGACATCAGCTACTGGGAGAGTCTGCTCTCGCAGCTGAAGGCTCACATGGCCAGGGCCCGACTCCGCGATCGCCACCAGCTGCTGCTACGCGAGAAGCTGCTGCTGCTGAAGCGGGAGAACGACACGGAGGAGAACGAGAATGAAGCCGCCGGCTGCGCATCCCCCACTGCAGTTAAGCAGGAGGAGGATGAAGAGCAGCCGCAGGCGGAGCAACAGGCGGAAGCGACACAGGCGGAAGAGGAGGAGCCAGAGGAGGAGGAGGACAGTCCATTGAGGGAGCTGGAGAATGCAGTGCGCATGTATCAACTGGGCAACTATAGTCCCACCTACATACGGGAAGAGGATTTCAATGGACGCCGCTTGACCGCCGCCGATGAGGACAACGTGGACGGTGGCCTCTACAGTGACAGCGATGACGATCATCGTGTGAGACGCCAACGATTGCAGCTGCTGCATCCGGAGCGTGTGGAGGCAACGGCGGAGCTGACGCCGCAGGAGCAGCGGATGCGGGGAGAGGCACGCAAGGGAATGCAGGGCGATGAGGCCGAGTTCAGTGTGGAGACCACATTGGATGCAGTGCCTCAGCTGGCCACCGACAAGTATCGTCCACGCAAGCCACGTTATTTCAATCGTGTGCACACAGGATTCGAGTGGAACAAGTACAATCAGACGCATTACGACATGGACAATCCACCGCCAAAGATTGTCCAGGGCTACAAGTTCAACATATTCTATCCGGATCTCATGGATAAATCCCAGACGCCCCAATACTTTCTCACCCCATGTCCGGACAACGGCGACTTTGCCGTGCTCCGTTTTCACACAGGACCTCCCTACGAGGACATCGCCTTCAAGATCGTCAATCGGGAGTGGGAGTTTAGTTACAAGCGAGGATTCCGCTGTCAATTCCACAACAACATTTTCCAACTCTGGTTCCACTTCAAGCGCTATCGCTACAGGCGTTAATATTCAATACTCACTGTATTTCTTTCACACATTTATCTTGTTTAATACACAGTTTGTCCTACAATTTTTTTTGATAAAATAAAAACACATATTTTATACAAAAAAATTTAAATGAATATAAATAATAATAATTTATGTATATTTTCTAGGTTTCTCATTATTTTTCTTGCTTTTAATTCATAAAACAAGTTTTTAAGAGATAATATAATTGCGTGTGAAATGGATTTACAATTTTGGAAAATTTTTAAAAATTAATAAACACACACATTCATTGACTGTTTAGACATATTCCAAATTCGCATTTTTTTTAGCCAAAAACGCATTTACTTTAATTATTTTCCCTTTTTATCACAAATATTTCTTAAAGGTTATTAAAACGAGTTAAAACAGATCCGTTAGGTTTATAAAATATACAGTTAAGCAACAAAAGGATTTCGAATAATTACAAAATTCACAACATTATTGTACCAAAAACTACGTTTTTTTTTAGTGATGTTTGACTATATACTTTGAATCGAAATGAGAACATCTAAAAGAAGCATCGAGTCAATCAATAATACATCGAGTTAAAAATAGGAATAATTTACCGAATAACATTTTTAATTTTATTTTTAAGTGTCAAGGAACTAAGTTGAGTTTCACAGTTTTGATGCAGAATCAAAATGCTGGCCAGATAAAATGTATATTCGATTAGGAAATCGGTTAAGATTTGACAAAGTTATGACAGCTTGAAATGTTTGAAAAAATGAACAATGATGGAAAAAATAGAATTTTTCAATTTTTATGCAGAATCAAAATAGAAATCAAGGAAATCTGTAAAGATTTGACAAAGCAAGATAAGCTGTCAAATATATTGAAATATATGTTTTTAAAAATAAAAATGATTAGACTATTTTTTTTTTTTTCAAAAAATTTGACATACTATACATTTCTTAGTTTTATTTGTATTTATTTATTGTTAAAACAATTACTTGACATACTGTACATACATTTGGTTGATTAGCTCTGATCAGCTTTGTTCTTCCGTTCACATAATGCTGCAATCTTTGATTGGAGCCTCCTTTACGGGTTGCAGGGTTTCACCACGTTGTGCCCGCTGCACTTGGGTTAGCACGCTCTCATGCTGTGGAAAGGCCAGGCAGGAGAGCTTTGAGTGCACCAACTGCTCGTTAATCTTCACCTCAAACGATCCTCGGCGTCCCTGGTGACAGGACACCTGGACATCCGGTGCCGCGTCCACCAGAAACTGACGGAGCAGGTGACACTGCAGGGCGAAATTGCAGACGCCGCTATGGGTTAATACAGGTAATTAATCGCCTCTGCTGTGGTAACTAAATGCTGTTCTATTTACCAGTATTCTACGTCCACATTGACCATTGCATAAACAATAACAAAATCGATTAGTAAGGGTATTCCCTCACCTTTATCGTAGTTTATAACAAATGTATTTTCTTAAATATTGCAATACCGTTAAATTTAAAATTTGTATGTGCAAATATACTACAAAAATTAAGAAAAATAATATTTAAAACAAAATGGTTAATGTTGATAAATAATTTAATTTTCAGGCGCAGCCAACTTAGCTTAGAAAATAAATTGAGACATGCTGCCAGATAGTTAAATTTAAGACATTTAAATCCAACCGTCAATAAATTTCCAATTAGAAATTAGTGCTGCCAGACATTTAATACAAAATTTGAATTTCGATTACACATATCGATAATTTACTGCGACGCAGCGCAGCCTGAGGAATGCGATATTTAAACAGATTTCAAATTTGAAAATGTTTTTACAAAACTAATCAATTAGAATAAATTTAAACAAATCAATCTCAGCCTTTGTTGGCACGTGAACGCAACAGCGTCTTGCAAGCGGCATTGTGTGTCTTGAGTGGCAATTCATCTACAAAGAAATCAGCAATATAAGTATATGAATAATTGGTCATAAAATCAAATACTTACATATCTTGTGCTCGCCATGAACTGGCAGCAGCAGTGGTAACTGCTCCGGTTTGTTGCACACAAACACGTAGGGACTGTCGGATTCGCCCTGTGGATAAAGATCGCGGTATTCCTCTTGGGGCAGACAATTGTCCACGTGGACACAGCCCAATAGACTGCTAGTCGGATAATGTGTTGGGAATTCTATATTATCATCTGTAAGATCCAATTAATAAGGATAAGAAAATGGTGCTTTTTTTTTTAAATGAAAACTCACCATTGTAGAGTGTTCGATAGAACTGCTCCATGTGGGCAATGTCGTCGGCATGTGGTTCCTTTGAAGTCGAGGCAATCCAAAGACGTCCGCGATGATCACTGTACCACACACGACCCTCATGCCTATAAAATATTTAAATTGTTATTAAAATTATTGTAAATATTATTATTTATTAATTTTATTATTATTATTTTATTATTATTATATAAATAATGAATAACATGTATAAAATAAAAAATAACATATTTGTGATTACTTGATTTAAAAAAACTAAACTTAATAGATCTCATTGTTAATTTTTTAAATTTTTCCTAAGAGAGAACCACAAACAACTTTAATAAATTAAAATAAAATATGACACCGAGAAATGGTAAATATATACATAGAGATTATCAAGAAGTGTTTTCACAAAATAAAATGAAATATATTTCATTTTTATTTTTAAAAATAGTTCAGTTCAATACAGAAGTTTTCTATTTTTTTCTAAAAAGATTGTCAAATTTTGTCAATACAATCTCTATAACTTTGGATTTTGTGCAAATAATTAATTAAGTACAATTGTAAAGCCCGATAATACTTCTAGTTGTATTTTTTTGCTCTAACATTAATTAATTATAAATGTTTGATTTAAAATAATTAATTAAGAACAATTTTAAAGCCCAAATAATTTGTTTTATGAATGATTAATACTTTTATATGTATTTTGTTGGTCTAACATTAAATAATTATATTTATTAGAATTTTCAATTAAAATATTAAGGATTTCAAATCTTGTACTTACTTCTTAATGCCAGCCACAAGCAAGGATGCCCAGGGTTGATGCATGGAGAGGCATTGGCGCATGTCCTGCATTTCTAGGAGCTCCTTGTCCTGCACCCGGTTGTAGACACGCTCGAGACCATCGTGCATGGGTTGTGCCGGCCAATGCTTCTGCTCCTTGTCCGGCTTGAAGACGGGCGGCTTGGCGACATCCAGATTGGGCGCCAGGCCCATTGCCGAGTGACCGATGAGGCAAGTGCCCAGAGTGCCGGCTCCAGCAGATGCCGCCTTGCTGACGGCGGCCAGTTGGCGGATCACCTGCTGCTCGTACTCCTTGCTGATCTGGGACTCATCCGGCAGCTCTCGGCCGGCAAAGTCCACCTTGATCTTGCGCTTGAGGCGACTGCCGTGCTTAAGATCATGCATCTCACTCTTGAGCTGCTCGTACTTTTCGCGCTCAACATCTGTTAACCAGACGGAGTTCTCCTGGAAGTAATCCAGCTCATCATCGATGACCGTCGTGCGCTTCTCGCTGTTCTTATCGTACTCCAGCAGACGATCCCGTTGAGCCAGTGCCTCCTTTAAGGCGGCGGATTCCTTTTTTTGGTTAACCTTTCCAGTTGCCGGCTGCTGTGATTGCTTCTTGCCCTTGCCAGTCGTCTGGGCTTTGGTGCTCGATGCCGCTTTGGCCAGCTGCAGCTCCTCCTCGGGCGTGTACACTGGCTCCTGGCAGTAGAGACACGGACCACTTCCCTCCTGCTCACACACAATTCTCCCGCAACCGAGACAATTGTTGATCAACTTGTGCTCGGCCGCTTGACAGTCGCAGCTGCGTCGTCCCTTCAGCAGCACTGTGTCACCCAACACTTTGCCATCCTTGGCATACATGTTCACATATTTCACCGGCTTCTTGGCAGCTCCTCCGCCTCCCGCTCCTGCTCCTCCTCCTCCATTGGATTTCTGGACGGGCTGCGGAGGCGTTTTGCTCTTGACATTGCTCCGTTTCTGTTTGCCACTGAGAAGCATGCGACGACAGTTGATTAAAAACATACGATGCTCCTCATTATCCTTGCTCAAAAGATTGCCAAAATAATTGTCAAATTCATAGTCATCTCTTATAGCCAAAATTGTGCTGGCAAAATAAAATAAATAAATACGTTAAATATGCAGTATAATTAAAATAATACTGAAGCACACCCACGACATCATTTGATCTGTGACCACACAGTCCAAGCACTTGGATAACGTATCACCCAACCACTTTTCCATCTTCTTAATTCGTATTAAACAATTTTATGAAATAACGTCAGCTCAAAAAGAAAATAAAAGAAAACAGCTGGTCCAACTTGTTAATCGATACACCGATATACACAAGCTACACACCGATAAACACAAGCTTTCGCAAATCATCTGTGAGAAATCATTGCACATATAAAGTGCTGCCGTATTTCATTAATTTTATTTGTTTAGCTGCGCTGAAATAAGCTTATATTTAAATGTATTACTTAATTTGAATGCTTATTAATTTTTAATGAATTTTTGTGAATGCAACAGATTTAAACTTACTAGTTAGTTTTTCTGTCTGGAGAGCATCTAAGCTTGTTTTATGTGCACTTTTGCATATTTTTAGAAATTATATTGATAGCAAAACAAAGCTGAAAATACATTTATAATAGCCAGATTTTCGATTTATAGCAATTTTAAAATATTTCTAGCAATCGAACGTTGAAAATAGCCAGAGTTAGCTATAAAATAGCTAAGTTGGCAGCAGAGTGCACGACGGATGCATAATAAAATCAGTGCTGCAAAGCGCCTAAGCGGGCCATCGGGCTGTACAGAGTCTGGCAACGCTATGACAACAAAAATATGCGAATTGCAAGTAAAACAAAATACAATAAATATTCGTTCACAATGAAAGCAATGGAAACATTTTAAATGCTCTACCGCTCCCGTTCGTTATGTTGCTGCTCCGACTGTGATCTTACGTATAATAAATTAAATACCGTGCAAGTGTGCGTTCAATTGTAATTGGAGACGGAGACGCGCTGTGTTTATTTAATTGGTGTGTGTTCAATTTGTTGTAAATAAAATAACACTAAGAGCGGGAGGCTTCTAACCAAATATGTAGCAAAATTTATTTAATTTTCATACTGCTGTCCAAATAGAAAGTGGAACCTGCCGACAGACAGCAACAATAACTACAACAACAATAAGACTAAGCAGCGACGAAAGTCATTGGCAAAAAATCAAAGCAGACGTCAACGGTGACTGCGGCAGAGACAGTGGCAGTGGCAGAGGCGGGGACGCCTCTGTCATGACTGTTACAGCAGCGTCAGCAGAGCAGCGGCAGAGCAGCAGCAGCCACCCTCATTCGCAATCACAGCCGCACAGCTGTATCATTGTGTCTCCTACACACACGCCCCGTTGCTTAGGGAAACTGTCCATCTCTAGGCAGAGTTACCAAGTTTGTACGACAGCTTATGTCGGTTTGATTGACATAGAATTGATTAATACTGCACTTGTAAACACTTTTAATTAAAGCGCTTTTAAACGAGAAGTGAATTATACAAAAATTACTTTTTAATACCGTCTTCTTTTTTAAAATCGGTTTAAATTCGATTTTATTTCAAGATCAGCTGATTTTAATACTGTCAAATAATTATAAAAGATGCAAAGTTTCTAATGGTAATAAAGATATTTTAGCTAAAAATTAGTAAAGTAATCACAGTAATTGAGACAGTGAAGATTTCCGGATAGAAGGGATGTTTAATAAAGAATGATCTTTTCGGAAAAGGTTGTTTTGGCAGCACTGTATGGAACACAATAAGAACATAGGTAAATGACAGCTTCATCTAAAAAAAAAGGGTTAAAAAGTCAAATCGATTCAGGTTTAGCTGCCGCATAAACTTGGTAAGTAGTGCCACTTTGGCGCTAGCTTTCTGTATCAACTGGAGCCGCTATTGTTTTTGGTTGCTGATTGCAAATTGCATGTGTCGCTCTAAATGTTTGTCCGTCTGTCTTCCTGTCTGTTTGTCTGCTAACCTGTCTCTTTTTCTTTGTCTCTTTGCCCCACTCATTCAATCGCTCGCTCGCTTTTACTCGCTCTCTCTCACTCTCTCTCTTTCTCTCTGTTGGCTTCTCCGCCACGCTGCTGCCGCTGCTGTCGTTGACGCCCGGTTAAAGTTGACGTCGCCGCTGCCGTCGCAGTGTGTAAACGTCGGCGGTGCGTTTAAATTCGACACGCTGCT